>WHPX01000670.1:722500-1095000 GCA_011057435.1 Actinia equina | reverse complement strand
ATTTTTCCGAAAATAATTTTTAAAACTTCAGTTTCGTTCAAAAAAAATTAGACACCAAATGAAGTTCACTTACAATATTGACTCATGATGGCAAACAGTGCCAGCACCAAGAAGTGATGGCATACAGCGTCCATGTTACTCTAATACTGAACACCTGAGTAAAATAAATTAACCCAATGTAAGATTCGGCGCGACTACAGGCTAAGGGTGCTTACCGTTTACCTGAGAAAAAAAACGGAATTTCCGATCGGAAAGCAAGTGGTATGTGTTATTCCGTTAGTTCTCTACTGCTGTGCTTCGAGGGCTTTTCTATGCAGGGTCTATCTCTATGTTCTTGTTCTATGTCCTTCCTTCCAAAAACTTAACATGCTAATATTCCAATTCGATCTGTGAGTCAGAGACTTGTAAACGTCAACTTCTAAATTCCAATCATTCATATGGAACATGGATCACAGGCTTGTTAGCCACTGGCTATTAAGTTCTGCCCTCGTAAGATAAGGACGTTGTTTTACTATCTAAAAACAATCAAAAGGGATACCTTTTCGACTCTGTTCTAACTTACCTTTTTACCAGTTGTCCTGCCCACCAAGGATAGGATTTGACTTAAATGATGGGGAATTTCTATAACATGGACACCTGAAGATCTTTCACCTCTTGTCTAGTCATGACCCATTTACTCATAGCACTTGATCTCATCGCGAGTTTTGTAATATTTTACCAGAAAAACGTCCTATTTTGTTGCCTTAAGGTGTGAAATACATGCATGTGGATCTGAGAAACTTATGGCTGTGAAAAAAATGACTTTCTTTTAAGATATTGTCAAAATATACAACGGTGCAATCGTTGAGGTGCGTTTTTTGGTCGAGAAGTCACAGAGAACACACGAAACACAAAGCCAGGAAAAATTTAATGTTTCCAAGCACAAAAATGCTTTTTTCTGATTACAATATTCTTTCGAAACCACCTTCAATTTTATCTATAACAAGCCGAGCACAGTCGAAATAACCTACGGGCCGGCTGAGTCAAATTTAAACGCGAGTCCCTGGCTAACTCACTGATCGAATAGTACCCTTCGCAGTTTCCTGCGCCAACTTGAAAGGTAGCCGTGACTTTGCACCGAAGCCGAGACATGTGAATACTTGTCCAAGATGTTAAAAAAGGCTCTATCATAGTGCAAGCTCACCGTTCGTCTCGCTTCGATGCAAAGTCACGGGATGCAAAGTCACTACCTTTCGAGATGGAGCAGGCCGAGGACTGCGAAAAGGACTATTGGAATTTCAGTTACCTTGTTGCGTTTTACAGAGAGAAAATAAGCAAAGAACCCCAAAAAACCCTCGAATCAAGGGAGAGACCTAAAAAAACTCTACTCACGTGTGATGCTGAGTCCAGGAATCAAACCCGAGACCCCAGAGGTGAGAGATAAATGCATATCACTACTCATATCAGGTAAAATAGAAATTATTCTAGTGGTTAATCAATGGTCCAGGAGTTACGAATGATAAACGATATCGATCTCTGCTTCACCACCAAGAACAAAGAAACGAATCAACTCCACCCCACCCCCCGTTAAACCTAATATTAACGAAATACCAAGCTACTGATAACAACAAACAAGAAAATATTTTTAAACTTCCGATTTATAATAACAGTATATTCAAGAATACAATATTATGTTCTAATATAGGTTAATCTATTAGTACATTTTCGTGGTCATTTTTGAATTTATTTTTGTGTTCATAGAATTATCTATACTGGCTTGAAACTGAATGACGTGATAGGATTCCATTTAGCTAATCTGAAAATACTTATCGATACTAAAATTGTCATTCGCCACAAATCGTTCAGTTTTGTTGTTTAGTGAAGCCATACTGACTATAAAACAAACAAATTTGAGCCAATTTTGATACGTTTGTAATCGAAATTCCTGGTTTATTTTTTAAATGGTTTGACATAATACAATTCGTGTAGACATCAATTATTATGGCTTTTTCCATTTCTTATTTATAACCAGTTTAAAACTATCAAAATTTCAATTTTAGCAATACCCCGAAACAACCTCTGGGCTGATCTAAGTCAGGGCACGGCTAACCCTGCAACAGCCTCTTGGTTGAACTAACTCAAAGATCAAATTGGAATTTAGCTTGCGGTTAGGTTTTGCGGAGAGAGGAAAAAACTAGTTATAAAGTTTATAACTAAAGTTTGTCCAGAGCATGTTTTAAGCTTTAATTTCGCAGACTAAAAATAATCCATGGATTTGACTGAAACAATCAGTGTTGTTTAAGAATCTTCCCCGTCTTCAAGAGCATAGTCATAAAGTGGAGCGCCCTTTTGCTTAGTGACTTGATCTTTAATTTTGGATCGACAGCAACCAGGGTTGCAAGCAGGAGCACAAGTCGAAGGGCACATTCCAGGACAACTAGCTGTTGATGTAATAACTGGTGAAGACACTTGAGTCGCACACGGGTATGATATCGGTGGAGAACATACTGGTGCAGCGGGGCAGGCCGTTGTCATTGTACATCCTGGCATAGACATGGCGAGGAGAGGAGTTTGAGGGCATGTCGTGTCTCGACAAACTGACGAAAGGTAAAATGAACATCGTTAGATTAAATTTTGTTGTACAGTCATACTACTATTAAGTGGAACCCTGAATAAGCGGACACCCTTCATTAAACGGCCAGCTAGTTTCACGGTCCCGAAATTTTCCCGAATGTTAACTGTGAAATTAACTAACCGGCTTTATTCAACGGTGACCCCCTATGAAGCGGACACCAGACAAGATCCTTAAGGTGTCCGCTTAATTCCAGGTTCTCCGTTACTTAAGTTAAATACTCATAGGATTCTATGATCTCGACCACAGGCAGCCCAAGCAATATTCTTGTGAACATGGTAATAAAAAGGCTTTGCACCATCACGTGATGGCATCCATAACAGGAGGCACAACAATAAAGTCTCATTCCCCTGGGAAACTGAATTCTTTCTCATGTAAATCAGATTAGACCAGATTCAATTGTTCCTGCCTTCTCTGTGTCATGGCTGCCATCACGTGATGGTGCAAAGCCTCCATTGTAATGAATGTATGGATGTATAAAAATAGTCTCCGAATCGTATATATACTGCGCATGCTCACAATCACTGACCTGCGGCGACGATGGCGTCCTTGGTTAGTTTACTGATAAGTTGTTTCAGATGCTTGCCTCTGCAGCCAAACTTGAGGAGAATGATTGCAAATGTCTGATTTTTCGTAGTTCTTCAATAAAATAAAAAAAGATTGTTATATATTTACCAAATTACTTATCTGCGAGTTACCTCATCCACGCCCTGTTGGTTGGTGGTATATCAATAGAGATTTATGAATAGTATTCCCTATAACCCTCAATATGGCGCCATGTCTTTGTTAACAAGTTTGCAAGTCACCTCATGCTCGCCATGATAGTGGTAATTGGAAATAGAGGGTTTACAGGATCACGTGCCCAAGTCCACAACACAGCTTGGCGGCTGCCTGTGGCTAGATGGAAGAATTAAGTTATTTCTTGCGTAAAATGATTTTATTTTTCTTGTCATCTGCATCAACATGGCTGCCGTCACGTGATGCTGCAAAACCTCTATAGCTTTCTCAACACCCTCCTTTGTTTATGTTACCAACATGGCCGCCATGTCTTTGTCTTTTCATCTTCTGGACAATACGTTTTTCCCATAAGAAAATATTGATCGATCGCGGTCGGCAGGCACTCGGTAGGCACTCGGTCCGTGGTGAATTTAATTGGCGGCTCAAAACGTCCTGAGTTGGATAGTTCGCAGGAATATGAAACAAGTTGTAATGTGAAATATTTTTCGAGTAGATTTACTTACGTGGTTTTCATAAAGTGAGCGCTGTGAAAACATGGATGGCACTTGTAAATTGTCTTGATCTACGAAAATGAATAAATAAAGATAAATAAATAAACGAATGATAATGGCGATGACGCGCGGATGGTGATGGTGATAGAGATGATAAAACCAGTGGCGGCTAACAAACCATTCAGTGGCAGAGCGAGGTCATTTTTCCATCACATCCACAGGAATCCCACATGAATTAATTTAATTTTGGTGCCGAGAGCAAACTGAGAGCAGGGGGAACGTGGTGCGTGCCCCCACCCTTAAGCTAGTGAAACCAGTAGATCTCCATGGTCGAATATGAATTTAGGAGTTTATTCATTTTTTTTTTTCAGCGATACAACAGAGATACGCTATAAAACTTTATTTCGCCACATAGATAGCAAAACTATAACTCTTTAAAGAGCATCTCATGCATCAAATTTTGCTGCCACAGATTTGTACATGTTTAGATCATGGTAGATCATGTTTCTCCTCAACCGTTCAGCTAGCACGCATGCAGATGTGATACAAATATTTATTAGACACCCTTTTATATATCATCTCAATGTAACGTACCGTTTTACAAATGTTGCATTTCATCTTATTGTAGGTTGGAGAACCAGGTTTGCCTGGTGGGGTTTTGCGTAACTTCATCTTGATCATGTAATTAAAACCTGTAATTTTATCAATCAGCTAGCTCAGAATTAATGAATCAAAGGTTCCCATTCTCTACCTCTATACCTCTTTCCCTCTATTCCTCCCTTCCTTGCTTGCTTTTTTCCTTCCTTGCTTGCTTTTTTTCTTACTTGCTTGCTTTGTTGATTGCTTGCTTGCTTGCTCCGTCCATCCCTTCTCCGTCCCTCCCTCCAACCACCCACCCATCCATCCATCCATCCATCCATCCATCCATCCATCCATCCATCCATCCATCCATCCATCCATCCATCCATCCATCCATCCATCCATCCATCCATCCATCCATCCATCCATCCATCCATCCATCCATCCATCCATCCATCCATCCATCCATCCATCCATCCATCCATCCATCCATCCATCCACCACCCACCACCCACCACCCATCCACCCACCCACCCACCCACCCATCCATCCATCCATCCATCCATCCATCCATCCATCCATCCCTGTTCCCGTCTTCCCTTAACACTTGATAATAAATTATTATTATTAATAAGACTTACACATTAAGTTTTCCGGAGATGTTTTGGCGGGCTTCTTACTGACTACTTTCTTTCCCTTAGTGCTCGGCTTAGTCGGTTTGGTCGGTTTGGTCGTTACAGCAGGTTTGGGCGTTGCTGCATAAAACAAGGTAACATGTAAATAAATAATAATGATGACGTTATAGCGGCCATCTTGGATGACTTGGAAGATTTGGTCTTGGATTTTTTTGTAATGTCATCCAACATGACGACTAAACCTTTCTTTTTATTAACATGACTAAGGAACGTATAATGATTAAGCAAACTTTTATTTGTAACTTTTAAAGGTGCAATTATTCTTCGTTGGCAGTGACGTCATAGCGGCCATGTTGGGGGTATGTAACAGAAAATCACCAACATGGCCGACTTGTCTTTATTGTCCTCTGCCTCTCCTATTAGGAATTACTGCAACTCATCAATAATAACATCCTTAGATATCGCCGCCATGTTGGTGGTATGTAGCAAATGACCACCAACAAGGCTACCATATCCATTTCCTTTAGATTCTCCGTAAAAATGATTGCAATTCATGAGTAGTAATATCATAACACATCAGTCCCCATGTTGGCGGTATGCAGCATAGGACCTCCAAAATGGACGACTCTAACTCTGACTCTCTTCAATAGGAATAAATGTTATCCTGTAAACCGTCATACTAAGATCCTTGACAACAATATTTTATAGAAAGCCGTTCGTTCTCACTTACTAATAGGTACAACCCTGTAGACAAACACGGTATTTCCATTTCCAACACAGTCAGCCTTTGATTTACAAGGTGCGGCATTCCAAGTGTTGCAATCTTTTAATGGAGCTGTGCCTTCCTTCGCGTACAGGTTACCAGTTCTACATTCACCTGAACAAACACATATGCAAAACAATTATCTTGACCACCCACCAACCGCACGGCAGCCCTGACGCGGTTTTATCGAATGAATTGGGAATCCGTGGCGGTGGGGCCCTGTGCACTCACTTCTCACCTCTTGGGTTCGATTCCTGGACTAGCATCACGTCTGAGTAGAATTTTTAGTTTTATAGATTGATTCAAGGGTTTTTCTCTGGGTTCTACGGATTTCTATCACTTCGAAAATCCAGGGGTGAATTTCAGTTGCACGCTCCCAAGTTCCCGAGGATGACGGTTTTTCTCTCTCCGCAAAACCAAACACGCTAAATTTGAGTTAGCACTGCCCTAACTTAGATCAGCTCAGAGGCTGTTTCAGGGCTCAGTCTGTGAGTTAGCCATGTCCTAACTTAGATCAGGCCAGAGGTTGTTTCAGGGTTCAATCTGTGAGTTAGCCATGCCCTGAGATCAGCCCTGAGGCTGATTCAGGGTTCAATCTGTGAGTTAGCCATGCCCTGACTTTGATCTGCCCAGAGGTTGTTTCAGGGTTTGTTAAAATAAAGTTTCTTAAAATACATTTGAGGCCCTTACCCACATTCCGGATTCCAATTACGTTAGATTTGCCTCTTTTTGCTACACACTGACAAACCACAGACTTGAGGTGATCGTTCCATTGTCGATAGTTTACTTTTTTGGTGAAGATTAAGTTTGGCATGGAAGATTTAGGATTCGCAGACTTAAAGCAGTTAAGTCTAATCAGTTTTACACCGGGACAAGCTAGAAGCAAAAAGAAAATAACCTTTATTGTTAGGTATATATCGTGGTTGCTATATGTTTATATATTTTACAGGTAAATTAAAACTTAAAGGCGCATTATTTAGGATTTCTTTTTCAAATTGTTCTGTTAGCTCATCTGCTAGAATGACGCGTTTTTTAAATTATTTTCATTGGTTAATAAATTAAGGACCATACTTCCAGACATCGAGTGCTGAACCGTCGTATGGCAGCGCGAAGCATTTACGGCTACGCCGGAGATTTCGACCCCGACACCGCTATCCGAAGAATTACAGACTGATCAGGAAGCTCGGCCAAAGCCTAAGGAAGAGGTTAGTCGGCCACAAGACCGTAGATAATTAACCCCTTGCTATGACCAGCAAACTTAAAATTTTAACTGTGACGTTGATGGCTTTGAACACATTCTTACTCCTTACGCATTTTGAAAAAGGAACCGTGACGTAACTCGATTTGAGTAAAGATATAAATCGAGGTCTTATTTTCTTATCCTTTGAGTATGACTTTGAAAAGACGCATTTTTCACCATCCTACGCGTTGAAAGCATAAAGTATAAAATCACGTATCAATGTGAGCATGCGCATGAATCATAGTTACCTATTGGCTTATTTTGACCTATGGAAAAATGAAAAATATTGTATTTAGTAAACTGTTATCGTATTTTCGAGTTAGGGACGTATGCAATTATTTTATTGGTTAATACCTTAAGGGACTCGCCAATCAAAAGAGTTACATTCTTACTTCTCACGTGTCAAGTCACGTGACTGATCACGTGACCATATCTAAGTTACAATCAATACTCGCATATTTTTCTTCTTACGTGTCAATTCACGTGTTTAGTCACGTGACCAAATTATATGCTAATAAAACTTACCATAGGCATATGTTGCCATAACTACCAATAGCCAAACAACGAGAGTAACCATCTGTAATGCGAATGAAGTTTAAAACTATGTTAGAGTTCGTTTACGGGGACATGATTAAAACCATAGCCCGGCTCGCTGCCAGACAACAAGCATGCAGGGCATGGTTCGTTTATGGTAAAGGCAACCCAACGGCTGAACTGGAGCTCACCTAATAATATTTTCAGAATCATTTCGGTGTTCCAATAGATGGGTCTTTAGGATAGCATGAATAATCTCGGATGACTGTGGAATGACATAGTCGTGGAACGGACTTGAAGAGCGCATTTTAATTGATTGAACAATGATTTAGTACGTTTTGATTGGTTCATTCTTTGAACTAGTCAAAGTGGGCGAAGTCACGGTTTATCCAATCAAAATGCTCGGCCGTGTTGGTCCACTGAGTCATATGAAATATGCCATTTTGAATTCATACGATACCGCTGTTTAAGTAAAGAATATTCAAGTTCAACAAGATAATCACGTTGAACTTCCACAAACCTCCAATATAACACATGAATGTTGTATGCGAAATCGAGGCTATGAGTAATCGAGAACTTGAAAAAACTCGAGTATTGCTATATTTTGTCTCATAAAAAAATGTTTAGAAAGAATGGCGATTTTGGTTTTTAGATTCCTGTCACATATTTTCTCTTTTCCCTCATGCCTGAGTGATCAATATCAAACAACAAAACAAACTCGATTATATTCAACTTAGATTGATAAATAACTTTCTAACAATATCGTTATCTAACGATCGATTATAATATAATTAAGTAGGTTTAATAGTAAAGTAAAACACCAGAATGGTCAAAATACTATTGCAAATATCATGTACTTAACCTCTTTAAGAATTAACATCTAATATTAGAGTGCATATCATATATCATTGAAAAAGTTAACTGAAAAAATTGTACAAATTAGCGCAAAGTTTCGTAGGTCTACGCTCTACAGAGGTCTATTAAACTTACTAATTTGTACAAATTTGTGAAATTCCTTACGAAGTTTATATGCGGATATATATATGATATTTATATCATGAGAACATTATAAAAAGATCAAACAATTACGTATATATTAACATAGTTTGAGAAAGAGGATTCTATAGTAGTAATATAAGAGTTTGTAAAAGTTAAAATACCTTTTTCGGTGCTTAGTAGTTAAAAAAAACCCAAGCCAAATCAACGAATTTTCTTGGCCGAGTTTTTGATGCTGTAATACTGACAGGTGATCCCTCGCTTACTCACGTAGTTAGTATTGTAAATAAACCAATCAGATTGTAGCTTTTTCCGATGTTTATAGCAAAACAAGGCGGGTTGTTTATACAAGACAAAAGCAACCCTCAGTACACAGGTAGCCCAAACAAAGTTTCTGTGTATGGCTTATAGAGGCTTTGTATCATCACGTGATGGGCGCCATGACAGGAGGCACGAACAATCGAATCTTGTCTAATCTGATTTATATGAGAAATAATTTTAGTTTCCAGGGGAAAAGACTATTGTTGTGTCTCTTGTCATGGCTGCTATCACGTGACGGAGCAAAGTCTCTATACGAGAGTAGGATAAAGGTATGAAACAAAATGTTTTGAGCAATTTGCTGTAAAACCTGTTGCTGTCGTTGTTGTACCTTGGCAATTAGCGCATGTTAAGAGTGTCTTAGATCTCAGCTATCGTGATGCGAGGGTTTATCTGCAAGTTCACCGACAATTCGATCTGTGAGTTAGCCGTATCTTGACTTAGATCAGCCCAGAGGTTGTTTCAGGGTTTGATCTTTTAGTTAGACTTTAGGTTCTATCTGTGAATTAGCCGTGTCCTGACTTAGATCATCCCAGAAGTTGTTTCAGGGTTCAATCTGTGAGTTAGCCATGCCCCAGGAAATCGATAGAAAATCGAAGAAATGGCAGGTTATAAAACATTACCAAAATCATCACCATGGTTTCCATTAACATTTTTATTAAGAATTTTCTTAGAATGACGGCAGCGGTCTACTAAGAGAGAGGTCATTCAAAAACTTACATTGAAAACCATTGATTATTATTTTTACACAGTTAATCATCATTTACGCATAGGCATTTTCTGAGATAGTGAACATGGTGCATTGTGGTCTAGCTTGGGTATAAACAATTTCCATTGACTACGGCTACCAAAATCCCTTGTGCATTTTTTTGTTCAGTTAATTACCACCAATTTACTTACTAATCTCAAAGATTTGAATAATTGATGGGACTCAAATAACGCCATCATGCAAACTTTTTATTGGCTTTAAAATAAACTGATATTTGTTTAATCACGCTTTACCTAATCCTGAATTTCGCTTGAATGCCAGGCTGCCACGTGATAAAGGCCCATTCACTATTTATACCCAAGCTAGACCACAATGCATTATGTTTGACAACTTTTGGCCTCGTTCAGATTAGCAAGAACCGCTCTTTTATGATGACTCTTGGCTTAACATGGCAGCCACGTGATAAAGGCCCATTCATTATTTATACCCAAGCTAGACCACAATGCATTATGTTTAACAACCTTTGGCCTCGTTTTGATTAGCAAGAACCGCTTGTTTATGATGACTCTTGGCTTAACTGGCAGTCACGTACTAAAGGTCCATTCATTATTTATACCCAAGCTAGACCACAATGCATTATGTTTGACAACCTTTGGCCTCGTTTAGATTAGCCAAAACCGCTCGTTTATAATGACTCTTGGCTTAGCATGGCAGCCACGCACTAAAGGTCCATTCATTATTTATATCCAAGCTAGACCACAATGCATTATGTTTAAGAACCTTTGCCCTCGTTTAGATTAGCCAGAACCGCTCGTTTATGATGACTCTTTTCTTTTGTCTTCGTGGTAAGTTTAGAGCGGCAACATGCAAAAGTACAAGCAGGATAGCATGTAGTAGGGCAGGAAAACACGGGACATGTTGGGTATGTAATGGATTGGGGTACTTGGTAAGATGGCATGTGGTATGGTATTGGTACATAAGGTATGTAAGAATCTGGATCCGGACACGGTGGCAAACACTGAATGAACGACCCGTTGGGGGATACGGTCGATGGTCTCGCAGAAGGTTGGGTTGGGCTTCCTGTGCTTTTTGTACCAGATCCCGAAGGAGAAGGGGACGGAACACTTTTTGCTGTCGTTGGCGAGAGTCTCGAAGAAGGTTTAGTTGGGCTCCCTGTGCTTTTTGCAGTACTTGTACCAGATCCCGATGGAGAAGGGGACGGGAAGCTTTTTGATGGTTTTGCTTTGGCTGTCGAGGGTCTCGAAGAAGGTTTAGTTGGGCTCCCTGTGCTTTTGGGAGTACTTGTGGCAGCTCCCGAGGGAGTAGCGAACGGGACATTTTTTGTTGGTTTTGCTATTTTCTTGGTTGTCAAAGGTTTCGAAGAAGGTTGAGTTGGGCTTCCTGTGCTTTTGGGAGTACTTGTGGCAGCTCCCGAGGGAGTAGCGAACGGGACATTTTTTGTTGGTTTTGCTATTTTCTTGGTTGTCAAAGGTTTCGAAGAAGGTTGAGTTGGGCTTCCTGTGCTTTTGGGAGTACGTGTTGCAGCTCCCGAGGGAGTAGAGAACGGGACATTTTTTGTTGGTTTTGCTATTTTCTTGGTTGTCAAAGGTTTCGAAGAAGGTTTAGTTGGGCTCCCTGTGCTTTTGGGAGTACTTGTGGCAGCTCCCGAGGGAGTAGCGAAAGGGACATTTTTTGTTGGTTTTGCTATTTTCTTGGTTGTCAAAGGTTTCGAGGAAGATTGAGTTGGGCTTCCTGTGCTTTTCGCAGTGCTTGTTGCAGAACTCGTTGGTAGTGGTTTATCTTTGAAAAAAGAAATATCTTCTTAAAAATGTTAGCATTATTGTCGTCGTTCCACGTAGTATCTTGTGAATCGATTAATGAATAACTCCCTCAGAGTCCTTTTCTGAGATGTCCAAATTTTTAGTGGGAAATTCATGTCGGGGCAAAAAATCCTCAAGCGATATAAGTGATTCTAAAATGATAAGGTTCTTGTGGATTTGGCGGGAACATTTTGGCGCCAAAACGCGCGCGCTCGCCGGCCCTTTGCAGCTTTAGGATATATAGAAACGGTTCCATATAGAAATATTTTATACCTCTGACTTTATACACAAAGTTAGTATTGTCTTCACCAATGCAGTCCAGGTCTTTCTTACATGGCTGTCCTTTCCATGTTATGCAGTGAGTAGAAGGTCCGTTTCGGTTAAAATTCTGAAATGTTATGATGTTTCTTCCTGACCAGCATTCACCTTTATGAATAATAGACCGTTCATGAATTGATGGGTCGCAAGCATTCCCAAGAAAGTTAAAAGACAAAAACATGGTGGCCATTGTGGTACCGTTAACAATGGATGCTAATGAGAAATCTTTTGTTAAATGGTACCAACATGCATGGCCGCGATGACGTAACGTGCAAACGAAAAATAGAGCTCGTTACCTTTGGCGTAATAATTTTTTTCCTTTTTAGATCACGTGTAATTCCCTTGAGAATAATGTTCTTTGTTTGAGTCGAATCCATATTCATGTGTCTTCTCATGCAAAACCGTTAAACAAAGAAATGATACTCTAGGGAATAGCATGTGGTTTCAAATCGGAAGGCATTAAGACCAAACTAAAAATAAGGAAAAAACAAGACAGGCTGGCTGCCATCTTACGTTGTCTGATTCGAGTCATGTTGAAGGTCCAACCATTTGCAGATATTTTTATAGCAAAGCCAGTAACTTTTAATCAGATATTTTAACACCCTGTGTGGTTTAATGAATCTAGCCGTCGTTATAAAGTTGTTGTGGAGGGTTTAAAACCGCAGAACCCTGGTAAAAACCCACTTAGTCAAAGACCTAACAAACTTTACTCTTAACCAGCTGATCTGAGAAAGAAAATTTTATAATATTTGCAAAACTGAGGTGTCACTTTTCTCTCGAAATTATGGATTTGCAGGTCACCAAATGATAAGAAATAATGTTGCTAACAAAAGGTTATAACAGTAAGAAATAACTGCTGAAATATATATATTTTTAATGCAATATCGGACAGGTTTTTATTTTATACTGGTCAATTTTCTCAGGCTTCGCGACACCTTAATTTAGTAGTGACTTCATTTCTACTTCACTATTTCAGATCAGCTGGAAGTGATGCAGAGTCTGAGCACCAAGTCCAGGACCCAAGGGGTGAGAGGCGAGTGTCCTACCGCTATACAAACACTGGTATATATACATACCATAGTGCTGCAGTCCAAACATGTTATACCCTTTGTACAACGCTTCATCTGCACAAATACAGATCAGGTTAATAAAGTAACTATCAGGGTCTGGTTCATTTATTTTCATTCCAGAGAAATACGGGCTTGTTTCGTTAACGTTAGTGAAAAGCATCTTCGGCAGTGGACGTGGAATCTGCTGGTCGTCAGCAAAGCATCCCACTTTTTCCAGTTCCATCGCATCGCATTCTGTGATAAATATAAAATAAGATAAGATATATAATATAAGATAAATGCATCATTTTTGCCATTGATCTGGGAGTGGTTTTCCCTATTTTCACTGCTGGCCCGCCACGTGAGACTCAAAATGCCCTATATTATGGTAAAGCATAGTGGCTGTTCGATGAATGGAATGTTAAAATCCTCTTTACCTTGGGCGTAATATTTTTTTCATTTTAGATCACGTGTCATTCTCTTGAGAATAAGATTCTTTGTTTGTATCCATTTGTATCCGTTAAACGAAGAAATGATACTCTAGGGAATCATAGTGACACGTGATCTGAAATTGAAATTGAAAATATTACCCCAAGGTTAAGAAATCTATTAAAGAGAGCATAAATGAGAGAGGGAAACTTCTTAACGACGCGCGCGACATTAAAAATTTCAGGATGGGCTATTTTTAGTAACCGGATACAGTTTAAATTTCGCCTTACCCTTCGCGCGAGCGCTCTTTCCGTTTCGTTTTTAGTGATCAAAACAATAAAAAGAGCACGCGCGCGCAAGTTGATGACGCACGGGAGTAGGGTAAGGCGAAATTTAAACTGCATCCGGTTACTAAAAATAGCCCAACCTGGAATTTTTAAGAAGTTTCCCTCTCTTGTTTATGCTTACTTGGTCTATTCCATTTCTTGGTGTCATTAGTAAATAATCAGTGGTTAATAATGTATAATATATATAAGCACTAACCTACTGGTTCCCCTGCGTAACGTAAGGCAGACGTTTGATCTAAAAAATAGAGAAAGATAAACAACAATAGAAGTGTAAGTCTCACTGAATCCTAACGGTTAACATATCATTATTATCATCATCCTCATCATCATTATTATTATTATTATTATTATTATTATTATTATTATTATTATTATTATTATTATTATTATTATTATTATTATTATTATTATTATTATTATTATTATTAGGTAAGGGTTTTTGGGTGGGCATATTTTTCCACACGTATCCAGATATTTTTGAAAACGGATTATTTTCTTTCTTCTCATCGCTCCTCACTTTATCACTGAACTACTCCACCCATATAAACTAACCTACTCGCAGTCTTAACTCCAGTACAAGAAACGATCTCCTAATTCCAAGATCCAATCTTATTTTATATTGAAAACTCTGCTTAAAAGCGTTCAAGAATAGTGAAATTTTTTATTCTCGGAATTAAAAAAAAATTCGTTGAAAAAATATATCCGGATACGTGTGGACGTGACCCTTAATCGGTTGAGCTCATAAAAGAGATTTTACAGTAGCGTAAAATTGGAAATATGTATAATTTCTAACAGTTAAAAAAGCATTACAAATTACCATTCGAAAATAGAAACAAAGATAAAACCACCAAGAAAACCAAACCAGATCGCCAAGAACCATCCATTACTCGACGAGCTGCGTTCGTTATTGTTGGTGTAAATATTCTGATGAAGAAAGATGTTATAAAATGTCACACCCATTTAGACAAAACCTTACAAAATCCGTGTTAATGTTTATTAACAATTATTCTTATTATAGTACAAAAATATGGCACTGGAAATACTTTATCGAGTCTTTATCAAGTTAAATGATTGTTAAACTTGTGGGATTTTATCTGGCCCGTGTAACAAACTCGTATAATTAGTTACTAACAGTCAAAGTAAAAAGAAACCTGTGTGTCTATACTACTGCTATGTAATACGATGAATATTCATTCACAGTCGAAGAGAAATCTCTTTGTCCAGTAAGCAATTTATTTTTGTAGTTATGTAATATTCAACTGGAGGGCAGATAATGTTAAATTGTTTGATTATTTTTATTGTTCCAGACAGATTTACATTCAGACGAACTAACGGTTACTTTTCAACGGGATCACGACAACACCCCGCTGTGTCGTAAGGCAAGAGATGTAATACTCCTATTAATATGTAATTTAAAATTTAAAATAGCTATGTTGCTGGGTATCTTTCATAGTTGAGAAAATTGTGTTTTTAATAGCAAATATATATATCAGAAAAGGAAAAATCTTTGCTAATAAATGTATTTATTTATTACATTACAACTATTAAGCTTGTTAGTAAAGAATTTTCTTTTCTGACATAGAACCCTTGCATTGAATTCCTAGAGGAATTGTTCTGAGAGACAAGAAAATATGCCGTCTTCTCTTATGCAAAAAATGTCCATTGTTTTGTCCCCCAGAGCCAAATTCCTCTTGTGTCTCATTGTAAGGGATCTATATTTATTTGCTGGCTATAACATATTTTCTCAACTAAGACTTTGCCCTGTGTAATGAGACTTAACTAGTGACCACGAATGAAAGCTCTACGTTAGATCTTTCTTAATATAGTACTTAAAAATATTTTCAAAACTATTGTGTGTACCTTATTTTTTTGAGAAAGTAAGTCTTGATCCAACGCTCGCCTTCCTCTAAGAGACTCGTGGTAATTGTTTTCAGCGTCTGTAGCACAGCATTTACTCTTTTGTTTCTAGCCTCAGTCGTCAGACAAAATTTGAACTCTTTCACGCCTGTCTAAATAAAATGTCAAATCTTATTAATACTAAATGAATATTATCAAAATAATAGTTAATTAAGGCTAATCCTAACAAGACAAAAACAAGACAATGATTTTAAATCTAGTCATATACGATCATATACGCCAAAAGACATGTTATCGAACGTTGTATTCGTTTTTCTACTCATATATTTGTCCAAGCAGCTTAATGTTTAGCATCATGTTTAGAGAAATGATTTTTTTTTGACCTGTTAAGAGTTTAGGTGTTCGTACTCAGAGTTCGTTTGCGTCATGCGGGGCTCTTAGTTGAACAACTGATGGTCAATAAAAAACAATATCTCAGACAGTACAAAAATAGAAACACTTAGATATATGTTTGATGGATTTATACCGGTATATCTCAAGATTGATAGCCCTTCAGTCAAAGACTATCATAATTGTACTATTAGAAATTAAAGCGGGAGCTAGCCTCCTCCGCATGCATCTCTCTTGTCTCTTCTCTCCTTTTGAATATTGGACTTCCTGTGTCTTTAAAATGAGGGGGACTGCGCCTAGTCTCTTTCGACAGGAATCCCAATTTGCGACACAGTGAATCCCAATTCAACAAAAAAGAGGAGGCTAAGCGGGAGCCAACAAAGAACTAAAATTATATTAATGGAGTCAGCGAAGACAAGTCGAACAAACACATATGCGAACATTCAACGCGGCTTTTCAAACTTTCAGTTTAAGTGATCTTTGATGGTCTTTTTATATACATTTTTTTCATGGCGGACCGAGATCACGTTTCGTGCGAAATTTTGTTTGTTTAAGTTTGGTGGCAGGTTGGTTACGTCCACGAGGTAAAGCCCCTAAACAACCGCATTTAAATCACGAAATTGGTTTTTCAGTTCTACCAGTTCTAGTTTTAATAATCTTCAATTTAAAAAAGCAATATTTCTAAAACGATTTTCTGATCAACTTAATGTATTATATCTCAGGAAATTCAAGATAAAAAAGCGTTCTAGTATTACTTCTCATCTGGCAAACTCTGGAAACCTCATAACTACCGCTCGAGCAGCAATTATTGTCTGAGAATTACTGGTCGCTCGATCAATGACAGCGCGAGAAACTCTATAGTCAAATCTAAGATTATACTAAGTACAGTCAACTTCGATCTTGTTGGATTTTTTTTTTGGACCGATAAAGGCGTTTGAGTCACTAATCTATGATATAGAGCGAAAGAATAGGATTTTTCTCGTTTGGGAACGACCCTATGTCATACAAATAATTGGCCGCGCTATGAGCCCATCTTTTCCCCCTGTTTTTTCCTCATTTCGTTCCTGCTCATGATTTAAAAAAGACTTTAAACCTGAAGTTATAAATAGCGTTTAATATTTTCATTTTTCTCGTGTTTACAGAATCATGAATTTGATTATGATTATATATTTAGTGCTCTTTTCCACATGGATACGTTCAAAGACGCTTTACGAAGAGTAATGTACTCCTTCCACGATGCAGCGGCCATCTTGAATCACGAGGCATCATCGGCCGTCCTGGGAGCAATATACAAAGCTTTGTTACAATAATGGCGTAGAGTGGACATTAACGGTTCACAACAAGGCAATTTGACAAGAGATTAAAATAAATGAATAGTTGCACAACTTAAGAAATTTCTCAACTATCGTGGGGTTGTCATTTCGACATCTTTGTTTTGTTTTACCCCCTGGGCGACCTATGATGCCTTGCGATTCAAGATAATCGCCACATCGTCGAAGTCCATTACATTAATAACGGTAAACGCTATTTCCAGGAGTTACAACAGCTTGAAGTGCACTGTGGAGCGCACTGAACAGGGCATTGCGCCTGAGGACATCCATTCGGTACTGCAGGATATACAACAGGTTGTTGCTGACATGGAGGGTATTGGCACGGCTGATGCTGTTGTCCCGTGTTTGAACAACTAGAAGTTTGACATGGATTTGATGAAGTAGGCTGGGTGTTAGGTCTTTTTGGTGTACTTGTGGCTGACCCGGAAGGCGTGGGAGAAGGAGAAGAAGAAGGAGTAGGCGAAGGTGAACGAGTTGGTGATGGAGTTGGTGATGGAGTTGGTGATGGAGTTGGAGATGGAGTTGGAGATGGAGTCTTTGAAGGAGTAGATTTTTTTGGCGTAGTTGTACGTTTGGTCGTGGTTTGCTTCGTAGTAGGTTTCCTCGTTGGTGAACCAGAAGTTGTATCTGTTAAATATTATTGAACTAAAATAAATATTTGATACTATCGTCATTATAATAGATATTGCATTGTGTGTCCCGTGTGCGCTGCTAGTGCCCTGCCTCTTACCGCTGATGTCATGTGTTCTGGAATCCCAAACCCGCCTACATATAGACCCCTTGCACGTGACGTCAAAGCAGCTAGAGCTTTGGGACAAACAAGAGAATTCCAATCTCCTGTCAATTGTAACGTATTGTTTTGTCCCCAGATAGAGCTGCATTCTGACGTGCTACGAGGGAATTATAACCTCTTAAAGAGAGATAAAGTGACCATTATTCTCTAACGGTTATTTTTTTACCTTTCTTAACTTCGTATACAAAATTAGTGTGATCTTCGCCAATACAATCAAGACCTGCTTTACATGGATCACCACTGAAAGTAATACAGTGTTTGGATGGACCGTCACGTGCGTATCTTGATGTAGCACTGTTTGGTCCCGACCAGCATTCCCCTGTTGGGTCAAACAATCATGCGGTCAGTCAAACATGTAATTGTACGAACACTCTTGACAAACACTGTAGTCAGACAGACAGACAGACACACACACACACACACACACACACACACACACACACACACACACACACACACACACACACACACACACACACACACACACACTACAGACAAAAAATCAGACAGACAGAGATACAGACCGAAAGACAGACAGACATATACTCTTACCATAATATTGCAATCCAATCTTATCATAACCTTTCGACAGAGACTTTGCAGCACATCTACAGATAAGATCTACCATGTACTCATTCCACCTTCTCCAGTTGATGAGGACGCCGCTGTAGACAGGGCTAGTCGTGTCACGATCGGTAAACACCAGCTGTGGCAAGGGTCGAGGTTTTTTCATACTGTCCTCGTAGCAACCAACCTTGGTAAGTTTGATTCCCTTGCATACTAAAAATATTTAATTATATATATAAAAAATGAAAGAGAATTTATATAGCGCATCCGGAGAGCCTCGATGCGCTTTACAGTAAGATAATTAAAATTGAAATTATATCTATAAATATATACTAGTATGATGATAATGATATCGATATAACAATAAAAATAAAGTATATATATATATATAAAGAAAGATGAAGCTATGCCTCTCCCAAGTCCATCCAGTGCAAAGTAGAGAGCTTGAAGGAAGCACAGCTTACACCTTCCAAGAAACATAGACAACGATGAGGCGTAAAAATAGCATATATACAACTACTTGCAAGAAAGTTGTCATACGATATTAGAACATTAGTAATTTAGTGAGAAAGGAATACATCAAAAGACCAAAGAAAAAGTTCAGCTTCTTTTGTTTTTTTAATATAATTCCTATCCCACTAAATCACTAATGTTCTATTTTCTTACGACAACGTTCTTGCAAGTAGGTGTATACAATAATAAAAGATAAACACAAAAATGTTTCTTAATTAAGCAGTTATTACTTAGATGTTAATGACCGAGCTTTCGGTCTCAACGACCATGCATCCTCAGATGAGGCAAAGTACAATGTAGAATCACGCTAGTGTTTTAATATTTCTAGTTTGCGCGCCCTTGTTGTTATTTGTAAACGCTTTAAGTACCGTTGGCCGTTAAGCTCGAAAGCTCGGTTAATAAATATCTACAATCAGCAAGGTTGTTGAGACGTTTAAACCATAATGATAATGCCAACCGACAAAGAAACAACCAGTTCACAATATTATGGCCAGATATGATTGTCACAGTCATACAAACAGCTCATCAACCCAAGATGTCTGGGTTTTTGTCTTCCGTAAATCAAAAAATACTCAGACCGATGGAAATTCCGTTGACGGAAGCCAAAAGCAAGTCTGGGAGTGTAATGGCCGCATTATATAAAATTGAGATATTCTTACCTACAACTTTCGAGTTTGTTGGAAGACAGCAAGCTAGATCTGAAATCGATGAAACATACCGCATAAGATTGAGATAACATTAGCTAAACCATGAACGATCAGTTGGTGAACTAATTCTTGACATTCATTTGTTGCACTGAGAAGTATTGTAAAATCAAAACCATGGCAGCCATGTTGGCGTACTTCACAATAGGATCGAAAGAGAAATCTGTACACCAACATGACGGTGATGACGTCACATGTCAATCTCCAAAATGGCCGACATAAGGTCACGCGAAAACCAAAAAACTGAAAAGCTCTAATGACTTCAAAAATAACTGAACAGGTACTTACCCAAATAACAAGAATTACCACAGCAAGCACGAAGAACAATGACCTTCCTATCGTCATTGTATCTGTGCGAGAATAATAACATTAGCAATACGCGATATATATGATATAAATGAAACAATCGTCATGCAATTATAGTGAAATGGCTTCCCATAAGAATGGTTATCGTATGAGTTAGATAACATACAGTACTGACTTACAGCACGTACACGGTACAACATGCTCTAACATTGAAATGGCTTCCCATAAGAATGATTATCGTATGAGTTAGAAACATACAGTACTGACTTACAGCTCGTAAACGGTACGACATGCCGTAACATTGAAATGGCTTTCTATTATCCTCACAATTAATTCATTTACAGCGCGTAGTTACGGCTATGTTAGTTGACGGCACGTCTAGAGTACAGCTATGAATTTGACGAGTGTCGTTCCTCACTCGTACAAAAACCGTTTTATAGTATTGTAGCCATGCCGATTCTAGACGTCCCTTCCGACTAATATTAATATTAATAGTTGGCTATTCACATCAGATATCGAGTTGAAAAGAATACGAAAAAAAAAATACTTACCAAGAAGTCGAGTGTAATCTAAAAGACTGCCTCTAGCTACTTTACCGACTCTTTTCTAGCTTGTCTATCGTGTTTCTATAAATTTCTCAGCCGGTTAAGTTTTCGGTTCTAATCAAAAATTCATTAGCAACACCTTTGATCAACAATATTTACAAATAAAATTAATTAATCGTATCGGCAGCTTTTGATCTAAATTACTTTATGGAGGGATGTTTGGAACTATGTTTTCATTGAAGTTTACAATAACTATTTCATTTACTAGGAAGACGAAGCGAAAAACATATGGATTGGTAAAATTGCCACAAAGGAATTCATTGTTTTTCACCCCTAACAAGTACCTTTTAACACTTCTTGCTCCCATCGCTAAAACAAACATTTAACTTGTGAAAGCAGAACTTCCTCATTTGATAAGACTGATTTGAACATTCTTTGGCGGCTTTACTGAGAAGTGGAAGTGAGGTTGTGCCACTACCACCTGACGACAGCCATATTGGATGAAAGGGACAATGCAATCGTTTTTCATGAAAAATAATTCAATTCCCAATCTAAAAATTTTTTTGTTCTGAAATCATCTAACATGGCCACCAGCAATCTATTTCCACAAAAAGTTTACATACTTTAAATTATACTGTGAGCTGCGCATGCGTCATATGCAGTCGCGGTTTGACTTACGAAAGCGATTAGCTGACGATAATTCTACTACTCATGCTTAACGCGGGTATTTTCATGTCTTCTTACAGTAGTTTATTCACTTTTTTTTCTGTTTTCCGTGTTACAACGTAGCTACGGATACAGAACGCATTCCACATGGAAAGGAGCGAGCATGCGTTTTTTAGCCATCTGCGATACAATCAAAATTTAGAGTAAGTTGGTCATAGCAAGGGGTTAATTATCTACGGTCTAGGGGCCGACTATTCTCTCCCTTAGGCTTTGCCGAGCTTCCTGATCAGTCTGTAAATCTTCGGATAGCGGTGTCGGGGTCGCAATCTCCGGCGTAGCCGTAAATGCCTCTCGCTGCCATACGACGGTTCAACACTCGATGTCTGGAAGTATGGTCCTTAATTTATTTATCGGTTCAATAAAACTAAAAAAATCCCAAGATCTTTTTCTTCTTTTGGCAGATGAACTTTTGAAGATGTAATTTCAGAAAAGACAAGAGAAGTGCCAACTGCATGTGCCGCAGGATTAATATTTAGTGAACCACCTGAGGCCGAGCTATTTAATAAACGAACTTTGAGCCTCGTATTTTCACGGTGCAAATTGTGTGGCTGTGTAGACTGCTAAATAAACTATTTTTGCTCTGACCAAAGATTTTCAACCTTCATCTTCCCTCAGAAAACGGCAGGTATCCCGTTGTTAGTAGTATAGCTAAAGTGATGTCATGGCGGCCATGTTGTATGGCAAAACAAAACAAACAATTTTTCTTTTCTTTTGTGAAATAATATCTGTTGTCATGTAGAATATTGTAAAGTTTCTGCTCTTCAACATTGCATGAAAACCCTCTATTTATAGTATCTGTTTTCTACAGCCAGCTTTAAAATGCTTTTTTAATGTGACTTTTCTTTGAGTTTTGTATCACTGATTTGCAGCAGTTCTGTGGGCACAGCGTCGTACATACGAACTGACATCCATCGGGACACGATGGGGGCTCTGGGTTTCCTAGAGGGGGGTTAATGGTTTGATAAATAAGGGGGCCCATTATAGCGGGCTGCGTATTGTAGGTAATTATTGGTTGGGTTTGATAAGCTTGTTGGTAGGTTGGATTACTGGTGTAGTCCACGGAGGGTTGCGGTTGATATGTTGCTATACAACAAGATGGTTGGCAGGAAGGAAAGCATTTCGAGGAACAAAAGCCTGGACATCGTGGTGGCGTGTAACATCCTGCAAATCGATCAAACAAATTAATTAAAAAAAGACCTCTTCACCTTGGGCGTAATGTTTTTCCATCTCAGACCACGTGTCATTCTCTTGAGAATAATATTCTTTGTTTAAGTTGTTTCCATATTCATGTGTCTCGCGTAGTTTTAACAAATTTCGAATTTACAGAAATATTCTGAAATATACCTGCGGCCATGACATTTCGTGCTCCAAAATAATCAATCAGTTTTGTCAGGTACTTGTCGGTATTGTCAAACTTCAAGACTGCATACATCTTGCTGATACTTCTGTTTTCTGTTCGACTGAAAGACAAACAACACATGCACGCTGACCAATAGTACTTTTCACAGTTCTCTGCGCCATCTTCATAGGTATGCATTGCAGGTGAAATGAACGGAGAGCTTGCAATGATTGAGACGTGAATAATTGTTCAAGGTGTTTAAAAAGGACTAATTGCAAGCTCACCGTTCGCTTCGCTTAAATGCATAGGCACGGCTACCTTTTAAGATGGCGCAAGGGAACTGTGAAGGGGACTATTGAAGGCTTTGTAAGAGTCACAGAACAATGAAGGGGCGCGGGCACGCGCGCGGTTTTGGCGCGAAATTTGTGCAACCAAAACCACAGAAAATCCATCAACATATGTCACCAAAACAATCATTTAGCAGCACAGTTCAGTTATAAGCTGCTGCTATTCTGATATTGAAAAATATAGAATTATCAAATATTTCGACTTTATGTCAATAGTAATGCATACATTAGAAACATGAAAGTTATGAGGTATGAAGGGGGGGAAGAGGGTGGGAGAGTAGGGGTACCCCTCGTCCCCCTCCCTACGTCAGTTGACAATCACATCATGAAAGTCATGAAATTCAAGGAAGGCACGCAAACTGTCACGCAACTTATTTAGCCTCACAATAAGTAACTCGGCAAGAACTTACCCAAATCTTTCAATGTTATTCCTCTAAAGTCCTCGTCCTCTCCATAAGAGATTGAGAATCTTTGAAATAAAGTACTAGTCAGTCGAACAATGGTTTGAACAAACAGCTAAAATGAACTCAGCCAAGCACTGGTTTTACTATTCGGTTTGTTTAATGCATAATGTTACGTACCTGGATTTCAATGTTCTCCCGTGCTTTTTTATAGTACAGTGTCTTAGGGTTCTTCAAATCGTCTCTCCAACGTGTTGGTAATAGAAGGACAATAAGAAATTCTTTGCCTTGAAAAAATTGGAAAATTGTTACCGAGCTAGTTACGAATACAATGAATATCGTTTACTATCGCCAGACCACGCCACGCCACGCCACGCTTATCAAATGACTGCCACACCACGCCATACCTTATCAAATGACTGCCACACCACACCATTGATCATACTCCACCACACCTTATAACAGCACGCCGCGACACACCAACCCAACCCATCTCACCCCCTCTTCATGTACTCACATGCTAAACTCTTGAGGTCTTCAAATGGTTGATTCGATGATTCATTTAGAAACATTGAGTCGTGAAGTTTTGGCTTTTTGCTAGGCGTAGTAGTCAGACTGGCCATTAATTTGTAGTTATTGTGTGTTGAGGTGTTTAACGACACTGAATCCATGATACGATCTATGAAGAAACAGAGTCTATCTGTATCAGTCTGTCCAAGGCATAGACATATTCTTCAAATTAAAAGTCGATGAATCTCGTGATCTTATTAGCCCTAGTCAATCGTACGTCGCTATATTAATAATAATAATAATAATAATAATAATAATAATAATAATAATAATAATAATAACGATTAATCATTGAAGCATATCTACAGAGTAGCTCTACATCTTCAACAACGAAAATAATGAATATATAGTGAAGTAATCAAATAGAAAAAGACCTAGGTAATGCTAAAATATATTCGTATGTTAGTTTTTCGTATTTTGTGAAGAGCATAAAAAAATTATTAAAATTGAATTAAACGTTTAACTTACTATTGTTGCTTATTCTATAAACATAATTAGCATCTGGTCCTCCAACGCACTCAATGTCGGACTCTTGACAAGGCTTAAATTCATTATTAAAGCAATTTGGCGATGTTTTGTGGACATCGTAAGTTTTCTCTGCATCTTCTCCACTCCAACACTCATCTAAATAGCAAAGCATATCAAATTATTATACATCAATTAATAATTAATTCATCACCAATTAATCAATAAATTATAATTAAATATCCTGAACTAACCATTATATTTATTCCACTTATTCACCAGCAAGTAATTCTCAATCAGCTATTAATTAAACATCAATTAATAATTAATTAATCATTAATTAATCAATAAATTATAATTAAATATCCTGAACTAACCATCATATTTATACCACCTATTCACCAGCAAGTAATTCTCAATCAGTTATTAATTAAACATCAATTTATAATTAATTAATCATCAATTAATCAATAAATTATAATTAAATATCCTGAACTAACCATCATATTTATACCACTTATTCACCAGCAAGTAATTCTCAATCAGTTATTAATTAAACATCAATTTATAATTAATTAATCATCAATTAATCAATAAATTATAATTAAATATCCTGAACTAACCATCATATTTATACCACTTATTCACCAGCAAGTAATTCTCAATCAGTTATTAATTAAACATCAATTTATAATTAATTAACCATTAATTAATTTGAATCCGACGCTCCAATAATACGTTGATAGTCTAAAATAGACAGAAAAGAGCGAGGCCAGCGCACGCGTTTTGGCGCGAATTTCCCCGCCACAGGAACTCCATAAGTATATACGACGGAGAAATCTATTGTTTATCTCTTATGATGCTATTAACAGTTACCATAAAACTGAAGTCCAAAGACTTTAAATTCTCTTCTTTTGGCTTCTTCTGCACATCGACATACTTTTCTTTTCATTTCGTGTTTTCGGTTTAGCAAATCACTTTGATCCTTTTCCGTGAAGAGTAAGTCCTTAAGGGGACGAGGAGGGGACTGCTTATCAGCAAAACAGCCAACCTTAGTGAATTTTACTTGACAGTCATAATCTGAAAGGAAAAATAACCATTGTTGAAAATTTTCGTGCTTACAGGACTCGTTTAAACCTCAAGTGCTCTCACAAACTTTTTGAAAAAAAGCAATGATTTATACCTGGATGGTTAGTATCCTCCTGCTTTATTTTTTTGGCCGGCGTTTCTTGATAAGGTAGATTTTCAAGAGATTTTATCTTGATTTTCATTTGCGTGGTCGTCATCCTTTTGCTTGGGGAAAAATTACTTGACGCCTTATCTTTCGCTGCGTTATTTCCGGCTAATGGTTTGGTTGGACTTCCGGTTGATGACGACATGGGTATTCGGCTACTTCCTTCCACCAATGTTGGACTTCCGCTTGTTTTCCCTGAAGGCGTTGTACTTCCTGCTGATGGTTTTGTTGGACTTCCGGTCGGAGACATGGATGTTGGGTTACTTCCTTCCATCATTTTTGGACTTCCGCTTGTTTTCCCTAAAGGCGTTGTACTTCCTGCTGATGGTTTTATTGGACTTCCGGTCGGAGACATGGATGTTGGGTTACTTCCTTCCATCATTTTTGGATTTCTGCTTGTTTTCCCTGAAGGCGTTGTACTTCCTGCTGATGGTTTTGTTGGACTTCCAGTCGGAGACATTGATGTTGGGTTACTTCCTTCCATCATTTTTGGACTTCCGCCTGTTTTCCCTAGAGGCGTTGTACTTCCTACTGATGGTTTTGTTGGACTTCCGGTCGGAGACATGGATGTTGGGTTACTTCCTTCCATCATTTTTGGACTTCCGCTTGTTTTCCCTGTAGGCGTTGTACTTCCTGCTGAGGCTGTGGCTGGACTTCCGGTAGGAGACATGGATGTTGGATTACTTCCTTTCATCATTTTTGAATTTCCGTTCGTTTCCCGTAGAGTGGTTTTACTTCCTGCTGAAGCTGTGGCTTGACTTCCGGTCGGAGACATGGTTGTTGGGCTACTTCCTTCAATCATTTTTGGACTTCCGCTTGTTTTCCCTGGAGGCGTTGTACTTCCTGCTGATGGTTTTGTTGGACTTCCAGTCGGAGACATTGATGTTGGGTTACTTCCTTCCATCATTTTTGGACTTCCGCTTGTTTTCCCTGAAGGCGTTGTACTTCCTGCTGATGGTTTTGTTGGACTTCCAGTCGGAGACATTGATGTTGGGTTACTTCCTTCCATCATTTTTGGACTTCCGCTGGTTTTCCCTGAAGGCGTTGTACTTCCTGCTGATGGTTTTGTTGGACTTCCAGTCGGAGACATTGATGTTGGGTTACTTCCTTCCATCATTTTTGGACTTCCGCTTGTTTTCACTGAAGGCGTTGTACTTCCTGTTGAAGCTTTTATTGGACTTCCGCTTGCTGTATCTATTCAAGTAAGCAAATCAAATCAGTCAAATCGAATCAAGACCGTAAATTCTTTGCGTATAACCCTCTCCTTAGGGTGGCAATGGGGGTACCCATTTATCAGTTAACTACTTATTTTAGGTTCTTTGTTAGTTAAATACTAGTTTCTTTTTGTTTTTGGCCAATTGCCAGTTAACTAGTCACCCTCTGTCCTGGTATCTATCAGAGTCTGATAAGCCCAGTACGCATGTGCAGTGATAGCTAGTGAAAGCAGACAGTACTTTGTACCTTCACATTTCATATCTCCCTTTAGATCGTCGAAGTTCAAATGTCCCCATCCTTGGCTAGAATCATCAACCAGTCTGATCTTAGCTGTTTGGTCCTTGTACCGTCCTACAGACCAATGAACTCTGCGCATGGTTTCTGAACATTTCCCTGTGTCATATTCCACAACGGAACCATTAATCAACAATTCGGCCCTCACTTTTGATTGGTCGCATCCTCCGCCAATCAAAAAGTTGATATCTGTTCCAGTAATTTTAAAAGCAGGCGAAGTAAGTTTTCCTGTGGGGAAATCACTCTGCACTTTTCCTGGACGAGAATCTGGCTTTGGTCTGTCCTCGTAAGTCCCGATCCAATAACGACCTTGATGATTTGCATGTATTCCAGGTTTTCGGATTGATGGGTTGTCTCCATATGTCGGTTGATTATTAAAGGCGTCGCCGGATCTTTCCCAACCTTTGAGCGAACTGATTCCCTCTTCGAAGTCATTGGTACAGAGGGCTGTAGAAAAAAACGGTGATTGAATATAATCAGTATCCAGTTCTAGAAGCACATGGCTAAAGCGCTACACACCGGATTGAATAAGACTCCTCGGCTCGAGCGTAATATTTTCCCATTTCAGACCACTTGTCATTATCATCATCATCATCATCATCATCATTATTAGAACACTTGTCATTCCCTTGAGAATAAGATTTTTTGCTTGAGTTGTATCCATATTCATGTGACTGTCTTCTCATGTGCAACCGAGCGCAACCGTTAAACAAAGAAATGATACTCTATAGAATGACACGCCGACTGAAAAGGGAAACCATTACGCTCGAGCTGAGGAGGTCTATTAGATTTTAGGTTTTGGACTTTGTGGTGTGACGAAAACTGGAGAACCCGGAGAAAAATCCTCGCAGGAAAAAAAGAACCAACAAGTAACTCTACTCGTATGTTGTTATGACGGAGGTTCTGGCGATCGAACCCTTAACCACAGTGGTGAGGGGCGGCGTATTAGCAGCGCATGCGCACATCATCCACTCGTGTATGGGCTGAAACACTGAATATGGGTATACTGTATGTCAAGTGTATCAATAGCATATACTCACCATTAACGTAGCGGGATCCTCTTCCAATCAGCTGAGCCACAACTATTAGGACATACAAGAACATTCTTCTTCGTATCAGCGAACCTTAAATCAAATAAAATAACAAAGTAATCACTGGAATAAGCTTTGCAATCGGTGAGTCGGACCAAATGTTAGATCACAGGGACCCCAAGCGGTGATGAAAAATATTTTCGTTAAAAAAGGCTTTTTATTTTAAATAAACGGCTTATTACCCCATACTGATACTGACACACACAAAAAACGAGATTCGGGCATGCTAGCTGTGGTCTGGTCCTCTTTTCTTTTCTTTTTTTTTTTTGATGTAATTGGCGCTACTATAAAAGTGTTTTAATTTGTCAGACTCAAATAAGAGAAATAAAAGCAATAAGAACATTTAATTTCTCATGTAAAACTAAGGTCTGAGATAAGCAAGGACCGGCACCAAGGTTAGCATACCCATAGTGCATTGACTTCTTAATAGCGCATAATAAATGTTTGTTTGATACTCTAAAAATTGTGTAAATTGACTATGGGGGCCTGAAGAACCCAACAAAAATGACCGCTCGCCAACATGATTGGCTTCATAGCTCAGTTGGTAGAGCATCGCACCGGCATCGCGGAGGTCATGGGTTCGATTCCCGTTGAAGCTTGAAATCACTTTTTCAAGTCTTTCTTTACAGCGTTCGCTTAGATCGCTCATTCACTGTGATGATCAACACATCTATCACTCTAAAAATTGTTTACATTAAGTGATTGGAAATTCAATTGTTTACCACAAAGAGGTGTCAATATTTAGATATTGAGGACGAAATTTTGAAATAGTATTCAATAAATAAATTACTGATGTGCTATCTGACTGGTTACCTTATTTTCAAGTTATTCAGTAGCTTTAAAGTATCAAATCTTCATTGGTTGTCATGAAATCATAAAGAAGATATCGACGACCTATTCAACCATTGGTGATTTAGAAGCGGCTTAAAATTCAGCCAGACTTTGATATATCTGTTGTCATCATAAGGAAGCGAGAATAATATTTCATTCCAATGTTGTTTTTTGATAGTTCGAGTCACAGGTATAACTGCCGGTTCAGTGATTTTTCTTTGTATTTCATACCTTAAAAATACCTGTTGTAAAAAAGAGCATACTCGTCATTTAAGCAAAATAGTACTTGTTATGGGTATTCGTTACACCAGTTGCTTTGTTACGAGGAATTTTATATAGATGGGGAGGGGGCTGATGAATTAATTGGGTGTGTTAGTAATCTCGTACCCGGGACCGGGTTGTACGAAGGTTGGATAGCACTATCCGGTGGATAAATCTATTGGATAACAGCATTTATAAGGATTTATCCGTTGTATAGCGCTATCCATCTGTCGTACAAACGGGCCCAGAGCCTGCGTTCTCCTGGCCTACCGCGAAGAACTAGAGCTCTGGCATAATCCATTTTTTGAGACCAGGATTTCTTGAACTTCCGGTATAACAGCGCACGCGTTCAAAGACTTGCCAAACATTAAAAATATCTTTTTCCCCCGATTTTTAATTCGTACTTTGATTTTTACTTTGATTTTGAGTTCGATTTAATTTTTACTTTGACCGCAGGCCAGAAGAAACGCAGGCACTGGGTACGAAATTGGGCCCAGAGCTTTTATTTCTTACTTCGTCGAGCATGCGCAGTAAGAAATAAAGGCTCTGGGTAAGAGATTTATGTGGTAGTTCGGAGGAGCTCACGCGTTTTGCCGCAAAAAAAAATTGCCGCTAAATCCACTAAGCTCCATCAGCATAAGCCATGGAGAAAAAATTATTCATAAAGATCAGAAAGTGCAAATTAGCAAGAAATGAATGGGAGGAAAAAGAGAAAAAGAAAAGGAAATGAGACTAAAAATGGCGCTAATCCTGCCTTATAGTCCACAGGAACCCCAACAGGCGATTTGTACGTTTGTTTTTCAAAATGGCGGACATGATTGCACCACATCTAAAGAAGAAAGAGCCAGTTTTATCTTCATAGCAAAGTAGGTAATTCATATCTGATACTCGCCTCGAACAAGGATGAGCAAAAAAAGCAAATTAGACGTGCCAATAATCTTTCATTCAAGAGTTAGAGACCCTTACAATAAGTTTTCCAACTTTTACGAAGTTGACCTCGAGATGCCTGAAGGAATCTTTCCCTCAGTTGAACATTATTTTCAAGGAATGAAATTCGTCCCAAAAGATCGCGAAAATTTCACGAAAGGAGGGCAGTTCGATAAACCAGCAGCTACAAAATGGCCTGAAAACGTCTCAAAAGGTTGTGTAGCAAAATCTGCAGGGTCAAAATCAGGCACTGCTAAACATCAAATGACCTTGGTTGAAGACGCTTTGGATCAAAATGCCGCTCAAATTCGCATGAAAAATGCTTTAAGGATAAAGTTTCAACAAGAGCCGTTCAAGAGCTTGCTGCTAGAGACAGGAGATAGGTTGTTGGTGCATATACCAATGAGAGGAAAAACAGAGTTTTGGACTGGTAAGGTAGATAAGACAACAGGGGAACTTGTTGGAGAGAATACAATGGCGAAACTGTTGATGGAAGTTCGTCAGGAGTTGAGAGGTTGTTCTACAGGGAATCATTAAGACAATGGTGAAGGGATGGGAGGGATAGACCTCACCCCCTCCTATAATTCAGGTTTCAATTTTAGGTATAACTGTGACAACACAATTTTTGAGCACAGGGAGCCCAATAGTTGTTGTAGCTGTAGTTGTTGTTATAGGGTAGTTGGCAGTTGAGTGGTCATTAGCATTGCGTGATGACGACATCTTCAAAAACTGTGTCCACACTGTATTAAGGGCATTCCATTGGATACAGGGCAAATTTTTCATGCAATGTGATTGGTCTGGTGTATTTTTTGCCATGTCATGGCCATAATGATAATAATAGTAGTAATAATAATAATAATAATAATAATAATAATAATAATAATAATGATAATAATAATGTTTAAGCAGGAGGCTCACATCACTTAGGTGTTTTTCAGAGAGGTCCTGCTAACAAATCAAATTTTTGGTCCAAAATAGTGGGAGGGGTGGGCTTGCAACACTTCCCCCCCAGCCCCCTCCCCCTCAGCTCCACGGTCCCCAACGATGCCAACTCAACCAATAATTTCCTCAACCTTTGAACAGCTTTTACAAGAGTAAAATTTTAACTTTAATCTGAAAAATATTCAATTTTTAAGACAGCTTTATGCTAGTTTTGTGCCAAGGCAATTAGTGTATTTAATTTAAACTCTGAAACTATAACGTAAACACAATAAATGAATAGATATGAGATTGTCGTCCATATATTTGGTTTAGGTTTAATTATAATATCTAGTTCTGTCGTTCTTACATACACTCATTAATTTGCAGTAGCTAACTAGTGTATGAAATCAAGACACCCTGCTGATCTATATCTAATAGTTATGTCATGTCTATAAGGTGGTAAGTATGTATATGGTGTATTATTAAGAATTCTTAAATGTATTATTGAAGAACCCAACAAAAAATGACCGCTCGCCAACATGATTGGCTTCATAGCTCAGTTGGCAGAGCATCGCACCGGCATCGCGGCGGTCATGGGTTCGATTTCCGTTGAAGCTTGAAATCACTTTTTCAAGTCTTTCTTTACAGCGTTCGCTTAGATCGCTCATTCACTGTGATTATCAACACATCTATCATATTTACATTGTTGGATTCACAAGTACCTTTTTTAATTAACACATATATTACTATGTACACATATATTTCTATCTTAATTTGTGCTTATATAGAGCATATGGCAATTTTTTGACGTCATTTCACACTGAACATAATTCCCCCTTAAATATAAAAACTTTGGCTTATAAATGCATCTATCTTAAATTTGCAATCAGGATTCGTAATATCAATAATATAAGTTTGTTTCTGACTGAATTCTTGCTAACTAGACATCTCAATCATTTATAAATGGCCTTCATCTGTAAAAATGCATCGTTTTGTTAGTATTTTGGTGTATTTGTTATAATCCAAAATCTACTCAATTCCCAGTGTTATTTTTAGTCAGCACATGATTTGAAAGGCTAGGCTAAGCTATTATTCTTAAAAAAGCATCACAAGTTGCTTTACAAAAGAAATGTACCGTTTTATTAATTACCAAAGAAGTGACAATGAAGGTGGACAATTGGCCATGTTCTAAATGAGTGCTTTTCATTTTCATTTATTGTTCGACAAGGATTATCTGCCATTGCCATTCAGTGTTAACTGACTGCTAAATGTGCATTGGTTGTGAGTAGCCTTGGATACAAATAGATCTCTCGGTTTTGTGCCTTTATATTTGATTTCGTGGAATCAAGTTCAGAACTTGCCTTTACCTAACTATCTGATAAGCTGTTGTAGGTTCCATTAATCTTGAAAAGCGAATCCTGTTTGACCATTGAAATGATAAACTCACGACTTTAACATGTGTTTTTGCCAAGAAAGTGCTGGAAGCATCTTTATTTATTTAGACGTCTGTTGTTCAGGACATTAGGACTCTAGTTTGTTAGTAAAGCGGTCGACAACATGTCGGAAAGATCCGCACAAGAAAGAGAATGTGGTAAAGCTACAATGTATGTTATTACTGAAAAAGGACTTGAAGTGGGTCCTTTCATATATGACAAAGAGACAGGCAGTCGGGTTCTTTGTGCAAGTACCGGACACATTTACTATAGTCAAAGAAAAGACGGATATCGTGGAACAGATAGTAGAGACTTTGAAGAGAAACGAAGACTTCGAATAGTTGATCTTGGGAACTCGCTTTTGCCTACGAAAAATCCTGTTATTATTGGGACCTCGCAGCCAGGAAAGTTGGCGTTCAGAGGGTTTAGGAGTAACCGTGCTATACGAAGAAGTGGGAAGGTTAGAGCGAATAATGAACAAGATAAACGAGAAAAAAGCCATATGCATTTGGACATCCTTAAGCAGGTTTTAGATCGAACAAGTTTAAGAAACGTTGAAGAAAAGACATTCAAAGATAATGATAATGATGAATATGCGATCAAGAAGGAAAATGAACAGCCTATGATCAGATCTAGACAAACTGAGTTGAAAGAATTGCAGTTGAAAAGACGAAGTAAAGATTTGATGGAAGAGTTGGCGAGATGGAAGCAAAGATATTGTATGACTAGCGATGATGCTGGTACAGAACCAGAATTTGAGAAAAGGGAGAAAATAATGTTATATTCATGTGGAATGAAAACTGCAGGTGACAGGAATGTTTTACCTCGCTTGAATCTACCCTCTTCGCTTTCAAAACGCGTGAACATAGCTAGTGATGACTGCAGAAAAAGCGAACCAAAAACCCAAATCACGACAATTAAAGAAAGCTCATCTTCAAGAATAATCAGTCAGAGGGAAAGCAAATTAATATTTCTCAATCCTAACTCGATTTACAGCCAAGTAAAAGCGGAAAATACCGCAAAGTTGAATATCAACGAAAGTAAAATAACTTCAGAGAAACCAAAGGTTCGCTTTCCATCGGTGATAGACCAGAGAACGGGAAAAATGCATTCTGTACCTGGGGTCGTTACTTACAGGCCATGTGATTACAATCGATGGTCGCGCAAAAATAACATTGTGCGAAGAAGTATTGTTCAATCTCGCTCTCCCTTAAGGACATATGTTAGTTTTTTCCCTTCAATTCCTGAAAAATAGGATTATAAACATCTGTAAAACACACCTCATAAAAAGTGCAATGATAAACTTGTTTTTAACCCTGGTAAATAGATCGTGTGGTGCCTGGATTCGACTTTTTGTACCTCGGTATAAAAGCAGCGTTATTTTACTTTCCTTGAATATTTAATAGATTTATTTTTTCATATTATTAAAGCACTGTGGTATTTCGGGAACAGATAAAATTCTCTATGTAACTGCGATACATCATATAAAATCCATAGTTTATTATTATAAGGAGTATAATTAAGCCTAAAACTGAAGGTCTATTAAAATTTTCGAAAATTCACAGAGTTTAAATATAAAATATTATTCCAAGTAGAACAAATGTATTCATAAACCGTCTTGTTCGGTAAACTTAATTGAGAAGTCTATCCTTCAGTTCCTTGGTTACACGTCAGGTTTGTAATGTGTTGTTGATTTAGCTGCCTGTCTCTCTCATAATTCATCAGTAGTATAGGGAATGGGGGTTCTAGCGCAGTGACAACCGGAGGATTACCCGCCTAAAGTGAATTCTCCGATTTTTACCGTTATTACCCGCATTCCCTGTTTTAAGTCTATAATATGTTAGTCTATATATGGAGTGCGAAGAATGTAAAGAGTTTGTTTATGATTTCTGTGTAAAGTGTTTGAAGCCCAAGTTTAAACCCACTAAAACAAATAAGTATATTTGTTGTGGTAAGAAAATGCAAATAGAAGACGACACGTCAGCGCAGTGTTACAAGTGTGGTAAGAATATTCGTAATGCCGTGCCTTGTGCTACCAGGGAACAATATTACTCTAACGGAGGCCGTAAAAAGACTCCATACAAAAGAATAAAATACTTCAGGGACTGGATGAGTCATATCCAAGGTTTACATCCGGTATATTTGGACGGCGAAGTAATGGAAAGAATCATAGGTCATTTAGAAGAGCCAACACCGCAAAGTCTACGGAAAACGCTGAAAAAATTAAAGCTAGGGAAATATTACAAAGCTATTCCCTATCTTTTGTCTGAAATTACCGGCAATTCTATTCCCGAAGTTTCTGATATGAGCAGAGCCGAGTGGATGTTTTGTCGTTTGAATAAGGATATTCCTTATTATCCTGATGTAATTTACGAAATATTTTACAAAATAAACCCCAACCACCCTCTGTTAGGTTGGATTCCAAGAAGATAGTGGATCTTATGGCATAAGACGATTTATATTACGCGTACTGACGTTCGATATGCAAATAGAATCCTGTCACGCTCTTTTCAAAACTGATGTCTAAGCGAGTTTTCTTTGAAGCTCTTCCTTTGCCTCCTGGTAGATCTTTTTGCGAGATTCCTCGGTTAAATCTTTGACGACTGTTTTTTTATTTCTGATGTCCATCTTCAATTTCTCGTATTTTTCCTCTTCGGCTAAGATAAGCGAGAATTCTACATCGTCTATCTTTCTGTCACGCAAAGCCTTTGAGACAAGGTCAGTAATCGTATTTACTTTAGCCCTTGACAGAGCTATTGTCGTGTCATGCTTGGATATTTTGCTTGACAACTGTTTCATAATACCCGTAGCAACAGCCGAAATGATACCACAGGCTGCCCCAACGCCGGCTAGAGGAACTCCAACGACTATTCCCGGTCCAGTAAGCGAAGTAGCAACGCCAGTGCCTGTTAATGCTACGGACATGGATCCTGTAGTTATCGCAATTTTATGTAGCGTACTTCGGGCTCTGACGTATTTCTTTCTGACGTTTTCGTAATGTTTTGCCTGCCCTTCCAAGTAAGCCAAAATTAAATTTGCTTTATTTAAGCGGAAGTTCTCGGCGTTTAATTCGTTTGGGCCCGTGTCCTTAGTGGTAGTGTGGTAGTTTACATCTGGATACAACTGAGGTGCTGATGGTATAACATCCATTATATATACTAATGTACGACGCTTTTGGGAATGATATGGGAAGCTCATACCGCAGGTCAAGGCGTTATCCCCACGACGCATTTGGGAATCATATGGGACATTTACCCCGGCATACAGACGTCATTAAGTCTAAGCCTGTTGAGGTACAGCAGAAACCTAAGCCTAACTTCCCAAAGAATCTATTACCGGCAACAGAGGATTACCCATTTTACGATAACAAAGGCGGAGCGGATGACTTTGCTAAGATGGTTACTTCTTTGAAAATACCCGTGACGAATTCTACGACCTTTGCAGTGACGGTCAGAGACATCTTTAGAGAAACCCGGATGAAGCACACGTCGGGGAAAGAATCCAGAGAATGGCTATCAGGCCCCAGCATGCGATATTGGCCGCAGCAGTTAAACTTTGCTGTCTGGGCTGCTACTAAAGGATGTGGTATAGCCGCGGACATGCTTCATATTCCTTTCCTGAGGTTTCATGTTGCTTTTACTATTCGAAGAATATTGTATGAGCTAGGCGCGCCTTTACCGGGTGACACTGTCTTTAACCCAAAGGATAATAAATATGACAAAGTCGCATGGGAGCGATTAAGAAATGAATTTAAGCTTACCAACCCTGACTTTCGTAACCATGAAGGTGCCGCCTACGGTCTAGGAGAGACTTACACTTATGCTTCGTATGTCGGAGCCAGCATAGAAAGTCCAGGCATGGGATATCCCAGCTCCTTCGAATTCTCAGACTTAGGAGGCAGTGGAACAAAAGGAAACTTAATTTATTTCATAGAGAGTAAGGAGAAGTATCCTTGGGCGCCATTCTTCGCAGCAAAGGGTATTGGGTTAAAGAATCTAGCAAGGATTAATCGAAGCATCGAAGCCTTTGTCTACTGCGTCCTAGGAGCCCAGGTTAGCACTCGCAGCCCCATCGTAGATGCCAGTGGTGCGTCGCAGGAAACACAACAAGTATTCCTTGTTCTCTTTGAAAGTGCCGTTATTGAGAATGAGATATCTAAGTCAGTTCAAAGGTATCAACTTGCGGTGCAGCAATCAAAAGTTAGACTGGATTATGCCTTAAGTCCCGGTTGTTGGTTAATGCCAAGTAATTTAGTCATCAACGCCAGTTCTGTTGTGGGTTACAACAACAAACTACAGCGAGCAACCAAAGACATGAAGTTTGGAGTGAATGACGTGAACTCTGACACTCTTAGGAACATCCCCCATTTCGTGGAGAAGCCAAAGAAGGAGCACGTAGAAAAGCCAAAGGAGGTACATGTACCATCAAAAACCGTAAAAAAGAAGATACGACCCACGATACCTGAGGAATATGACCATAACTTACTAAAAGCCGGACTAGCAGCCGCGAGTGTTGGTTTGAGTCTTTATATATGGCGATGAACAACCCCTATGTAGCTGGAGTAGATTGCGTTTATACGACTTACACGGGCGAGAAAAAATACACCCAAGCATCTTGGGTTGATGTCACTGGGATGTCCGTGAATTTGAACTACTCAGGAAAGAAGTTAATCCTCTGTAGTATTTGCCTTGGTACTAGCAGCCACGCCAACGTCGGCTTCAGGTTCCTGGATGAGAATGGCATACTACAGCCCATGCGTGCGAAAACGAATAACAGGGAGCCTGCGCATTTCTCCGTAGAGCCAAACCCCAACAGCGTCGAGAATCTCTCCGTTTGGACTTTCCACATGGTTGCTGAATGTCATGGGAAGGTAAAGCTGCAAATACGCGTAGATGACACTGGAAAGGTTTGCGTAAATAGCATAGAAGACCAAAGAAATAAGCTATATAATCACTTAACCATCAGCACTCTTACGGTGCTCAGTCTTTAGAAGCAAAACTATGTTTGCTGAAATATATGAACCCACACGTAAAGGAAGATTTATTCCTCCATTACTTAGAGGAGAAGGAGTATAAGAACGACGGTAATTGGCACGACACTGGATTGTGGGTGGAGGTTGGAGGTCTAGGATTGGTCATGTGCACCATTTGCATTTCGACGGGGTATTCATGTAATGTTGGGTTTAGGATCGTCGATGAGAATGACCATCCATTACTGCCTTACAGAACGACTACTAATACTAGGAACCCAGCTCATTTCTCGTCGGAGCCCCCTCCAACAAGCGTATGGGAAGATCTGACGCCGGTGACTTTTCATATGATAGTTAATTGTCAATATGCGAAGTTACAGATTCTTCCCAGCGATATCGAAGGCGGTGAACCCGGTCGCGTTAGGATAAATGCTTCTCCGACTGAGAAACCTTCGACGGATGCTGCTTGGAATCATAAGACCATTTCTACTATGACTGCCATACCTTTGATGCCAAATTATCAAGGCGGTGCGAATACTATCTTTACTTATCCCAAGTCGAGGACACCTCGAATGCCCGACGACGATAAGCCTCCAGTAATACATAAGGATAAGCCTACGCCTTCATCTTCTTCAAAAGGACCACGCCGATAGCGACGACTAAGATCCAAATGTTATTCCCCACGAACTTTAATAGTTCTCCACCGGTCCTTAGTACCAAAGAGAGGACACTGCCGAGCAGCCCAGGTAAAGAGGCTGCCATCTTTTTACCTAAGTCCGTCAGCCCTTTACCTACTGCCTTTACGCCTGCGCTCGTAGCTTTAAGGGAGCTAAGAATTACACCTACTACGGAGGAAATGGCGACTGCAAATGCCAGCGGAATGCCATATTTCACCAAAGCTCTTTTTATTTTTTCTTTAGTGGTAAGCCCCAATTCTTTTTCCAGCTTTTCCTTTTGCGTTTGTAATTCCGTAACTTTTTCCTGTATGGTTTCTACTTCCTTTTGAGCTGCCTCCCTTTCCGCTTCTGGGCGTGTCAGGTCATTAATTATTTCCCGCTGCCGGTTGGCTTGCCACTCCAAATCTTCGATGGCCTGCTCTCTTTGTCTTAGTTGCTCCTCCTTTAAGATGATTTCCGTGTTTAACCGCTGCTCTTCTGTCATAGAGGCCTCCAGTTCTTTCGTCAAACGTCCTAGTTCCGCATCTTTATGTCCAACGTTTTTGATTGCGAGGACATATTCCTTCCTAGCAGTATCCCTGTCGCGTATTAACTTTCCAATGCGGTCCTTATAATCTTCATTTTCGCGTTCATGGGAATCAATCATCAATCGCATCTGTTGCATGTATTCCTCTTCCCTTTCATCCATTCTTTGCTTTAAGTATTCGATGTTATCCACTTCTTCTTCCATTTCGCGTGCTCTATTTTCTAATTCCTCAGAGAGTACATTTATTTGTTCTACATCATCAGCCACAATACTTTTCTGCGCATCCATTGCTTCTAAAGTCTCCCTAATGCTTACGTCTTCGATGCTGTTATATGGCGTACTCGATAACTCTGCAAGCTTCTCCTTATCCTCATCCAATTTCACATAAATGCCTTTCATCTTCTCCACCAAGCCTGTTTGCCTGGCGCTCTTAAGCGTAGTGGTTATTTTATCCTGTAATCTCTTAGTTTCTTTCTTATTCAAACTACTAAGAGCTCCTAAGTCTGGGTTGCCTAATAGATCAATTATTCCCTTAGGTAATGCATTGTTAAGCTTATTGGGATCTTTTTGTTGGTAGAAGTCATACCACTTTTCCCTGTCAATGTGGCGAATTTGTATTTGACCCCTCTTGCCGCGTTGGAATTCTAAGGACTTATCATTGGCGAATGGGTAAATCTTACGTATGTCTTCAAGTATTCCCATTGGGACTGTTTCGCCAATAGCCGACATTAAAGTTGGTGGAATCCTCGGATCGCCAAAGAAGTTTCCCATTCCATCGCGGATGACGTAAGCCTTGGCGCCGCTCCTAGCAAGCCTGCCTACGATTATCTCCCTGCCACGGTTATCTTCTTCAAACATCAACTGCGCTTTACCAGGATCCCAATCAGGTAGTAGTTCTTTAAGCCTGTCAAAGTCATCTGGTTCTTCTCCGATGGATTCGTCCATTTCTCGTTGTACATTTTCCAACCATGCAGTGCTGGGGGCTTCTGGAGCAGGACCTAAGTCGTCCATCTGAAAGCGTTCTGGAATGGGCTTATATGGGTTCTCACTCTTAAATAAGTCTCCTAAACGACGCATAACAGCGGGGACCTTTCTCCAGCCATATTTACGTTCCACCTTACTCCGTAGGTCTGGGCTATCATCTTTAAGTAAAGGCTTAAGTTCTTTCATCGTTAATATCTACTTGACCTTCTTCCGTAGTGGGGTCAAAGTCTATACCTTCTCCTTCCATTATAATGATAAGCTCAAAGTTAAATCCTAACCTCCTTCCTAAGCAGGTTGGCGGACTGAAAGCAGAACGCACCTTTCACCGGGTCACCTTACTCCTTCTAGCGCCAAACCAGGGGAGACGCTGTACGTAGGCGTACCCCGTCTAACGGATAACTTAGTATTGGTTCCTGGAACGTTAGCGTTAAGGTTTGACCTAGCAATACAACCAGATACGAAGATAGAAACTTACACAGTGAACAACGTAGGTCGCAACCTGGTGTCTAAGATGAGAATTAAGTTCGCAGGGGAATCCCTTTTGGACTTAAATAGGTACGACCTGTATACCACGTACAAAGACGTATGGTTGACCGCGTTCGACCGTGCACAAAGGATAGAACAAGGAATCGGAGGCGTTATCTTAAGGAAATTGCGAAGTGATACTAAGACAGCACCTACGGACTCCGGGGCAGCAACCGCAGTAGCAGACGCTACCAGAGTAAAAACGGCTTATGGCAGCAAGTACGTCATTCCCTTAGACTTTGAAGTTATTTCTAACCACGGCGTGTATTACCCCAGGCAATTATCCGAACTACAGTTTGAAGTAACTCTAGCAGACACTACCAACATCCTAGAAATGGACACAGCACAGGCGGCACTTACTGGTAGTATCCATCCTTATTCTATCACCAATTTAGAATTACAGTACGAGACGGTATACAGCGAAGAACTAGCCCGAAGTGCAGGCATGGAATACAGCTCAGGCAAGGCATTCCTTTACGACCACGTAGTGATGTACAAGACATTTAGCTTCCTGGATAAGACGGACGAGGTTATCAACCAAAGCATTAACCTCCCCCGAAGAAGTCTCACGGGGTTGATGTTGGTGTTTGCTAAGCCCTATGGGGCTGGCAAGCGCGACTCCGAGGCCTTCCATAACCCCAACATTACTAACGTGGGGGTAAATATCAACGGAGTACCAAACAAAGTCTACTCCCAGGGGATAAAGCCCGCAGATACGTACAGGGAGGCAATGCGCAAGTTTGGTGACCAGGTGTCTCCTGAGGAATTCTTCAAAGACAAGTACGCGTTGTGGATTGACATGCGCACGACGAACGACGAAAGTATGCACGGGCAAGGTCTGCGGCTGGTAAACACCCAGGATGGTATAACATTGGAGATCAAGCGCACCAAGAACGCCAGTGCAAGTGATGCGGATAAGATAAACTGCTACATCTTCGTGGTGTCTGACGCGCAGCTAAGCGTAGAAATGAACCAACTAAAGAGTGTTGCATATTAAAAAGTTAAAATATTTCTCAGATATACGATGCTTCGCGTATTCGAAAACGACGACAACGAACTGCAATGCATAGTGCAAGGCGACAATCTGTACTTCAAAGCGAAGTCCGTGGCAGCCGCATTGGACTATGAAAACACGAAAAAGGCTATTAGAGACCACGTTTCTGAGAAGTACCAGAAAAGATGGTCTGAATTAAGAGGAACGATTCGTTCCTCTTCTACCATTCACCCACATTCCGTGTTTATCTCCGAGCCTGGGTTGTATCAGTTAATATTTAGCTCTAAGATGCCAAAGGCAGAGGAGTTCAGTGATTGGGTCTTTGAGGAAGTCCTACCCGCGTTAAGGAAAACAGGTAAGTATGAAATAGAAAGGCGGTTCGATAGTCCTAACAAGTTAGTCTTCAAAATGGAAAATGAGTTTGACCTGCATAAGAAAGTCGTAGACTACATACGCCGCTTCTACCCACAGATGCTCATAGCGCCCGGCTTAGGGGAATTGCAGGATTCTGACAGCAAACGCATAAAATGCTGGCAGAAGGGTTATCAAAGGGGTCAACCCGACCTCTTAATACTGAACGCGCATTTAAGGTATGAAGGGCTTTGCATCGAATTAAAGACGCCGAAAGGAAATGGCATACTCTCCGCAGACCAACGCCAAGTGATATCTAGGTATGACGCGAATGGTTACCTGACCATGGTTAGCAACGATTATGACGTCATCTGTCGTGCCCTTAGCAACTACGCGGAAGGCATCCGTATTCCCTGTCGGCGGTGCTGCAAACGTTTAAGACTACGGAGACAAGGGCAACGCATTTAAGAATATTTCATAGATATAATGATCGTCAACCAAATACACTGGCGTGACCTGATTTGCGGTAAAGCATACGAAATAAAAAATTACGTCGTCTTCGAAGACATCGACCGCTTACGGTTAGTCCTCAAAGACTTAGAAGGCAAGGAATATTCCCTTTGGGCGCCGGATTGCGTGCGGTACGTAATTCAGGGCGAGGAATTCACCCACTTACGCAGCTATGGTAAGGTAAGTGGCCGATGGAAGTTTGACATTGAAAGAAGAGTCACTCCATCTCCTCTATGTAGTTAGGATGTCTAACATAGTCCTTTGAGCCTTTGGGTCGGCTGAGCACCAATGCCCCACGAAGGATCCTTCAGAAAATACCTTGCCGCAATGAAGGCAGGTGTATTTTTTACGCGGTTTTGGTCGAGGGGTGATTATGCAGTCTGCTGGGGGTTCGCAGGTAATACAGTCCATATATACCTAAGACGATCAGGAATAATGCCATTGCGTGTGCTATCATATATTGCAAGCACCCTTAAAAGGGGCTCTTATTTTTATTTATTATTATTAAATATCCTTAATTATTCTTAATAATAATAAATAAAAATAAGAATGGGATTTGAGACTCTTTACACAAACCCTATCTTACTATTTTAAGCCGCCTACTAATCCTTACGGGCTTTCCTTGCCGCCTCGTTACTGGCATGCCAAGCTTCGAAGCGATCTAAGTACTCTTCGAAACCGCCTTGGCCGTCGTAAAGGCACTGCCAAATATGTTGACCATCCTTTGACAGCCGCAGCGCTCACAAGTTGCCTCCCAATGGCCTCTGTTTTCCCACCTTACGCCTTCGACGCAGTCAAACTCCGCAAAGCGCTGGTCAATTTCCTTCTTCCGGCGCGTTAACTTCCTTTGGGTTTCCTTTGGGCAACATCGTGCGGCAACGTCGCCGTGCTCCTCACATGCTACGCTCAGCAGGTCATAATTACCAAGGCACCGATGTCGATGCCATTCGTCGTTCTTGTCCTCCTCGCAGCGCTCACATACATTCTTTAAACAAACGCGGTTATCAACGTGGTATTCCAACATCTGCGCGCTGCTAAAGAGTCGGTCACACTCCTTACAACGCCTTTCGCGTGCCTTCTTAGCGCACACCTTCTTTTCCAGGTGGTATTTTAACATTTGCTTGCTGCTGAACTCCCTTTCGCATTGCTTGCACTCCATATATAATAAGGATTTAATAACCACTATAAGGGATACCGCATGAATTCCTTAACAGCCAGAAACTATTTAAAAGTGTCTCAGAATGTTAACAATAAGGTTAAATCTTTGTTAAACTGGAAACTATTCCAAAGAGTGTCTCAGAATGTTAACAATAAGGTTAAATCTTTGTTAAACTGGAAAGCCCGTAATGGTCAGTAGGCGGCTTAAGATAGTAAAGTAGGGTTTGCGCAAAGAGTCTCAAATCCCATTCTTATTTTTATTTATTATTATTAAGGATAATGAATAATAATAAATAAAAATAAGGACCCCTTTTAAGGGCGCTTGCGGGATTCAAAATAGTAAGCTAAGACACTTTTTAAATAGTTTCCACATATACTTAACAAACATTTAACCTTAATTGTCAACATTCTCAGACACATTCTTTAAGAGATAGTATCATTCCTTAACAAACATTTAACCTAAATGTTAACATTCTCAGACACCTTTCTTTTGAGGTATGTCATTCCTTAACAAATATTTAACCTACAATGGATATCGCATGAAATCCACAACAGGACTCTTTTGCCCACGTTGCCATCGTTATCAGCGCACCAAACCTTTCCGCGCGCTTTAGACCACACATTTCATCATACAATTCCTGCACGCGCTCTTTCAAACGGTCTATCTCTTCTCTTTGCATTTCAATGGTGTCTCTCTTATCTTTCATGTCGCCGACAATCCTTCTTACTGCTTCCACTGGGTCCATTGTATATAAATGACTCCAGAACATATTCCCTGCAATGCTCTGATAGTAGGACCAACCGGCTGTGGTAAAACGCAGTTCGTAGTAGAGCAACTCCTCGGGCCCTTTAGATACCGTTTCGACTACATAGTGTTATTATGCCCTACCTATGTGAATAACCGCACCTGGACAGGCATAGGAGTGAAAGATGACGACTTCTTTGTGGATATTTTGGACCCTAATGAGTTATCCAGCCATTTGAAGTTTTGGCATAGACAATTCCCAAAGGATACGCAAACCCTCTTAATTCTTGATGACATCGCTTGCGGGGACGACGTAAAGAGACGCACATCGGAGTTAGTGAAGCTCGCCTTCAGTGGCAGGCATGACAATATCAGCGTTTGGTTGCTTTCGCAGCAGCTTACCAGTGTCTCTAAACCTTTTAGGGAAAACATAGGATCTCTCGTAGTATTTTATACTCCGAGCAAGTCAGACCTGGAAACCATTTTGAGCGACTACGGTGGCGAGATATCTAAGGAACAGCTGCACGAATACATGCGGCATTTAAAGACACACCAACATTCCAAAATGATCTTCTCTTTGAGGTTTCCGTATTCCGTTAACATATATGGAGATTGAGCAGCTGATAGATGAAGTCCCCGTAGATGAAAGTAACCTTAAAGAACAACTTAACGTCCTTGTGTCTTCGGGGAAGTGTAAGGAAATGATAGGTAAGGAGTTGACGCATGAGCAGGTTAATAAGTTGTCAGAAGAGGAGGTTAAGAAGTTCCATAAGAGATACGAAGCCGCCCTTGCAAGTAAGACCACGAATGCAGTAGCAGACTCCGCTATTAAGCTGGCCACTAAATTGCTTGGACTTGCGCTGCCCATAGACAACGTGGAGGCACTTCAGAAGGACATAAGTGAGGACTATGTCATATCCCAAGAACTTAAGATAACCTGCGGCTGGTTGTCTTTGAAGTGCGGTAAGTTAATGGCAGTCGCATCTTTGGGACTTCACGTGGCTCAACATGTCGACTTGAAGGAGGTACTGGTGTCTTGGAAGGACTACAAAAAAGATAAGCAAGTCGAGGAGATCTTTAAGGCAGCACTTGATCAAGTCGATGTAAGTCCTTCTGAAGTCATTCGCGGGACTTAGTCAAGTCATTCGCGGGACTTAGTCAAGTCATCGTCAAGTCATTCACGGGACTTAGTCAAGTCATCGTCAAGTCGTCGTCAAGTCATTATCAAGTCGTCGTCAAGTTACTTGTCAAGTCCTTCAAGTCCTTAGATATAAGATGAGTGACACCGAAACAAAGGCGGAGGAAACCCCTCAGCAAATTACCAAGCCTAAATCCCCGGGTAGAGTCGCTGCGGGAAAGAAGCTCGCGGAGATGAACAGGAAGAACAAAGCCAAAAAAGAAGAGAAGGCGGAGGAAAAAGAAGAGGAATCCTTTTGGAATCCGGGCTACGTCATCGGAGCATTAGGAATTGCTATAGCAGCAGGCAGCCTCTACTTACAATGGCGGGCTGCTAAACCAAAAGTGGAACCAAGGGCAGAAATGAGGTATGTGGAGCCTCCTAAGAGAAGTAAAATACCCGAGATGGAATAAAACCTCCTCTCCTTGTAATATAATGTCGTCCGCATTAATGAAAACCGTCGAAGATGCAGCTATTATTACTTCTATTGTCGCAGGTATTGGTTGGGTAGGTAAGAAAGTGCTCAAAGAAGACTTTACTGAAGACCCAAGCAAGAGCATTACGGGCTTTGCTAAGATGACTGCTGCAGTAGCAGGTAGCATTGCCCTTAAGGACTACCTACAGAAGGAAAAGTACCTGCCTAGGCCGTGAGGCCCTTATATATGGCAAGCGTATTGGTAGGTGGCGTTATTGCAGCGTTAGCATTCACTGGAGCTAATTATGGTGGTCAATATTTGGATAGATTAGTTAGAGGCAACAAAGGCGATGCCGAGAGGAAAAGGCACGACTTAGCGCTGGAGAAATATCAAAGGGACGTGGCAGCTTGGAATGAAAAGAGACAAGCTTACAGGGATTGGTTGGATAAGAACTACCAAGACAAAATGCAGGCGGATAAGAACTTCGAAAATACGGACTACGCCTTTAAACTTTATGCACAGACACACCCCGACTTTAGGATTAGCAAGCCACAATTTAAGAATTACTACCAGCCTTCTAAGAAACAAAAAGACAATGAGCTGGTCTTCGTAGGAGTCGCAGGGCTGGCGGGAGGCGCCGCCTTGGCGTATCTGCTCTGAGCTGCGCTCAGATCACTAGTGACGTGAAGCATGAGCGTCTAATATATAATGATCGTCTTTTTGGAAAGCGATAAGAATGACTTTACCACGTATTTGAATCCCCCCATCAAAGCCCATACGGTTCGGTTGGTCAGTTGCTCTTTGTACAACTCTTGGTATAATTTGGTCAATGGCATGGTCACCGTGCATAAGGGGTCTAACAAATACGAAGGCGTAATGCTACCCGATGGACATTACACGCCAATCACCCTTGCTAAGGAGCTCGCCAAGCGCGGTTATACTCTCACCACAGGGTTGCCGCACGAAATGACCTTCAAACATAATCTTCCTAACAATTTCTCGGTAACCCTCGGAAAACGTGACGCATTGGGATCTTTACTAGGCGTCTCAGGCAAGGAAATTACCAACACGGCAGTTCCCGTAAGTTGGAAAGTTGCATCCTCTTACGAAGTCTATTGTGATTTGGTCTGCAGTTACAGCAACGGAAATCCCTCCCATCTTATGTCTAAGTTTTCACCCAAAGGTAATCCATTCGACCTGGTAGAATACACGCCCATTTCTTTAAACTATGACTTGCCTTGTGATTTGGTGGAAAGCATAAACATCACCATTAAAGTGGACGGAAAGACGGTGGATTTTAACGGACGTAAGATCAATCTCGTCCTAGAATTCATATAATGGGTCGAACTGAGGACAAACTTAAAAGGATTTACTACGGTCCCGAGGGTTATTGGAGAGGAGTGGCGGCTATCAAGAAACTCGCAGCCGCAGCCAGGGTATCCGACGAAACGGCTAAGAACTGGTTAAAGAAACAAACTATCTGGCAGGTTTATCTTCCTGTGCCTAAGTACATTCCCAGACCCAGCTTTACCGTAAATACCCCTAATGAAGTTCATCAGGCGGATTTGCTTTTCTTACCACACGACACGGTGAGAAGAAAGACCTATAGATACGCTTTGACCGTGGTTGATATCGCAAGCAGATACAAGGACGCCGAACCCATAACCAGCAAGGATTCTGGGGAAGTCGCAGAAGCCCTAAGTAGGATTTATAAGCGCGTCTTGAAATGGCCAAAGCTGCTGCAAGTGGATGCGGGAACGGAGTTCATGGGCGTGGTTACCAAGACCTTGAAAGACCACGACACCAAAATTAGGAGAGCTGAAGCAGAGTACCACAGGGGTCAGAGCATTGTTGAAAGATTCAATAAAACCCTGGCTGAGCGTCTCTTTGGATACCAGTATTGGAAAGAGCTGGAAGATCCCTCCAAACGCAATAAGGAATGGACACAGCGGCTCCCCCAAGTCATTGTGGCTTTGAACAACGAGGCGGCCAGGGCTACGGGAATGAAACCCAAGGACGCCATAAAAAAGAAACACGTGGAACACAAGTCCTACGTCAGAAGTTCAAGGGCGGTCTTCCCCCATGAAAAGAAATTAGGTAATGTCACGGTCCGATATCTTTATGGACCGGGTGAATTAGAAGGAGGATCCAAAAGAGCTACGGATCCTAACTGGTCTTTGGAAACTTACCAGATACGAAGTGTAATAGCTAAGAAGGGTCAGCCCATCTTGTATTATCTTCACGATGGCCCCACACGTGGGTTCGTCAAAGAAGAACTGCTTATCGTGTGATGTCCAAATGCTATCGTGTGCACTCCGTCATCACACATCCATCGCTTACCGTCAAATGCAGACAGTGACACCTTCTCCTGCGTGACGTTATGTATCTGATGACCATAGCTGCGCAGGCTGTTCATCTTATGCCGCTGCTCCTTGCGCGTGCGTAATACGTTAAGGTAGGACTCGTGCGTAATGTCCTTCTTAACCACGTATTTTTTAACGCCTTTGGCTTTCTTCTCCACACCGTCTAACTTTAGCACGCTGTACATCTTTGGTTTCAGACCCACGTACTCTACTATGGGTTTCCCTAACATTTCGTCTTTCATCTTCCCAATTACCTTCTTATTTTTGACGCTGTAAAGAAAGTGCTCCTTTGGGTAACCGCTGGTGTCGTACTCGTCTATGTCTTCGACGCAATCCTGGTAGACGTCTTCCGTCTGCACTTCTAGGATTAGGGAGTCGGTGTCTGTGTACAAAAGGTGACAGCGGTCTCCGTACTTTGGCTTTAGTTTGTCGTAGTAAAACTCATACATTAACAACTTAGACAGATCCAGCACCGTAAAGCCGGTGTATACGGGCTTATTTAGAAGCAGGTTCGCTTTCTTCATATGAATCACGTAGAAGTTCAGCATTTCTACATATCTAACGAATCCAGGCTGTGACACGTATGCTTCTGCTTCCTCTTTGGTGCTAACTATTTTTACGCTTACGCGCTTGCGGATGTTCTCCATTGTCTTTCCGAACACGCTGTTGTTCATTAGTTTAAATAGATTCTTTTCAAAGTCATTCTTAGCTGCGGTACGTTTCTGTGTGTTAAAGTCAATGTAGGGGCGCATCCAGGGTTCCTGCGTGAATTTTAGGACTCTGTGGATCTTCTTTACGCGCATTCCGTGGCGTACGTAGAACTGCAGGTTGCGGTAATGTACCACATACTTCGTTTTATCCATCAGGTTCATAGTTAGTTTCCTGTACGGTTTGTAACCAGGGCACATTTGCTTCTGCAGCGGCGACAGCTGTTGAAAGGGTATCTCTATTGCTTCTGGTGCTAAGGGAAACTCGTCGTGTTCGTCGTGCAGGTGCTCTGGGTACTCCAGATCCACTTCTAAAACGTAACCCTTGTCTTCCTCCTTTCCTACATCTAGGTAAAAACCTATGGGTTTTACATCATCCCATTCGAAGTCTCTCACAGGCAAGTACTGTGACATTGCCCAACCGTAAAGGTTGTTTGCGTCCAGGTAGTAAATGTAGGTTGTTGGTTTCTCTGGGTCGTGCTCTACTAAGGGGTTGTTTGCGCGTGCGTAACGTCTGCTGGGTCCGCAAACGCCGCCACGAATACCGTCTTCCATAAACCGATACATGTCGTATTCCGTTAGGAGATCCAGTTGCGCGTTCGTCTTCTTTAACAGAGCGCTCCAGCTGAGTCCGGGAGCTGTGTAGAAATTAGCGGGATCCAATCCGTAATATTCCATTGCCATCTTTCTGAAGCTTTGGAAAACATCTGCTAGTAGTACGACGTCCGATCTTAGGTAGACGTCGTGGTAATCCCCCATATTCTCACAGGAGTACTTTTCCCACACATCTAACGCATGCTGGTACTCCTCGTCCTTTATTCCAGACTCATTTAAGCTGCTGTAGAAACAATCTTTAGGTGGTAGGGGCTCTTCAAAGCGCTCCCAGGAGTCCATGTACTCGTATGGGTAGACTCCTTTCCTTTCCGCGCCGTATTGACTGGAAATAGGGAAGTTGGTGTTGTACTTTACGAGGTTTGCTAAAGAGTCTGCCATGAATTGCTGTGAGTCTAAGAACTTTAGCTTACCAACAGTTACGGACATGTAACGCTCTTTGTTATTAGGAATACATTTGACGTCGGATCCGTCTGTTCCCTGAAGGAGTAAATGGGAGTCGTAACCGCGAAGGTTGTGAAAGAACACGGGTATTTCCATTTCTGGATTTACTTTGAAGTTTATATTACATTTCCAATGGGCCGCTCCTCTGTATTTACCCGCGATGTGGCAGTGATCTCTAACCTTATCCACGTAGAAGTCTTCAACGAATGCTTTGTGGCAGTGAATGCAGTGAGTGGAGGGCTTTCCTGGCTTCTCGCCTTTCTTAGCATACTTCCCGCATTTAAAATGAGCTTCTCCTAGATACTTTCCATCTTCGTCCCACGCTTTCTTTGCTTGTCTTCCAAACTGAAGAAGCGTATGTTGACAAATGTGGCATTTCTTTACCTTGTGAAATTCCTCCTGGTTCTTTTTGGTAAATTCCATCTTCTTTGGACGTCTTAATTGTTCTCTTATCTCCTCCTCCTCTTCTCGCAATGCTTCTAGAAACTTATTAGATGCGTTTTTACCTCGGTAAATCACAGGAGGGTCGGCCTTGCCGTCTGATCTGACTACTATGTAACCAAAGGAGCAGATCTCGTGTAATCCTACCTTATTCGTGGCACCACTTTTCTGCTGTTCCTTAGTTATTAACGCTTCGAAGTCTGCATATATCACGTAAGGGACCTGCATCTGCTTTTGATGGTCTCCGTATGAAAGCTCTTTGTTGGCGGGCATCTGGATCCGTTGCGCCACTTCTTCGACTCCTCGGCAGATCTCATCGTGTTTCTTTAGGGACTTTAGGGAGGTAAATGACAACAAGCAGCAGTCGCAGAAATACTTTTTGCCTTTGTGCTTAGTATGTCTGTAAAATAGTCTGCTTAGATGTTTAACCCATGAGTAGTGTCCGCCGTGGTAAAACAGGTGTACGCGTTCTCCTTTGCTTTTTGACAGGACTAACGGTACTATCGTCTGCTCTCTGACTCCGTAAACGTTAATTGCTAGATCGTTTATCTCCTCAAATATGGGAATGTCTATCAACTGCATGGGAAATTCCACACCATCCCACTCTAAATCATCTGTGGGATACTTACTCATCCTGCAGGGATCCTTCTCTGCTGGATACAGTGCAGACCTGATTGCCCACATAAAGCATCGGTTGTCTTCATTCTTCACGTTTACGATGGCCTTCTTCCTTTCTACCCACGCTGGTAGTGGTACGTAACTTCCTCCTCGGATGGGTACGTACCTTGCCATACTTATCTCTATTCCTTCAACCTCCTCTACTGTCCAACCTGATCCATCTTTCGTGTAGTTAGACAGCGACTCCATTATTGCTTCTAAGGCTTCACTGAGTGACCTATCCAAATTCGTAGATTCTAATATGACTAACGACTTTGATCGCAGCATTGCTGTCGTCGTCACCTCGTCTTTTGATAGACTCACTTCTACCATTATACTTGCTTTCAGGGCTCCTAAGTCTTCTATACCTTTTCGGAGCGTCCTTTTAACCTTCTTTTCTGACTTTCGCCAAAACTGTCTAACGTCAATCTCACCGTTACCGGGTATCGACACCGTTTCGAAGTTGCTTTGGGATTCCATCTATATAATAGGAAATATTTTATACCTAATACCAAGCACTTTTCAGATCGTCGTAATCATACTCACAGTCCTGACAATGCCAATACAATTTAACTTTCGTCTTGAACTTCTTACCACATCCGCAATCATAGCTGCTCATACACTTCGTCTTCATTTTCAAATGCTTCTTCAAATCCGCTTCTTTCTTAAAAGTTCTCTTACATTCTTCGCACTCCATATATAGACTAACATATTATAGACTTAAAACAGGGAATGCGGGTAATAACGGTAAAAATCGGAGAATTCACTTTAGGCGGGTAATCCTCCGGTTGTCACTGCGCTAGAACCCCCATTCCCTATACTACTTTCATCCAATAACGCGAATGGCTAGGTCTAAACTGGCTAACAGCCGAGTGGTCATTATCTAAAGTGTTATTTCAGGACTACTGATCTTGCAGCTTGGTCGTGATGGAACAATTTACTTCCTTAGATTCAGTCGAGATATGAAATCCTACCGCTAACAATTTGCCTTTGTCTTTAAAAGATAAAAAAATCAAAACAAAACGTTCATGTCGTCGTTGTTAATGGCAATGTTTCGGATTGCCGGGACATGATCGTCCAGTTTTTCTATCATAATTTCTATTTATAATTTCCCCACAATGCAACTGGCCGTAATTGTCATGCGCAGTGAGGCGCTTTCTAATGTTGAGGGTAAACTGGGTCGAGTTGGTATTGCAGTGCATTGTAGGACTGTATTAGGTTCATATTTCCAAGATGGCTTGTGTTTAATCCCCTAAAACAGCTGTGGTTAATTTAACCGAAAATAAGCGAATATTTCTGAGTGAAATTTTTCTATAATGTTCTCAGTGCCGACTTTCCTACTCAAATCGAATACTTATACATCATCAAAACTATCAGCAAGTCAATAACAACTAATCCCTCACCTGATGGCGACTAATCCATTATCAAACACGAACCTCTAAGTTTACCATTGTACAACAATGTACATAGACCATAATATTTGACGGGTCGTGATTATTGTCAGTCATTCAATTTACAGTAAAGACAGAAATCCTTCTCGATTGTATGAGGGATTATGAAATGGCGGAAACAATGAGATCCATCTTAGCTTTCATGTGCCATCGAGTAACTACAATTCCCGGCAGGGTTAATAGATTTCACTTGACTAAATAGTTTTCAATTTTAATGAAGTCTAAATTTAGAGCATTTTCGCTTCTTTGTTGTCTTGGAGATTGAGAAGTGTTGAGAATGTTCATTGCGAAGAAAGTGGAACAAAAAGTACGAAAACATATGTTTTGTGTTTAAACAAACTGAAGACAAGCAGTCTGTGAAGAACAGTAGCCACGTTCGTTCGTTTTTCGAATTGAATTACGATAGTACTAAAAACCGAACAGTTGACAAATTCGAAGGTAAAGTGTGTCGAGATAAACCTATTGGCCTTCTTTCCTATTCAAAACTTTTACCAAAAGTACTGCAGAGGTGGAACTAACGCAGCAAGAGCGCTGGTAGTTAGTTTCACTCACCACACTTACATCATAGTAATCTTTCAGTCTGTAAAATCATCTACATCAAGTCACTTTTGAAAGAATTTTGAAAAGCACTGCAACATAATTCGTATTTAATGGGATTCTTCATGAGTTGTGCGGCCATCTTGTTCACTAAGAGAACGAAGGAGGTGTAGAATACTAAGATAATTTTATTAAATTCCGTGTCCATTTGGGTATGTGTCAACAAATCTAATCCCAAGTATAACGTACGCTAATGAAGCATGGATCTGTTTGTACCGTGTACTATTGATCTTCACAAACACCAATCACCCGACAGCAAACATGGACTTGAACACATCAATAAGTTACTTGAAGATGAGCTTACTCAACTACGGTCATTAAAAAGCGATAAACCTAAACAATTTGTCCTCCCCACTTTGCAAGGTATGAACAAAAAGAAAACTGTTGAAGGATTCGAAGAGTATCAGAGGAGAGCAGAACAAAATCGATCTAGAGACTTCAAGGCTGGTGATGAGGAACCGCATCCATTAAGAAACAACACTTCAACAATAGTGCCATTTTCGGAAAGGTCCAACGATTTTTCCAAAGACACACGCGTTCTTGGAAAAGGTCAAATGCCGTTTTTTCAACTCAGTTCTGATGGGCATTCCCTTTCTTGTCGCTTTCCAAGACTCTTAGAAACAAGAACTGGAAAGAGTAGCAACCATTTCTTAAAGGAGCTGCTTGATGTAGCTAGCGATGGTCAAAGATTAAACAGTAAGAAGAGTGAGAGATGTAAGCAGCTGTCAGGAAAACTCGTACGACCGAGTCTTAGAGTGAAACAGAATTCACTTGGTGGTGATAACAGTGGTCATGGGGAACTTGTGAACAATCTTAGTATTCAAAACTGTAGTATGACAGTAAGGAGGGACTCTTTTATCAAAGAGGTGAGGAAAAAAACAAAAAATCCTCTACCACGCAGCCACCGTTGTAACAAGAAAACATTTCATTTGGCTTGCACACGAGATCCTAAAAAATGTAAGACAAGTGATAAAGATGAAGAAGATTGCACTTTTTGTGCTGGTCCAGTCTTTCTGCATTCGCACGCTACTCAAAATGGCGATAGGAAAAGCCAGCGCAGACGTGATCGAAAGGCTCAACGTGGGGAGAAAACGTCTTTACCTTGTTTGGGCAAAACAAGTACGGTAACGACAAAAATAGTTAGAGACTCGTGCAAAAAGTGTAAAAAGAGGTTAGAACAAACTGAAGTGAATAGTAGGGTTGCTTTAACAATGGCTGGAAGCTCACGTCAAAATACTGGATTTAAAAATGTTGATGTAGAAAGGAAGACGAAGAGTAGACCGGTTACCAAGGAGAAGGTACCTGAGATACCGCTGACTTCAGAAAAGAAAGAGACTGTTTTACCTTTGTTAGAGTACACGGCCTATATGGATCAGGATGGATCTCTGTTCTTGCTACCTGGTGCATTTACTTTAAGTAAGAAAGACTACAACATTTGGTCTAGGTACAGGAAATCATCTGGAGAAAATACCTTCAAATCCCAGGCTATTATGACTGGTACAACATTACCATACCTAGCTGAATGGCTGGTACAACATTACCCTGATACCTAGCTGAATGACTGGTACAACATTACCCTGATACCTAGCTGAATGGCTGGTACAGCATTACCCTGATACCTAGCTGAATGGCGGGTACAACATTACCCTGATACCTAGCTGAATGGCTGGTACAACATTACCCTGATACCTAGCTGAATGGCTGGTACAACATTACCCTGATACCTAGCTGAATGGCTGGTACAACATTACCCTGATACCTAGCTGAATGGCTGGTACAACATTACCATACCAAGCTGAATGACTGGTACAACATTACCATACCTAAGATCCAACCAACTTCAGTCCATTCCACGTACGGTTCCTGATTTTCCAAAAATTAAAAAACACTCAAAATTCAGGCTTTTAAAATAGGAAAACAAGTTTAAGAAGTTGGGCATGTTTTTGCTACACATTAATATTATTCACGGCCTTTCAAAAGGTGAAAATTCAAAAACAACATTTTTCGTGATTCAAGATACAGTCACTGACTGGTAGTTCTGGTCTGGCACACCTAGCCGCATTGAAACGGATACAACTTCATCTTGCATAACTCGATCTGCAAGCACTTTTCACACAATATCAGGAAAGGATTAAAGGTTTCAAAAATGATAAATTAGTTTAAAGCGGTCTTTTCATTATGACGTAATGATGACATCATAGAAATCGTTTACAGCTTATTTTCACGCAAACTAGACATAAACTTTCAAAGCAACTTTCACTAGTCGATAGTATTCATCAAGGCACCTAACGTATTGCAATATGAAAAAAATGTATGAGAGCGTTTTCCAAATATTACGCGATGAATATTTTCATGGACTCTTACTATTCATGATTTCCAGCGTGTCAACTTTATACCCTAATTTTGTGGATTCAATATTTTTAGAAGTTAGAATATAGGTACGGATATAGACACTGTCCTTATTGAGTATAAATCAAATTGTGACTTTCTTTCTAAAGTTATGGATTTTTTGATATGAAGCTAGATGACCCCATTTGTTGTCAAAAGCGATAGAAAATATCGATGAAAGCGGCTTCAAAAAATCGTCGAGCGATTTTTTTTCTAAATGAAGTCACGATAAGATATTTTACAAATATTTTCCTTTAATTTCATATGTATTGAAGGGTTTTAAGGCAGTCAAATAGAAATAAGGACTATTTTCGCTCACGGCTGCTGGTTGATTATTCACGCTTGACTTCCGTGTTATTCTTTGTTGCGTGCTGTTAGTTGTGAGCATACTTATTCCTATGATGTCATCATTACGTCATAATAAAAATCATTTTTGAAACCTTTAATCCTTTCCTGACATTGAAAGAAAAGTGCTTGCAGATCGAGTTATTCAAGTCGGAGTTGTAGCCGTTTCAATACGGCTAGGTGTGCCAGACCAGAACTACCTAGAGCCTCCTTAAACCAGTGCCGCGATCAAAAAAAAAAAAGAAAACAATTGTTTTTGCCTTTTTTTTGTGCAAAATTTCGTAAATAATCACTAGTTATGAATAATAAGATAAACTTTATAGGATAAAAGCTGCAAATTTGGAGTAAAAAAGCATATACGATCCGTAAAATCCAGCCAACCGACGTCCAGTCCATTCCATCTACGTACGGTTCCTAATTTTCCAAAATTAAAAAACACTCAAAATTCGGGCATTTAGAAGAGGAAAACAAGTTTTAGAAGTTGGGTATGTTTTTACTACACATTAAGATTATTCATGGCCCTTTAAAAGGTGAAAATTCAAAAACAACTTTTTTCGTGATTCAAGATCCCGTCACTGACTGAGGCCCAGTCACTTGCTATTCTTCAGTCACTAATTGTAAGATTTGCATTGATTGACACCTGTATTTGTATATGACGCTTGCATAATAAAACACAAATACACCACACTAAAAATTCATTCCATGCAGTCACATCCAAGTTTTATCAAATTTAGCTCGATAGCATAAGGATAGATATCATTGGCTGACCCAAACTTCATTAAAGATATTACTAATTTTGTCTGTAGGATGGAAAATATTATTCATCGGGGAAATAGTAATAATTATTATTGTGCTTACGGTTGTGGATCATTTCTAGACCACCTACCGGTCCTTCTACAATTGACCCATATTCGTGACACAAATGAATATGTATTATTTATTGTAGTCTTTTATTCTGTTTTTAAAATTAAACTTTTATTCGAGTGAAAATATTAAATTCTTAAGACACGTTGATGATGAACCTGATTGATGGCAGTTGCTGTAGAGGTGACAGAACTAAGAAAACCAATCTTTCGGGTAGTATATTTTACAAAAAAGATATATAATTTTGACAGTTCAGTTACAGTTTTGTCAGTAACCTCTCAATAGCCAGACAAAATGCTTCCTTTTATTTTATCCTATTATTTAGATAGTATGATGGTTAATTAGTGAGAGTTTTTTCTCGAGTGTAGTTAATTCATTAAGCATAACATTTGGACAGCATTTAAGTTTTTTTTGTCGTTTCTCGAATACGTGTTATAAATCGTAGACGGCGCATACATTTTGTATTCCATATATAATGCAATGATTTATTAAACGTGTTTAATATCACCAACATCATCATACCGCCATCATCAATGTCATAATCATTATTAACATCATCACCATCTTCATCATCATCAACATCAACCACCATCTTCATCATCATCATGTCATCATCATCACCATCATTAGTCATCATCATCATCACCATTACCATCATCATTAGTCAACATCATCATCACCATCAACATCCTTAGTCGTCATCATCATCACCATCATCATTAGCCATCATCACCATCATCATCACCGTCACCATCACCATCATCATCCCCATCACCATCATCATTACCATCATCATCACCATCATCATCATCATCACCATCATCATCATTAGCCATCATCATCATCATCATCATCAACATCATCATCACCACCATCATCATCATCATTAGCCATCATCATCATCAACGTCAACATCCTTAGTCACCATCATCATCCCATCATCATCATTAACTTATAGCATGTATCAGTATGACGTGACTGACACTCATGTTTTCTGAATGCCTGATATCGTCGGTGTCGTTATGTCCTAACCAAGTGAACTTTAGACCCTGCATGATGCTTTAATATCTTATATATTTCAACCAATAGCAACATTGTATAGAATCAGTGTTGTACTACTATCGCACGCCCACTACTGTACTACTACTATGTTAAAGTGTGATCATAACTAATGCTAACTGTCGCTTGAGGGATCCTATACTTTATCGTGAATCTAGGTATGCCATTATTTTCTTACGTCCAATAAAAACAAAACTACTAGAAAAATCTTTCAGTGACAAAAGTTAATTAACGAAACTAGGATAATCTTATTGACTTTTTTCAATCTTTTTTTTAGATCCTTTCGTAGCGAATAAGAAAAAATCGTAGTTTATTACTGTCATTAAACTGATGATGGACGATGGATATCGTCCGAAATATCTATTCAAGAAACTTCTAGTTATTCTTTTTGACTATAAACTGTTAGCCCAAAGAAACATTTTCACATTACTGTAGTTGTTTTGAATAAATCTACCAGGATTTCGTGTGGGCGGTGGAAAAAATTACATAGGTGAGCCTATTTTGAGATCAGATTTATCTTTTATACATACATTACTGGCATTGATGTTGATTATTTTGAAATGAGAAGTAAATGGGTAAAGAAATAAGAATAAATCCTAGCTGATGCGAGTATATATATATAAGTTTACAGAGAGATCTACATTAGAAGACCCATTAGTCTCACTTAAGCAGTCGCTTCCTCCAACAGGAAATCAAGCCAGTGTGGTTTTAAAGCTCCTTTTTCTCACAATTGGATATCTTTTTGGCGCAAAAATTACCCTTAAGCATTGAGTACTTAATCTTTATTCATTTCAAGAAAAGAACCTATCGTTGAACATCATTTGAAACCATTGTATTGGCACGAAAGGTATGTTATTTCATTTATTCTAACCAAAATAATGAATTTCCTACACGACATAACTTAAAACAACAGTTTTTTAAGGTCCTATTTTTTAGTATTTCTTAACATGTATTTTTCCCAAAAGTTACGAATTTCCCATACGACGTAACCCAAGACAATCTGGCCTTTAGGTTATATTGTTTTAGCATTCCCCATACTTTAGAAGTATTTATTTTGTTTAATTGTTCTCAAAAGTATTCTTTGTGATATTCAGTTGAATATGTCACAATATTTGATGTATTTGCTGCGTATCACGGATTTCTTTAAGGGAGCTGAACTTTGCGTGCACAGAACTGACCTAATCCTAACACTTGTTCAGTATAAAACTATGAGTGTGATGCAAGGATAAACTGTGGTGTTGAGTAGAGTGTTGTATTGAATGATTGAGACAATGCTTTATATATGATACTGTATAATAGTTTTCGTTAGGACCATTCGACGACCTGCACTAGCGCGATTATTGACCCTTTTCTATTGATCTTCTTGGAAAAAAGCATTAGGTTTACTTTGAAAGGATGAATAGCTGTAGGAAAGAGGGAAGGAAGGAAGGAAGGAAGGAAAAACACGGAAAGAAAAATAGGAAGGAAGAAAGAAAGAAAAAAAAAAGGAAGAAAGATAGAATAAAAAAGGAAAAAAGGAAGCGTAGAAATAAAGGAAAGGAATGAAAGATAGAAGAAGGAAAGAATGAAAAAATAAAAACGTGAACATGTACAGTCTGTGGGTACTGTATCATTAGTCGTCACCGTGTTAGCTTACACGATATTACAGACGATTAACGGATTAAGGAGCTACAGCAAACGCCACCACACACGAACAACCATTGAGTTTTCGTGAGCAACCTTCGATTCGAATTTGACCTTGATTTTAATCATATTACTGAATCGAAAACTAGACCTGACGTGATAGTAATAATGATCGAAACGAAAAAGATATCTCGAAGGCTTTTTTTTGTTTTGCCACAGTGTATCAAAGATAAACACATTCAGTTAATCACGCCTGAAGAAGATGTATGTTCCCTTAGGTTGCAATTAGGCACTCTTATTCCTAAAATGCTAAGTTGTTATTTATATTTGATTATAATTGAAACTGAATTGTTTCTTAATAGTTTCACTTTGAACTTTCCATGTTGAAAATTGATTTTTTTTAATTTTTTAATTTTTTTCATGTTGAAAATTGATTTTTCTTTTCACATTGAAGATTGATTTTTTATCCATGTGAAAATATTTTCCTGTGTGGTTCAGGCCAAAGCCGCTTTTTTATTACGTGCAAAAGTGGTTTGGCGCCACCATTGGCGATTCGGATTGAAAAATGCTTTTATGCGGATACATTTGTCATCGATCCTAGACAAGAGCTCAGTGGGCCAATATATTATTGCTAGTTTTCTTAGCCGCTATCTTGGTGGAATCTAACAAACAAAACACTTATTATATTCTCTTGTTATATCATCCAACATGGCCGCCCTGTCTTTCGTTATTTCATTCTCCTGGGAAAAATTGAGAGCCAGCAATTGGGGTTTTCTTTGTTTGAGACTCGTAGCGAATTCTTCTTTCGATTTTTTACAATACTTAGTAGAATTCTAATTGAAAACATATTTCCTGTACATTGCGAAGAGCAACCTCGATTAGTTTTGATCGATAATGGAGGATAGAATGTTCTGCAGTATCGAACTAAGTATTGCGCATGTGGCTGTGTAAGTCGTTTTTATCAGATAAAAGATATGAAATCCTTCAAATTTTATCGGATACCTGAAACAACCTCTGGGCTGATCAAATTCAGGGCATAGCTATTCACAGATCGAACCCTGAAATAAACCTCTGGGCCGATCTAAGTCAGGGCATGGCTAAATCACAAATCAAACCTTGAAACAACCTCTGGGCTGATCTAATCAGGGTATGGCTAACTCACAGATCAAACCCTGAAACAACCTCTGGGCTGATCTAAGTCAGAGCATGACTAACTCACAGTTCAAACCTTGAAACAACCTCTGGGATGATCTAAGGCAGGGCACGGCTAACTCACAGATCAAACCCTGAAACAACTTCTGGGCTGATCTAATCAGGGTACGGCTAACTCACAGATTAAACCCTGAAACAACCTCTGGGCTGATCTAATCAGGGTACGGCTAACTCACAGATCGAATTGGAATATAGCATATTAGGTTTTGCAGAGGGAGGAAAATATAAGAATCCGAAGAAAAACTCTGAAATAAAGGGAAAGACCTAACAAACTTTACTGACATGTGAGTCCAGAAATCAAACCAGAGACCCCAGAGGCGAGACTTAGGCGAGTGTACTACCACTACATTAATCTCTTGATATATATAATTGCTATGGGATGTAAACTGACTTGAACGGCAAACCGTCTCGTGTCGTCTCGTCACCTTGGAAAAACCATTTCCAACGGTCACTTGAATCATGTAACTGAATACAGTCAGGAACTCACGAGAAAATGACTTCATTATGACTAAAATAACGTCATTTAGCGATACAAGTAGCTTCCTAGAATTACATTGAATCAGGTTATAAGTTGAGGCTTAGCTGGGAGGACGGGCGCGCGCGTTTTGGCGGGAAAGTTCCTGCCACAATTGACAGGAACTCCATCAATCATTAGCTATGAAGAGAGTCATTTAGTCGCAAAGGATTTTTTTGTTTCGTTATCCCGACACAAATAAAATCGAAGTTTTCAAACATTTCTACTTTTCTTGTCATAAATAATCCACAATCGTAACATGACCCGTAGATATATAGTAGTTACAATAGGATGATATCGGTTTTATATAGTTTTCATATAATCGAAAAGGCATAAGGAAAGAAAGCTCGACACTTTTAGTGATGTCTGGTGCATGTCTCGTGACTTGATGAAGTATTACTACATTAGTTACAGTAAGTCACAATAATATCGGCTTTATATAGTTTTCAGTTAATCGAAAAGGAATAAGGAAACAAAGCTTGACATACACTCTTATGACATCTGGTATCATGTGATCCTGTATAAGATGATATCAGCTTTCATTTTTTCATATACTCTAAAAGGAATAAAGGAAAGAAACCTCTAAAAAGGATGCTAATTCGCACGACCAGTCTATCATTTATGACTTAACCCTTATCAACTCCTTCAAACAGGTGTACGATTTAAAAATAACGAGGCCGGTACGACGTCAGCGGAAGTTACAATGCGATACTTTGACATGATTTAAGGCTTCTCTGCGGGGACAAGAAAGATCATTCTCTAACCTGATTGAGTTCAATTCAATTCAACGAGCACTCCACTATACGCGGAGAATATAGACTTCCTAATCATAGGATTGAAATATAGGACTTCAGTTTTTATATAGAGTGCGGCTTCAGACATTTCTACGACACTTCATTGACTTACAGGGAGCCGACTATAGATGAATCGGCTTTGAATGCCGGGATGGCTTGCTTATTTAAATTGTTTGTCAGTACACCGTCTAATACCGCTACTTATACATTCTGTATGTTCATTTTCATTTACTACTAGTTTGTTGTTGCTGTTGTTGTTGTTGCTACTGCTGCTGCTGACTTTGTTGCTCAGGGTTGTTGTTATTGATACTGTTGTTGTTGCTGCTCTTGTTGTTGCTCTTGTTGTTGCTACTGCTGCTGCTGCCTTTGTTGCTCAGGGTTGTCGTTGTTGATACTGTTGTTGTTGCTGCTCTTGTAGTTGCTGGTGTAGTTGTTGCTACTGCTGCTGCTGCTGTTGCTGTTGCTGCTCAGGGTTGTTGTTGTTGATACTGTTGTTGTTGTTGCTGTTGTTGTGTTGCAACTGCTGTTGCTGTTTCTTCTGTTTCTTCTTCTGCTGCTGTCGCGGTGTTGGTGGTGTTAGTGTAGGTAATTTTTATAGCATAGATTTATTCCCCTTCTGTAGTCGATCCATCATCCCATGCCCAATTATAAAATAACTGTTATAAATCTCGCATTCTGATTGGTTGGGAGCGCGTCGGCTTTGTGAGAGCACACAGCATGCGCGCGCCCTTTGCATTTTATAAAAGAAACAAAAAACTTAACGTGCTGTGTGGAGTTATAAAGCACTTGGGGATTGGCAGAACACTCGAGAAGTGTAAAGAAGCTTTCCGCTACGCGACTTGCTTCTCCTAACACTCCTCTCGTGTTCTACCAATCGCCAATAACGAATTGTACTTGTGCCCTTCAAATTTTTCTATACAAAATGTTGTTACACTCCGGTTGAGAAGGCGCTAGCCATATGTAAGAGCGGGCAACAACTCTAATTTAGACAGCATCGACAGCATCGCGATATCCACTTTAAAGGTTATGATAAGTAATTTGTGAACATTTGTAGAAGGAATTTGATCAGAAGTAAATATATGTCCTATTTGGTCCCTTTTCGACCAATACCAGAACGCTTTCCCGCAATGAGTTATTAGTTTTAGTCTAAAAACCAGACACGTTTCTACAGCCTTGTCACCGAAAGACATCTGCTTTCGGTCTTTGATAGTAGAAATTTAATTCATCTCAATAACACAGTTATTTATAAATTTCTGTATACAGAAAGCGATTTCATTTGTGCATGTCGAGCGAAGTGCCAGCATCTTATAACAATACGGTCTGAGTGGCGAGAGAAGAGCTTGCTTTAAGTGCTTATCAGTTGATTTAAGAAAAGACACATTTTTTTCCTTCTAAACAAGGTAAAGAAGTTTTATTATTTGTTAGAAACTGAATAGGAGGTGAAAACCCGTCCTTTTTTCACGAGGGTAACCCTTAATAACCAGTGGCTAACAAACCTGTAGGCCCTCGTTCCAATGATCGATTTGGAATTTAGAAGCTGATTTTCAGTCCGAGGGAGGAAAACCGGAGAACCCGGAGAAAAACCCTTGAAGCACAGGAGAGAGCCAACAAACAACTCACATACAACACCGAGCCCAGATGGACTTTAGCCTGAGCAATAGTGATGAGAAGCGAGCGCTCTCGCATCAATGCCACCCGTGATTCCCGAAAAAAAGTGAGTTCCAGGAGAAGTCTTATCAGGGCTTCGAAAAGTAAGGAAATCGCTTCTTTTACCCGATCATGTTGTGGGTCAATAAAACAATATATTCGCATCACAAGAGGATTCATATCGACAAAAAAGAGGGGCGGTATTCCTATCACTTTTCCTGGCCCATGATACAGCTGCCGCCGGCGACGGAAACCCGTTTAGAGAACGAATTGACTGAAATGTGTGGCTCTGTACACTTTTGGGTTATTTCACTTCAGATACACGTGTCAGAATGTAACACATTCTTGAATTTACGTCATCTCATTTTCATATTGATATTTCTTTGATATTAGTTTATACCTTTGAAAAGAAAAGACCACATACAGAAATACTTCAACCATACTAGTGCAGTTTTCGTATGACTGTGAAAAGTTCAGTGCCGTGCCGTGGCCTTGATGTTTTCTAGAATTTTAATTGGCTGATATTTGTTCTCGCGCAATGTGATTGGTCTAAAAGTGTCGAGCAATGTGATTGGTCTGGCGTATCCCTAACCGTGTCAAGAACGTGTTCGTGCCGTGAGCTTTTCACAGTCATACGAAAACTGCACTACACTGTTCACATATAAGTAATTTTGAAAATAAATTTTTTTCATTGATGTACGGTTGCAGTTCCTAATTCGTCTTTGATATGAATCTTCATTGCCCCATTTTCAAATATTTTTTTTATTCTCAGAAAACAGAATCAGTTAACTGATCAGGTGAAAACTGTTAAAACCTGTTTATCAACGCGATGTCGTACCGAGTCCATCCCCGCTCAACCACGTGGGTTGTGCTAGAGTCCATTGCCTTGGTAACGTTGAACATTATCATCTTCTTCGGAAATTTCATAATTTGTCTCGTGATTTACAAAAGCAAACGTCTACGAACGATGACAAATATGCTTGTGGTCGCTCTGTCGATCAGTGACTTGATAACTGCTTCTATCACTTTGCCTATGGCGGCTGCTACATCGATCCTCGGGCGATGGATTTACAGACCGATTGGATGTCAGGTGTTCGGCTTTTGCAGCAAGTATCTGGTGCATGTTTCTTTATACATAATAACCCTTATTGCCCTGAATAGATACGTTCGTATCATCAAGCCTCCTTTATACAAGAAAGTTTTCACATTCAGAAGATCTTTAGCTCTGTTAGCGTTCATTTGGGTTATGCCTGCCTTGGTTCGTATTATTCCAATCCTGACTTCCTCTGCACGGTTTGTCTTCGTTTCGCACACTGCAACGTGTACTCTTGCGTTCTACGAGAAGGAGTCCCAGTTCCCTTACACAGTGTTCGCAACACTCGTCTTCATCGCGCTTCCAATGTTGGTTATTATAGTCTGCTATGGCGCTGTGACACGACACGTGCGCAAACACAGACAGCGCATATCAAGTGTTAGAGGAGACCAAGGAGATTTGGGTGTCAGTATCGAGGAAGTGAAAGTAACTCGCACTCTATTCGCCTTGGTGTTCACATTTATACTGTGCTGGCTTCCGGTGTCTGTGGCGCTTATATTTGTCAAGTCAGTCACAGGTAGCATCCCAACACTAGCAGCAAGAGTGCTGAGCTGTTTGGTTGCCCTTAGCAGTGCCAGTACCCCGTTTGTCTATGGCATGTTAAACAGACCATTCAGGAAAGAATTCAAGAAAATACTTCCACTTTGTTGCAGGGGTAATAGAACCTTCGACAGTGAGTCTGCGTGGAACCTGGGGCTTAACGCACGTGATTCTGCAAGGAATCGTCAGGGGACTGGAAACCAGTCTTCAAACTCTAATGAAAATAAAGGTAGCCCCTGAACTGCATTTTGAACACTCTTAGCTACACTGAACGACTGGTTGAGTCAAGAGCTAATCTTATGCTTATTAGCCAATGAGAGGAGAAAACTGTCAAGTGCCCTAGAGATAAACAGCCAATGTGAGCTAGAATATTCCCCCGTATTACTCCAGAATGTACCTAGAAAAGCTTAATATTCTTTCCTTTGCTGAACTGTTACTGTGTATGGCAATCGTTAATAATCATTGTAATCAGATGGGGGTGTAAAATATTGTATCAATTTATCATTACTTATCACTCAATTTTTGGTACTACTATAAATGTCCCATGACTCAAAAAATCTCATTTATAAATACATTTCTAAAACTCATGAATGTTTAATGAGAAAACAAAGCAAATCACTACTGTGACGGTGGTTTGGAAATGTGTTCTTAATTTGCATTAAATTTCGTAACATTTTTCTTTGATTTTCTCCAAGAAACATTCATGAGTTTGAGAAGGAATTTGAAACACTTGAGAGAGTTCTTCCTCAGATCTCCAAACACCTCAAAGTCAGTTAAAAAAACTCTGCTGCGCCTTGTTTTTTCAACTCACTTTTCGGTGTTTGGAAATCGGAGGAAGAACTCTCTCGCGTGTTTGAAACATTACATAAAGGCCATGTTCCTGAATCTGGATTCTTGTAAGTATAAATAAAGACTTTGAACAATGTTCTTGTTTACTGTAGTTCATTTATAAGGGGATTCTGTCCTACTACTCAAAAATGACTTTAAACATTTTATTAACGGCATTCATCTGAACTAGACACATTTACAAGTACTTCACTATAGTATTCTAATTTGAAAAGGCCATATTAACAGTTAGGGTATGTGGATAGAGACATCATAACCATTTCTATATGGGACAGGGAGGTGGTGGGGTGGGTGGGGGGGGGATGTTATTTTGATTAAGGTTTGTTTTTTCTTAATCTTTTAACTAGATTTTTTTACTTAGTTTAGTATGTACAACATCATCAAAAAATCCCAAATAGATAACAGTGTTTCTTATGGGTGTGAAGTGTCTAGGCATGAAGCAGTAATGTTAATATGAAACACAATATTACTGTGGTACACAACATACTGAGAACAATTCCACAAAGTTATTGATTTCTTTTTGGCAACTTTTAGTTGTGTCGTTTACTGCTTACCAATTAGATATCAGTATTCACTTTTATGTTTTGATGTTGTTACACAGATGTAACAAGTTTGCCTATCAAAACATTTGCAGCAAAGAGTACAATAGGTAACTTGCGTAACATCATCATATACTACCACGACCCAAATCCCTCGCACACTTTCTATTCAGTCAATTAGCACCAATATTGTCTTACTTTCTCGTAAGGAAATACAAATTTGAATTAGGAAATTTTCAAAGCATTTTGGTGTGGTAATTAAATAATGTCACCATGCAAAAGGGCTATCAAAAGTTGTCATCTAATTAATGTGTGTAGTCACATACAATGAGTGAAACAGTAAGGCATGGACAGGCATGCCTATAATACAAGGTCCTTCACACCCATATAAAACACTCTATTATAATCTTAAAACATTTTTGTCTCAATAATGTGTTTAGATTTTTGCAGACAGATGTATCTAGTACATTATGTTAATTCATGTGATTGAGTCGTTGCAGATGAAATACAGCACACTGCATCTGTCATTCTCTGTACAACTAATAATAATGATAATAATAATCATTACTTATAATTATTATTATTACTAATAATGATTAGTAACTATTGTGGGAGCTATAGTTTAAACTTCAAGCCCTTTGCTTGTGATTTCCTGTTTGAGGGAAAACCCAACACATGAGGAACCCCATGTTAGAAGGTTAGTTTTTAGTTTAGTCTTCATAACTTATCCTTGTGTCAAATCAGGTTACAAGAAATAATCTGGAGTTCGTCTTGTTACATGAGGTTCTCCTCTTCTGGGGGCTGGATCGAACTGCAGACTATCAAAACACATGATAAATGAGTTTAGTAGTTGAAAAGAATTTAAAAATTGTGTTGATAATTTAAGTCTAAGAATTCTAAAATAAAGTGGAAAATTTCTCACTTTCGACAAAAAATCTCTTCATGAAAAAAATCTTTATAGGAACTGCATTTCGGTTTGGACCTGGAAGTCAATTTTTTTGACGTCATAATTTTAAAATCTCTTTGGATAAGGTGCGTTTTTATGAGTCCTCGACAAAGAGTGCTGTAAATTTTGATATCTATAATGTATCTTTCAACTGTCTTGGAAATGGAGCAATTTTTATGAGGCTGGAAAGGATATCACAGATTTCAATTTGCACCACAACTTGCCATAATCACGATTATGCTTAGTGACTGGCTGTAAAACAATGGGTAGCCATTGCAGTGTTAACTAAATTGCCCAACTTCGTTTTACTTACAATGAGTATTTCAGAGCATCATCTAGTTCCATTATTGCAGCTTGGTTACCGCATCTGTAGCAGTAGTTGGGCGCACTGAATATGGTCACTACATTTCGGTCATGACACCAGTTGTATCCCTGAAATGTAAACACAAATTTCAGGAACTCTGTTTTAAATGATGGTTGGTGAGTGTTGCTAATGTACACCCCCCCCCCCCCCCCTCCTTTCCTTTAATTATTTCAGGTGGAAGTTAAGTCATTGTGAGCATAACTGGAACATGTCACAACTTAAAAGCTTCATAGGCTACCTAGGTTTATGGTTCATAACATTTTAGCATCTTACCTCCATTACAAGCTGGTGAGCTCTGGCAATCAATGTCAGTCCATTTGTGTGGTTAAATGTTTCAGATATATCCTGACCAAAAGTGTAGCCAGCACCTCTTGGGGATATACCCCAACCACCACGATCATCTGGGTCACTCCATAACAGATCACACATGGGTCCCTAAAACAGTCAGATTTTTAGGGAAACAATGAATATCTTAGATAGAAGAATAAACATATACATGTACCTGTGATTATTTGCACTTGCAATGCCTCATTGGAAAGAATAGTGGAACACACCCAAAATAAAACTTAGTAGTTTTCTCATATAATCTGATTAGCTGTATTTTCAATAGCTTAGGAAAGATGGCATTAGGGTAGCCATGGTTTTCTTACAAGAAGCTTAGTAGTGTCCTCATTATTGCAGAATTCTTTCATAGATTACCTCAATAGATGTGTATGTTTGTAATCATTGGACACAACATATTTCTAATGATATGCAGAGAATACTTAATACAGTCTTACTAACCTCATGTGGAACTTCCTGTATTCTGTCAAGGGCTCTTATGTGATCAAGGGTGTCTATGGATGGGGATAGTCCACCGTGTAGACAAAATATCTATTGTTAAAATTCAAAAAGTAAACTGCATAAGTACTAATATTATTATGCATGAATGTAATTATTGTTAAAAGAGGTTTGCATATCTTCCCATGAGAATAGAAGGACAAAAGATTGTACTCCAATGTTACTTGAACAAATGAAAAAAACCAAGAGCAAATTTTTGTTCAAGTTAACTAACATGGTAGCTTTGTCATTACATGCACCTCAAGAATCAAAGAGAAAGAGAGATCTACAGGACTTACTTGATTATCGACAAGTGCAGTAAGAGGGAGGTAATCGAATAGGTCTGTGAAATACTTCCATACGCTAGCATTGCCATATTTACGTAAACATTCGTCATAGAAACCATAAACTTGAGTAATCTGTCGACTTTCATGGTTGCCACGCAGGATTGTGATGCGATGAGGGAATCGAACCTAGTAAAATATAATGCCACTTTCAATATCTTTCACCTGGCTGATGCATGTATGCATGAAAGTATTAGCAAACTCACCTTCAATGTTACTAACAGTGTTACAGTTTCAACAGAGTAGTATCCTCTGTCTACGTAGTCACCCATGAAGAGATAGTTAGTATCTGGAGACCTGCCGCCTATTCTAAATAACTCCATGAGGTCGTGAAACTGTCCATGAACATCGCCGCAGACTGTAACTGGGCATTTTACATCTTGCACATTGGATTCTTTACTCAGAATTTCTTTTGCCTAAAACGTATAAAATAAGAAAATATGACTCAGGTCAAACATCACACTTAACCTGTTTTGTTTTGTTTTGTTTTCTTTTTCTTTCTTTTCTTTTCCCTTTTTTCTCACCTATTGTTGCTTTCTATCCTTTTGTTTTCTTTTTGTTTTATGGCTTGTTTTCTTCTTATTGGTTTGTTTTCTCTATCCTCTACTATTTAAACATCTCTCTCACTCTTACTTTCTATTGACTCCGACGAAGGACTAACGTCCGAAACGTCAGTTTTCTATTTTCACTACGGTGTAAAACTTATAAATCTACGATAACTTGTTTCATTAGAAACACCGACGCAGTCCACGCTAGTTTTACTAGCCATCATCTACACTTAACCTGAGTTGAATGCATTGAAAACAATGAATAAGATGGGGTCTTGTTTTAACGTCATTAGGTTCAGCTCATAAAAGTTTGACATTCGTATTCAGCATAAGTGATATGTAAATGACATTGTACCTTGAAAAAAACATTGGAAAAATAAATTGAAATTTTGTAAAAATCCTAGCAATATGATATTGTAGTGGTTTTATATTCAATATTTATTTACTATTTTATGATTACCATAGCGTAAGCCATTGGATATGATTGAAAAGGTGTCAATTCAGCATTATTAATATCACATGATAATTTGATGTCATTAATTTTGTTACAAATAGTACAATTTTAAACAATCTCTACTTGATAAAAAAATACAAAATTGTATATGTACGAAGGTTAACCAAACATATTCTTTACACTTAAAGAATACCAACAAGGACAAAAACTGGATCAACAGGAAACGCAGAGTATTTCACGATCAACAGGCAAAATTTCCCAACCAAAATTAATTTGTTAAATTTTGCGCTCTGTTTCCACTGCAAAATTCATGGTACGAGATACGATATTATTAATAAGAATCAAATAAATGCAACACAGAAAGGAAGATCACTTCATGTAAAAATATCCTTTTTTGTAAAGGATGCTTTCAAATTCAAGCCGAATACACAACGGCTACAACGCGAACTACCACAGATAAAAAAGACGAAATAGCGATTGCCAGTGAGTTATATTCCGCTTTGACAAAACTATAAGAATAGCACATGTTTGCACAGCTAAGTTCAAGACCTTTTCTTAACCGATTTACCTTCTCGCAAAGAGTTTTGACTTGAGCCTCTGAAAGCTGTTTGCATTCCATAAGCTGTTCTATCCATTGCTCTAAATCTTTAGCATTGGTTTTATCATCCACCATGTTGATGTATTCCCTTCGGAAACCAAGAAAAATGTTGTTGGGTTATTAATTCGTTTAGTAGTGAAGTGTTCTGGTGTTTAATTTGAAGAAAAGGTGGTAAAAATCCGCCGTAAATGAGGAGGTTTTGATGTCGAGGGAAGAAAGTATGGCGGACCAAATGCTGCGCTAACGTCAAACAAGGCCGGTCTGAAGAGCACATGCTACGCAATACTCCTTATATGGAAGAATATACCATATATGGAACCCAAGCTGTGCTAGGTTCCTTATCAATACAGGGACATTCAAGACTTGGTACGAACAACATTCAAAAACTTATTAGTATTATTTTAATAAATTATATATATATATATATATAATATATCATATATTGGATAGGATTTGTTATTTACTTAGCTATAGGCTGTCAAAATATAGGTTATATATTCTGATCGCGCAAGGTTCCTAACAGGGCTATTTTAGTCTGGGTACGAGAATTCTATGAAATAAATTAAAAAGTTAAATAAATTAATGAAATTCAAATAATTATATATCTTATTACAACAAAGATAATATTTTAACTGGAATTTTTTAATTCTTCTTGAGTGTCAAAATAATTTCCATATGCTCTAATTGTTGGAGCTTTCCTTGCCAGGTGGGCTCCCTGTGTCATTGAGATATTTATTTTTAAAATATTATATGTAATTTCATTTATAATATAAATAGTGAATAATTACCTAATTTTGAAATTTAATTTAATTTTCTTAAGAAGAGAGAGAAAAGAGAGAATATGTTATGAAATCAGAAGAAGAGCCTTCTCGTGAAGTACCTATCGTAAATCGTCCCACTACCATTGTCCTTCCACATGCATTATATGGTCCCAAACAAAAACATCAAAATAGCGATCGAGCTGGTTCCGTCGAAAGTGGTTTCCTCCTTAAAAAGTAGGTGTTAAAACTTTTTCTAACCATTAATTCTGTTATCTTTGATCCACATTACCTATCAAGAGTCTATTCTTTAAAAATACGAGGACGATATGATAACTTTTCTTTGCTTAGTTGGTGGGATGTTGTTGTTTTATGGGCTTGGCTGCATAACTTTATTTGTTGGGATAAAAAAATATATATTAGGTTATCTTAGGGTTGCAAGTTACTCAATTATTTGTCATTCGATACGTTGTACTATTTTTCATTTATTTTGGGGTTTTGATTTACATAGATGGTATTTATTAGTTGTACGAGTATTTTATTTTGCAAACGTAATGAATCCTTCCATAAATTTGCAACCTATCCTGTACATCCAGATTTAATTGCTGAGCTGAACTGAAGCTTTTCTTGGCTCGTCGTAACCTGTTTTCGTTTTCATTTGATGTAAAATTCACTTATCCATGGCTTTCTGTAGAAGCAGATGTACAGGCACGGCTTGTATTATTTTGTGTGTGTTATATTTAAAGTAAAATTAATGAGTTTTACATATTGTTTTCTCATATATGTATGCTTTAATTTCCTGGTGATTGCAATGACCACACCTCCCAAACTAAAGTCTTAATGTTGGAATGCTGAGGCAAAGGACTTTGCCTCAGCATTCCAACATAAAGAATGCTATTGAATTTCTTAGACAATTTTCTTATAGAACACTCAGCGACAGTATCAAACTTATATGAAAATATGTATATGAGATATATTATGCTTAGAGCGTAAATACTAAATCCATGAAATAAAATCAAAATTGTTATCACATAGTTTTAGTGGCTATTATTCACTGTCACTCAACCATACCAGAAAAGTCTTAGTATCTAATGCCCAAGAGAGCTTTTTATCACTTTAATGAGCTATATTTTCCTAGCAGTCTCTTGTGTATTAGATGAGAACAGTTCTGGTTGAGCTTCATAATAGCAATTAGAAGTGACTAATAGCCATAGCACAACAAGTTTATATATTATGCGCTAAAAATATTTATTCTACGACACACTCAGAAAAAAAATTGGTTGCTTTCACTTGGAAAGTTATCCAGTTGTAATAAGCAACAAGCAATGTAATAACCTCTATTTATTTCATTGTTTAAGTGCATGTTCACACTTTATATAGCTATCTAGATAGGTAACCTTTTTATAAACACAATAAAATTTAAATCTTAAAGCTTGTGGGTTGTGATGATTAAAAATGTAATGCATGTTTTCTCATTCAAGTTATCAAGGTACCAGAGTTCAGTTCAAGTGATAGATCATGGCGTATCCATATGGAGGACCAGGTTACCCACCATCAGGAGTGAGTACAGAATAAAAGTGTGCCTTGGATAGATTGGCTATATGGGCAGTGTTTGCATGTCATTTTAGGCTAGTAATGAGATTCATTCAGCTGATTGATACCAAGCAATAGAATACTCTCTGGTTGATAGCACATGATGGGCAGTGGGGCAGTGTTTGCCTGTCATTGTAGGCTGGTAATGAGGTTCATAAGGTACATTCAGCTGATTGATACCAAGCTTTACTTTATCCTTTTTCAGCCAGGATATCCTCCAGGCGGTGATGCCGGCTATCCACCAGCACCAGGGTATCCACCAGTTGGAACTGGCTACCCACCCCAAGGTGGTTATCCTCCAGCTCCAGGGGGCTATCCACCTCCTGGGGGCTACCCTCCTGCTCCAGGGGGCTACCCCCCATCCTCGGGAGGCTACCCTCCAGCTCCAGGGGGCTACCCTCAACAAGGCGGGTATCCACCACCAGGTGGTTATGGCTCAGGTATGTGCATATTATCCAAAACTATAGAGCTTTTGAAGCGTGAAAAACACCACCTTAATTTCAATCATTTCAAGCAATTCTGTGAACATTTATCTCATGATTTAATCTGGACTAAAATTTGTGGACCAGTGTTGCATGTATCACATCTTATAAACTCTATTTCAACTCTAATTTTGTCCTTTTTTGAAAGCAATTTTATTATGTAATAATAATATAACAAGTATACCATTGTAGTGCAAATATTAAGAAAAAAAGTTCATGGACTTGTTTTGTTTATTGTCACAGGTCCCCCACCCCCAGGGGTAGCACCAGGATATGGATCCCCCTCACCCCAACAGCCATATGGAGCACCCCCTCCCCATGGTGGACAGCCATATGGTGGACCCCCACCTCCTGGTGGTCAGTCATATGGAGCACCAGGGGGGTACCCTGCACAGCCACAACAACCGCCACAACAGAGCTATGGCATGCAACAGCAAGGAGGGCATGGACAAATTCCACGTAAGATGTCATTAATTTCATAGTTCAGTAAATTGGATATTTCTTACCTCAACTACAATGGCGTAAGCTCACGAGTCAACTTAAGCATTATATTACAGTGTAGCTTACAGTGGGGTCTGAGGCCCCTGTATCTCAAGCCGCTTGGGGACCAGGGAAACTTTTCAAGATTAAGGGGGGTTCAAAGAATCTGGAGGGTAAAATGTCTTACAGTATGTGAGCTGAGTTGCTTGGTCCTCTTTCTGACTGCAAGGGTTTCTCTGGCTTTCGGGATTTTCCTCCCTCTCTCAAACCAACACAAACTAGTTAGAGCTTTGCTGTGGGTCATACATGGAATGAACAGCGATTGCCAAAGGTGCCTTATTACTTTCATTCTGACAAATAATAAATAATAATAATGGGAGGTTCTAGCACATTTATTTATACAACGTCTCAATGCGCTTTACATTAATGACCAGTGGAGGACATTATGGGCTGCATATTAAGGCGCTATTAGCAGCCGTGCAGCTTACAATCATGAGTGATTTGTCAGTACGTTAGTGTTATGCCTCCGCATTGGGATAGGGTGTTGAACCGGCAGACAATCCCCTACTCTTACACATATAATTCAACAGGTTCTTTTATGTCCCCCATTTTACTGCATAAGGATAAAATGACTTTTATTTTATTCATTAACCTCAGCTCTTTATTTTGCATTAAAATATTTTTAAAACATGATATTACCACAGCACCTTCCAGTGCACCAGTTCATCATTCAGCCCCAGGCCCAGCCCCAGCTCCCAGCTCCAGCTCCTGCAAAGGCCCCCCAGAGGCCACCACCACCATCAGCTGTAAGTAAAATATTCTTAGAAGCCATTCCAAGACTTGAGACTTTGAAAGAAATGTGCTACTTTCATCTTGAGAATGAGATTCCTTGTTTGATATTTATTCAAAATATATCCATGATCAATGTAATATCATGTTTTTGGCTTTTTTTTGTCTTCAGGGTGGTAGTGCCCCACCAACTTCACAGATGGCTTCAATGTCTATTACAACCACAGTAAGTATTCAATTATATCATTATTCTTTTTTAGTAAAAATATACAGGTGATTATTGAAAATCTTGCGTGCTGATTGGTTGAGAAGCTCATGCTATCACACGATAATCACCTCCACCAATAATCCAAAATGGTGGTCAGCCACTTCGTTGCTGTTACCGTTACCTAGTTCTTTTTTTTAAAAAGAATCACCTGTGTATTTAGACTTAAATAATTATTTGCCTCAGCATTAGTGAATATCAGAGAATATTTACCTCACTACCTCACTCTTGTCTCGGTTAATATTTCCCGATATTTACTTCACCTTCTGTGAATAACTGTTAAATATAATGAGGGTTTACTGTAGGCTAAAATGATGAAATTTAATACCTTAATTAGTACAGATTTTCTGCAATTTAATGGTAATCAACCACCACCTGGTTGGTTTACATAGATACTGGTTTGCCTAAATATTGTTGTAAAAGAAGTCTTGCATTCAAGCCTAGGCCAAAAAAAGTACTTAGGGTCTGAAAAATATCGGGGTAAAAGATGTTGCCTTTGGTCTAAAGATATCTGCAAATTTATTGTTAAACCTTCACTGTGACTTAGATTACAAAGTAAAATTGTATTCGCATCTCATTTAGAAACCTTAAACATAAAGAGCCATATTATTAGTTTTCATCCGTTGTGACTGTCAAGTATCACTGTCTAAAGTATAGTGGTCAATAATGTTTGATAATATTGTACTGTAGCGATATGGACATCCAACCATTGTGCCAAAATCACCATTCGATGCAGAAGCCGACTGTGAGCTACTGAGGAAAGCAATGAGAGGAGTTGGTATGTAATAAAGTGAATATAGTTTTGTTTGTCATGAGAAAAGCCCTGGGGTGTCTCAGGTTTGATTCCAGAGTATATCTCTGGGTTCTTTGGTATTTGAAGATTTTTTTGGAGGTTATTATATAATATTTGTCCAATTAGTTTTTTGATACTAAAACAATATGTTATTTATTCATTATTCTATACTTTCACATCCCCATAATGTCTTTGGGGGGTAACCGATCAAAAAACTGTCCCAAATTGAAAGGTTTCTTAATTCATTTTTTCGTGTACAGATCATCAAGAGTTTTGGCCTTACAGAAAATGTATTGACTTACGAAATGTTTTTTAAAAATTTTGAAAATAGAGAATGGGTCAAATTATCATTTATTACTTTCTTGTGTTTCATATTCAGGAACTGACGAGCAGAAATTGATTGAAATTATTGCTCAAAGATCAAATGCACAGCGCGTGGAGATAAGAAAAAGATACAAAACAATGTATGGAAAGGATTTGATGAATGATCTCAAATCTGAGTTGAGTGGAAACCTTGAAGATTGCCTTCTTGCTATGCTAGAACCATCTTCTCTCTATGATGCCAAATGTCTTAGGAGAGCCATGAGGGTAAGACTACCTTAGTACGATAAAGTACTACCATATTAGAACATATTAGCTAAAGTACGAGCCTTGTATGAAACCACTGAAGAAGAGGGTCAATGGGCCTTTCACAACTTCAAGTCAAGGAAAAAATGAGGGAGCTCAACTACAAACCGTGGACAGCATTTTCCACATGATTCGAAGTCGTGAATATTCACAAAAACCATTGTCTACTATTTTTTCAGGGTGCTGGCACAGATGAGGAGACTTTGATTGACATCTTGTGTACTAGAACCAACAAGGTACTTGTGAAAACTAGTCTTATTTGCAGCTGATATCTATTATTAACTTAGATCAGGGCTGCTCCCAGTCAGGCCCCGTCCACACTATGCAGTAATGAATTTGAATCCACAACTTTCACACCAAAACCGGAAAAAAACGTTTTCCATCCACAAATAAAAGTGGATAAAATGTTTCCACACTAGTCCGATCAGAGGTGGCAAAAACCCTTCATTGCACATCTGAGCATTTAGCCTTCCCTCCACGTTTCCATGAAAATCATGATGTCATGGTATCGAAAATTTTGGATACGAAATGTTCTCCGTCCACACTAATACGGCTAGCTGACGTTCTCTGGGGACCATATTTGAAAAAATTCGTTTTTCGGTGAAGAATTGTTCTGGATATGCCCAGACTAGTGTGGACGATAGGCCTAACTGAATAAATAAAAATTCAAATTCAATTTTTTTCCGGCATACTGTGGACAGGTCCTCAGTCTGTTTCTGGTGGTTTTGCCTCACCCCCTCCCCCCACAACATGACTGCCATAAAACGCAGCAACATTTATGATAATAAACCAATAAAATATGTTTTTACCTGGCAGCAGAAAGTTGATTTTTCACATGTAATAACAGAATTATCTTTTTATCTTTAATAGGAAATTGAAGCAATTAAGCAGGCCTACACTGACTGTGAGTTAATAAGCTTTAATATTTTTAAGACCATGACCTTAACCTATCTTTAATTCAAGAAAGCAAATAAGGCCCAAGTTAAGACTCTGAATGGAGGGAGGGGGGAAGGGGGTCAAAAATTGTCCACCCCACCTCTCCGTACTCCCTGTATTAGTTCCCTGTATTTAGTTAGTTCATCTGTACCATAATAGACAAACAAGTGGATAATAACTAGTAGAGAACTAGTATAGACTGCGTCAGTGTTTCTGAATAAAACAGTAGGAACTTATGGATAAATAGAATCACCATAAGAAGCTTTGTTAAACTGATGTTTCAGACGTTAGTCCTTCGTTACTCCGATGAAAGACTAACGCCCAAAACGTCAGTTTAGCAAGGCTTCTTATGGTGATTCAATTTATCCATGAGTTCCTACTGTACCATAATAGACATTGGAACAATTATTAATGTTTCCATTAGATTACAAGCGTGATCTTGAGAAGGATTGCAACAGTGAAACAAGTGGTCATTTCAAGAGGTTATTGGTATCCATGTGTCAGGTATGTACAATAACCTGTTGCGCTATTAGGTAATGACCTGACAATTGCAGCATATTAACCACATTTTGATCGCCAGGTCAAACATCACCATTTAATGAAACCGTAATACAAACTACAGTATTCTCTGGGTCCAAGTAAATAAGTAAAAACAAATTCCAATTTCCTCTGTGGGTGGGGTATGGGTATTTTCTGGAACTATAAACTGTGCATACTAGCATGAATTACAGTTCTTTTTTATTAATAAATAATCATTTATTTGCAATGTTGCAGGCCAACAGAGATGAATCATCAACAGTGGACTTGGAAAAGGCCAAAAAAGAAGCACAAGACCTATTCACTGTAATTATTAATAATTTCATAATATTACTCAATTATATTTAACAATAATTACTATTCACCAAAGACAATGTGCATATCAGGGAATATTTACCAAGCCGTGAGTCCACTCTTCGAGTGCCAAGGTGTATATTTCCTTTATTCACTAAGCCGGAGGTGAAAAATTGTTTTAGTATAACTCTACTAGTATTTAATAGTATTACTATTAATATATATTAATAATAACTTTGCCATGCATGCAGTATATTATTGGTTGAGAAACGTTCTTTCATGGCTTCATTACTTCCTGCACAGAGCAGTTTTCATATGACTGTGAAAAAGTTGGTGACATATGCATGGGATTTTTCAAAATTGTGCTATATGATTGGTTAGACAATGCTGTGACATTAGTGTGACCATGTCCGCGCTGTGTTCCCAATTGTGTTTCAGACAATTGATTGGATGAAGAGTAAATTCTCCTGCAATGTGACTTGTCTGGCATGTGCCTTGCTGTGTAATGACCGTGTTCGCGCTGTTTGCTTTTCATCGAGTTAGCTTTTTAGAGTCATACAGAAACTGCTAAGCAGAAAAGAGCATGTACAACAGTGTTCCTTCAGCTGATTATTTTACCTTTTTTGTGTGTAGGCTGGTGAGAAGAAGTGGGGTACAGATGAGTCTCGCTTCAATGTGGTCTTGGCCAGTAGAAGCTTTGCACAGTTAAGAGTTACTTTTGATGAATATGTGAAGGTCAGTTCTTTCCTCAACATTTTAATAATAAATTTTACTAATTTATGATAAATGTTATTCTTGGCTGAATTAAATTATTTTTTGGTCATTTTCCCTATTTTTCTTTCATTTCAGTAAAAATTTGGACAAACATTTTTTCCTTTTTTTTGTTTTTTCCCCCTTTTTTCACCAATTATTATTGCAAAATTTAGTGCCCTTGTACATGTTCTGAAATTGAAATATCTTGTTAACAGTGCAATGTGTACGTTTCATGATCAGGCAGAGCCATATCCTTAACTAATGGTATAAATAATACCCTGAGTTCAGAAAGTATTTTCTTTCCTTGACATTTTTTAAGTAATGTCACTGCTGTAAAAAAATAAAATGAAATACAATTTTTAAGAAAAATAATTTAGTTTGTTCTAATTTGATTTTGCTCTGACTTAAAAGATTTCACAGAGAGATATCCTGAACAGTATTGACCGTGAAATGTCAGGTGACCTAAAAGCAGGATTCAAGTGCATTGGTAATTAATATACACTAATTTAAGGGATCTTTTATTTTTAACTTTGTGGGGGGGTCAATAAAAAATCAGGCTCAAGGGTAGTGGGGTGGGGCTATACAAATAAATTCAAACCCCAGAGTATTTTGTTTACCGCCCCCTCCCTTCTCTCCCTCCTGGATAAATGAATTAAGCATGGATTTTCTTCTAGCTGTACAATGTATATAATCCATCAACACTGTATGATTGATTTTATGTATTTAAATTTAGTTCAGTGTGCACGTAACCCTGCTGAATATTTTGCTGACCGTTTGTGGAAGTCCATGAAAGGTGCTGGTACGAATGATGGCCTGCTGATTCGTGTCATTGTCTCACGTTCTGAGGTGTGTATAACTACAATGTTTATCTCTTATGTTTACCTATTTTATGTTTACCTATTTTATGTTTACCTATTTTTTTGTATTTAACCATTAATTTAGGGAATTAAAGGGGAAAAGGCACTCACTTGCCTATCAAATCTGGGGTCTTGACTCAGCCTCACACATGAGCAGAGTTTGCTAGCTCTTTCCCTTGCCAGGGGGGGGGGGGTGGTACTCCCCTATATTCTGCTCTGGAACAAGATATATAAAATTGCGCTTGCTCTGGGGCAGGGTATATGAAATCATGCTCTCTCCTTTCCTACTGCAACAGGTATGGTATCTTACTCTGGAACAGGGTATTTTCAGCGATTTTACTCTGGAACAGGGCCAGGGTTCAGATGGCTCAGAGGCACATCCCTACCTTAAACCGGCAAGAGAACCCTTCCCCCCCCTGGTTCCCTTGACTCTATCGATTTTCTGATGAGGGTTTTCCAGTTTTCCTCCCTCTACAAAACCTTGCATGCTACATATAACTTCCAATTCAATCTGTGAGTTAGCCATGCCCTGACTTAGATCAGCCCAGAGGTTGTTTCAGGGTTCAATCTGTAAGTTAGCAGTGCCCTGACTTAGATGAGCCCAGAGGTTGTTTCAGGGTTCAATCTGTGAGTTAGCCATGCCCTAACTTAGGTCAGCCCAGAGGTTGTTTCAGGGTTCAATCTGTGAGTTAGCCATGCCCTGACTTAGATGAGCCCAGAGGTTGTTTCAGGGTTCAATCTGTGAGTTAGCCATGCCCTGACTTAGATCAGCCCAGAGGTTGTTTCAGGGTTCAATCTGTGAGTTAGCTATACCCTGACTTAGATCAGGCCAGAGGTTGTTTCAGGGTTCAATCTGTCAGTTAGTTGATGAGTCCAGAGGTTTCAGGGTGTTGATAAAATTTGAAGGTTTTACAACAAGCTAGTATATACAGTAACTATCCTAGATGTCTGGCTTTACTTAGTATTTTTAGCATTATAACTTTCATTTTTGTTTACATTCTGCAGATTGATCTGGTAGAAATAAAGCAAGCCTTCCTACAGAAATACCACAAAACCGTGTACAAGATGATTGAAGGAGACTGCAGTGGTGACTACAAGAAGCTACTGTTTGCCATCGTTGGGAGAAACTAGATCCATGAAGATAGCATTGGTAGTTTATAGTAGAGGGGGATATTTACAGCCTCTAAGAAGGGTCCTAATTTGAAGATGTACCTGTACCTATTCTCCTCACTCCTAAATGGCACATACAGTATTCACAGAGCTTTTCCACTTTTCCTTGTCAACATTCCCTTTTATATACATTAGCCTCTAGAGCTTTAATAATTACTTCTAAATCATCTTAAAAATACCTGTCTTCCTGGTATAACATGTTTGTTATCAATAGTTCCCTTCACAGATTCCCTGTGCCTTTGCATTGAAAGTGAGGACAAGCGGTAAGCTTGCAATGAAAGAGACAAGTGAATAATTGTTCGAGGTTTTATCATTGCAAGCTCACCGTTTGCCTTGCTTTCATGCAAGGGCATAGCTACTTCTAAAGATGGTCTGGAACTGTTAAAGGGGACTATTGTGTCATCAGTGAAGGTCAATAGACCTTTCTCATGCAGCAGCCCTCTTGGCCTCACATTCAAGCACTTCAGGATAAGTTTGAAAGGACAAGCAAAGGCTTGATTCTCGCTGGGAATAAACATGGCTGTTAAGTGACAAAGGTCTATCACAAGCTGTCTGTCCCTTTGACGTCTGCTTAGTTTTATGTGCCCCTCTACTATCTCATCCTCGGGAACCCCTGGGGTAAAATTCTGTCACTTGTTTCTTGCTACCAGAAAAAGATCTTACTTTTTCTGGTAGTGTGAAATGAGCGACAGAATTTTAACCCTGAGTTCCCGAGGATGCTACTAACTATGATAGGTTAAAATTGCAATGGATATCTAATAATAATATACACTGTTTTGAAAAGATTTCATTAGTTTATAATGACGTAATCTAAACCTTTTAAATTTTCTTTTACGCACAAAAAAAAAAAAAAAACGAGAATCTTTTAGGAATCTAGTTTAATCTTTACTGTAGGCATTAATTCAATCTTTATTATTTTACTCATATAGCTTATGTATTTCCATGTTGATTATTTGTCTAAGTAAACTATGACTTAAAAATAATGTATTTCAATGTATGAATATTTGTAATGATATATGAAGGCATGTTAAATGCAAACACAATATTATAGAGTACAAACGTTATAAGTGTGCAACATAAATACCACTAAATACTGCTAACTCTATTGTTTAATTAGCACTATTTACTACTAGATAGTGCAAAGTGTCACACACTTTTAGTGTTTGTACTCTATTATTGTATTTGTATTTAGGACTATAGAACATTTTGACAGCTATCAATCATTCCTGCTTGGGAATGATAATGAGATAATACATTCAACAATAGCACATTTTAGATTCTAAACAAGCTTGCACTTTAATATTAAACATCGTTTTGAGGGAGGGGAGGATGCTTTAACTTCAAGTCCATAATATCGTATTAATAAACCTGGCATTACAACTGTACTTTATGTGCCTAGGCTTACGTAGTTTCGGCAATGAGGGTGTTATTTGTAGTAAACCTCCCCCATCAAGGATAGCTTGATAATGCAAGGACTTGGAAACCACCACGTGTGGTAATCAAGCCTAGGCATGAGACCAACCTTGATGAGACTCAAAGTTTTGTGATGAACATGGATACATCATATCTTTTGAATTAATAAGGTTTTATATCGGGTATAAAGTTCCATGCATTTGAAGTGTATGGGAGCTCCAATTTCACCAAAGGCTTATGCATTATTCATGAGTTTCTAAGAAATATTGATTTTACCTCTTGTGGTCTTTAAATGTATTGTCGCACACCATTTGATCATATTTAGTTTATAATTATAATTTATTTACTTTTTTCTTGTTTGTTTTTTTATCAAAAGTACAATGATTGTTCTTCTGATTTTGGCATTGATTTATAATGACAGAAGCTGCCAAGGGAATGATATAAAACACAAAGTTTATGATAAAAGAATAGCAATAAAAAAGGCATATCTATAAGGGAAAGAATAACTTGGAACGTTTCTGCAGACCTTTACGATTGTCTAACCATGCACCAATCTCTGTTTCATAAAATGTTTCATCATCAACTTTACAAGATTTTTTATTACATCGATGTATAATATAACTTTTAGTATGCAATTTGTAAAACATGGTTGGTAAGATAACTGCTAAAAGTGACTTTAAGACCACATTGTCTTTATGTTCAGTTCTTAATATTTCATTATGAAAATAGAATTGTTCATATTGGGTGAAGTTTAGTTTCAGAGCACAAGGCATCCAGAGCGTCTTTCTTTAAATGGGTTTTCGTTGGCAGGAATTTTCAAAAGGAAGGGATCTTGTAGTTGTTTTTCTTCACAATAATGCATTAACCTGCAATTTAACAAAATGCCATTATTATTGGTGTCGTCAATTCAGTGTGTAGGAATGGTATAAACTCCCATTTCAAACTGTCATTCCCTAGACTATTATAACTTTGTTTATAGTTTGCACATGTCAAGACACAAATATGAATACAACTTGGAAAAATAAGTCTTAGATGAGAGAATGGCTTGGTCTGAAATGGAAAACATTTTCTCCAAGGCAATGTGTTCTTAGATTAAACCGAGGTATGTAAATATAATCTTTGGATATCACAATCTTAATATTAATGATTATTTAAAGAAATTTATAACAAAATTGGTTATTGGGTGACCACCAATTATTCAGCTCATCCCACAAAAACCTCGCCAATCTTTCGATATTATTGAAAGATTTTGCTAGCTAAAAATGTTTCTTTGAAATACCTTCTCAATTATAAGGTGAATGATTAATTGAATGATAACATCACAAAAACATGTGGCTTTCTTGGTATGTTTTGGGGATTGAATTTCACTTTCCACTAGACATGCAACATCGTGATCAAGTTTCAGAAAAATATATTTCATCTGAGATAAGAATTATTTAAGTATATATATTATCTAAAAGGACGAGCACTAAAAATAGCAGGCTCCTAATCACTGAAGACTGATAAACATGAAACAACAAGGTCCTATTGTTTGTCATTAAACTGAGGTTTAAGTGCGGATTAAAATAAACTGAAATCTTGAACTCAAAACAGAAAGTGCAATACATTGACAATACAAAGTATAAAAATGAAAATCCTATGAAGTGAAGTGAAGAAAAAGAGCTACAGTAAACCAAAAAATTATAAATCATTAATGTCTCATTCAAAGATTCAAACCTTAAATTTAATCACAACATTTAGCATCGTCTTAATTAATAATTACCCAATTGCTCTTCAATTATAACAAAATTGAAATTATTTTTTATAATCAGAAAGCAAAAAGGCAGTACAGTTTATAAAATATTGCCCAGATTGATGAATATATAAATCCTAGATCGGTAAATTTTGCTATTTTTCTCACAACTATGAGCCCAAGCTGCTTGTTGAATGACATTTTAGTGATGTTTACTCACAAAACATCACGGATGTAGTTCAATATAAATTCTGACGCACTTTATATTTCCAAGGTCATTTCATTTGAATTAAAAATTATACTAAAGTTTCTTGATAAACCTTATATATTGATCAATAAATTAAAAACAATACTCTCTAAATTGAATATTAATTTTTTTTAGCGAGCATCAGCAAACTAGCGTGATTCAGCATGATCCAAATCTGCTTACGACTTCTGGATTTCCTGACAAGACTCTTCAGCAATTACGCAAAAATTTAACATTGCTATTACAAAGGGTTTTCTGAATAAAATAGAGGCGGCAGTGGGCGATAAGTGGAGATCAAAGACACAGAAATAACGTGCCATCAGATATAGAACTGAGAGAATAATATAAGTTAGGTGGGATAATTTTCATAATACTCACTCAGAAGCTGCATGAGATACCTTCATCCGTTCAACTTTACATTCTCTCTTTAGCTGACTGATAATTCTTTGCTGATTCTGTATTTCACTCTCTTTCTTTGCAGAACTGTACATTTTAGCGGTTTGGAGCAGATATATTTAGATGATCCTTATAACTTGCTGACTCTCGCTTCAAAGTTCAACTTGATATGGGCTGGGTTGATTGTAGACAAGACAGGAAGTTAACCATGATTCCTGACCTTATATGGAAAATCAATACCGCACTTCCGGCCGGTTCGATAGTGAATTTGTTTCATTTACAACAAGATTTCTACGATTAAATGATAATAACGTTATTTGAAAGTCTCAAAATAAGTAAGAAAATAATTCTTAAAAAAAATTATTTAAATGATTTTGATTTACATTTACATTTACCAAATTACAAGCATGCTTTCTCTTCGAGGCTTAAGTGGGTAGGTCAGGATCAAAGTTAGTGTTCTAATTTACAGACTCCCCCCCCGGGGGGGGGGGGGGGGGGAATCCGTCAGAATTTGGGTAGGGATGTTCCACTGGGATTCTCAAATGGGTACACTGTTTATGACAAAAGATATAATTAATTGCACCGAGATCCTGTTTCAATATTATCATGTCATCTCACATATCGTTTTTTTACGACCGTGATAACCAGTTTAGTTAATATGAAAGTAGAAACCTTGAATATGACAAGAAACTCTTCATTCATTTATTTACAATTATGATTCATTTATTTACTATTAAGAATTCATAATAATTTCAATTCTAATAAATTTTTTAAAAGTCTTATGAAGCATGAAATACCCTACATTTTATAAACTGAATTATTTACGGGGCTAGATATATGAACAACAAAGTGGCATGGAAATAATTTATTGGATTTTCAAAAATACTTTTTCATTCATAATAATTATAATCAGATATATGAGATATACAGTGCACACTAATTGGTTGACTACCGAGACCATATCAGAGGACGGAAAAAATTTACTCGGAAATTGGAAGATTGTATATATAAATCATTGTCATCGTGTAGCCTGCCTCACATCTGGAATTTTCTTATCCGGATGTGACGCAGGCTATCGTCGTGTAGTCCCAGAAAATATCCATACCTCCACCATGGAGGGAATTTGTAAAAGGACGCTCTACCCTCAGGAACATTTAATTTTGTTCAATACCAACTTTATAATTTTGTTCTTTCTCTGACCCCCTCCCCCTCCAGAGTTTCCAATTTCCTTTAGGGGTGGGAATGGATAATTTCTGGAACTACACATTTACCCTTAATTTGTATTTTCCCAGTGTTCATTCTGACATTATTTTTCTCATTTTTTCTTGTATTTCATTTGCAGCTTAACCTCATGTTGAACATTCTGATAGGCTTTCAATTCATCTCTTGAATTAAGTATCACATAAAACAGCACACCACTCAAAAACACTGCGCTCAAAAACTTAGTACGTACACCATCTTCCCTAATGGTCTTAGTATGTGAAAAGCTGATGAGAAGCTTGCTGAGTACACTAACGGAGAGAAAATGAAAACAGCAAGAAGGAAGATAAGAAGACAAGTCATTGGTCTTGTATTAGATATGCTATCTATTTCATGTTGTGTGATATTCATGATTTCTTGTAAAACTTCTTTGCACTTTTTCTTCAAGCTTTCTTTCTCATCTTTGGGAAGGAAAATAAGGTAGGAGTTAAAACAGTGGTACCTCTATTAAACGGGCACCCTTGGGACCATGACTAGTGTTTGCTTAATAGAAGTTACATAGTCTGATTTAATCAGGGAATGACGTGTAGTTCCAGAAACTATCCATATCAACCCCACCAAGGAATTTGGAATTTCCGAAGGGTGAGGCTCAGAAATAGAACAAAAATTACAGGGTTTATGTTGAAGAGAATTGCAATTTTTGGGGGGTGGGTAGGGGGGTTATTAAAAATTTCTTTGATTAGGAGAGGGAGGAGGGGGGGGGGGGGGGTGGGTATGGATAATTTCTGGTACCACACAATATTATCCATTGTTGCAGGTCTTGATCCTCAAGTGCATCAATTATACATACCCCCATCAACTGCTGAACCATCTATTGATGATATATAATCATCCACAATAAATGTAGCAAGAACTCCTTCATGGTCCGAGTATGACAAATCTTCTCCTGGAATTTTCCCCATGGTAACCAAGTGCTCCACACATCTAATGGTGCCGGGAGGAGCTCGGTAGAATATATAATCTATCCTCTTGCCATCTTTTGAGCCTCCTCTTAATTCTTTGTCAAGTTTAATAATGGAGTTATAGGAATTAGTGCTCAGATCACAAGTGTTGCCATGGAAATCATCCTAAAATGATAAGATATACAAAGCATCATAGAATCACAATTACATCCTTTTTCTCCTTTCTCATTGGCGTCAGCAGGGACAAGGGGGCCAACCCCCCTTCTTGTGGCAACAAAATGGAAGCTTTTTAAAATTTATATACAGTAATTTTTTATTTTTATTATTTACAGTTTTTTGGTTTTTTGTTTTGTTTTGCTTTTGTTTGGTTCAGCATTTCGGGGGCTCAAACAAAATGGCAGATTTTGGAATTTGCCCTCCACCAACTCTTTGCAAAATCCTTGCTACACCCATGTTACTTGTGTTACCTTTAAAGTACTGATTTCATTCTTTATATACACCTACTTGCAAGAAAATTGTCATACGAAAATAGAACATTAGTGATTTAGAGGGATAGGAATCATATTAAAGAATGACAAAAGATCACTGAAGCTGAAGTTTTTCTTTTTGTCTTTTAATGTATTCCTTTCTCCCTAAATTACTAATGTTCTATTCTTGTATGACAACCTTCTTGCAAGTAGGTGTATGCATTTATCAGATATATTAACTTTACTTGTTTACAATCTGCCAAAGTATAGACCCATTGCATATCATGCCTGGGGGACAAAACAAAAGATTCTAGTCTCCTGAGAATTGAAACCTATTATTATGATAATACATAATGATATGGTATATCTCTGGTTCTTGTGCATGCTAGTTCAGTTAAATTAAAAATGCAAATGGAATATTCAAATGTTTCATGTTAACTCTAAAAATGCCTGCAGGGGTTAAAAGCTAGGTTAAAATACAACAATTTTTGGGGCAATGAAATTAATCATTTATTTCATTATGAACCAACCTTTTGTCCGGCCTTCACATCCCAGGTATCGGTAAGATTAGGAAGATGTTTGATGACTCTGTAACATGTGTCTGTCGGCTCAGTATTCATATCGCCACAAACAATAACACAGTCAGACGATTTTGTTAGATGGTTGATAAACTCTGATAATTGAAATGCCTGAACTGTGCGATGACCAAGATAGGAGTCATTTTGACGGTCATATTCTGCATGAAGCTACAATGAAAAGCAAAACAAAATCATAATAGATGTTATAAACTACCAATAGGATGTGACAATGCTAATCTTTCACCTAATTACCTATCAAAAGATGATCAGATTATCTCTTTGATGAGTAGAAATTACTTTAAAGGATGAGAAAAGGCCAAGGCACGTTAAGGCATGCGCAGGTATTATTGTGCAAGACCACACTTGTGTGAAACTGGGGGGGACTGACTCAGGTGTATGGGCGAGGTTTATGGAAATGCACCCATTGGAACTCTGCTGCGCAAAACCTGTGTACTTGTCACTGTATAAATTATAGAAATAAATTACACCCATCGTCATAATTTCATGACCACTGTCAATGCTAGTCATCTGTTTTTGATTTCCCTCAATCAAAAAAGGTACTAATTACAGTAAACTTAGGATGTCAGATGTTTCAACTTTTCCACCTTACCAAATTGACTAATGGTGGTAACCAAACCAAATAAACTCAACACAATATTTAAAAAAAACATGGAGATTCTTACATGGGTAGTAAATAGATATATTGGATGCATTGGGTGGTCAATAAGACAACAACAAGCTGATTTGCCACCAAACCAGTCCCCATGATGAAGCATGTACATGTAACCATTAAGAGAGTATCGATAGGTGAAAGTATCTGTTATAGGGTGCTTAGAGAACACACAGACACCACTGCCAATGACACCACTGAATGTAAAAAAAAAAAAAAAACAAAATGTTAGAAGAACATAAACTCTTTGAGAAACTGCAAGGATTTACAAAGTATCAGTACTGGATATCTTCAGTAATATTTAGGTAATACATAATTTAAAATCATAAACTAACCTGTGAAAATAAACTGTGTATGGTAAAACTTCTGTTACTTTTTTAGCGACATATTCATAGTCAGTCTGACTCCAGACCTACAATCAGAGAGAGAAAAAATTGTGGCTAAGATAACATATCTGATTATTTAAATAATACAAGGAAGTATATTATCAAAAGTTGATTGCTTTTTATATATCTCTCTTCCATCAGCAAAACCTTACAAGCTTGATTCCATTTTAATCTGTGAGTTAGCCATGCCCTGACTTAGAACAGCCTAGAGATTGTTCCAGGGTTCAATCTGTGAGTTAGCCATGTCCTGACTTAGATCAGTCCAGAGGTTGTTTCAGGGTTCAATCTGTGAGTTAGCCATGTCCTGACTTAGATCAGTCCAGAGGTTGTTTCAGGGTTCAATCTGTGAGTTAGCCATGCCCTGACTTAGATCAGCCCAGAGGTTGTTTCAGGGTATTGATCTGTGAGTTAGCCATGCCCTGACTTAGATCAGCCCAGAGGATTTTCCAGAGGTCCTTCATGCATGGGGGTGTGTCAATGGGAGTCCTGACCAGATACTATAAGTTAGCTGTGCCAGGATTGAATTAATTACCTCTTGAAGGGAAACAATGTCATATTTTCCAGAGGCCAACTCTTTTGCAATGTAAGAAAATCTTTTTTTGACATCCTTGGATACATATGGAATACCCCTAGATACAAGAAAAGAAATACATGTCAGAAGCATGTCACTAGACAACAATGATTTGTTCAATGATGTGTCTCTGCTTTGAATTCATTTGCAATGGGTTTTTTCTTGCTCCCAGATCCAGGATTTTGTTTGGGGGGAGGGGGGGGGGGGTGCTGAGCACAAAGTTAACCCGGGGAGGGAGCTGCGCACAAAGTTAAAAAACAGAAAAAAACAGTATTGGTTATCTTTGAAGAAGGAGCACAAAGTGGAACCAGGGAAGGGTGTGCACCCCCTGCACCTCTCACCTGGGTCCGCCCCTGCTATCGATTCTAGTAATGGCTTAATGATCTGGGAATATGCTGGCTTACAGAACCAGTATGGGAGATAAAATGCTCCTAGTAATGAGCTCCTGATCTGGGAATATGCTGGCTTATAGAACCAGTATGGGAGATAAATTCACCTAGTAATGAGCTCCTGATCTGGGAAAATGTTGGCTCACAGATCCAGTATGGAAGATGGATGCTTCTAGAAATGGGGAATATGATCTGGGAATATGATCGCTTAGAGACTGTTATGAGAGATGGATGCTCCTAGTAACGACTTCCTGATCTGGGAATATGCTGGCTCACAGACTGAGTATGTGAGATGATTTGCTTCTAGCAATGGGCTTCTGATCTGCAATATGCTAGCTGGCTCACAGACCTTAATCATGGGAAATCAAAAGATTGTATCCCATATTGAATAACATTCGTAACGTGTGGTCAATAACGGATAGAAAGTACCTCGAAATCTAGATATTAAGAGGCGGTGTAATATATTGGCTACTCCCCATCCCACATCAAAACAAAACCTACCGCTCTATAAAAATACTACCACTTTGATAAAGACCATCTGTAAGATATAGCAGAATGGTCAGGGAATGAATAGTTATATTACACCGTCAAACAATAAATTAAAAGACCCAGGCCTAATACAAGATGATTGGATTCAGATACCTGCAACCAAGTTGAACATCGGTTCATCAACGACTTAAAAACCCTTTATTTAAAATAATTAAAAAACACTTGAGAATTCTTCAATGAATAACAATACATAGATTCTTACCAGCAGTTTAAAGTGAGAACCTTTATTTTACTGCGACCGTCTCTACCTTCCTCCATTTTGTTTTTTCAGGTGGCCGCTTGTTAGTGTGAACTCCTTCGGGGTAGGGGTAAGCATAAGAATCTGGTTCCTTAGAGAGGGAGGGACTAATACAAAATTCCAAAATCACCTGATTTATAAAATATTCACAAAATAATTAACAAATTTTGTTTTTATCTACAAAAAATTGATTATGATATTTAAACAAAGTGCTTTTAAGCGTATTCAGTAAATGAATTTAGTAAATTAATAAAGAAAAATTGGCAGCATTAGTAAAAAGGAATAATTGAATAAAAATTTTAAGAACGAGTTTTAACATACAAATTTCAAAATAAAATTCGTTACGGTACAGGAAATATTAGAATAGAGTTACTTAGTCACATTTATCTTTATATTTTTTATTATTTTCACGTCTTGTCCCTACCCCACTCCTAATAGAAGCAGTCATGACCGCTAAGCTTAACGGGTATTCTCTATTATTATTTAATTTTTCTCGTGACATTTTTTGATCGGAATACATCGTTCACAGAGGTCTCACAGAGGTCGATTTGTGTGTATCATCAGTAAATCTATCAACGATTCTTCACAGTTTATCTCAATACCCACCTCTTGGCTTTATAAACTCTTTGATTTTTTTTTGCGAGGCAAGGAGAATGGACTTTTGTAGTTAGAGACTACTGTTCAACCACATTGACCACGGGCAAAGGTACCGTACACAGCAAGGATAGCACGTACTTCACAGACAATTACTATTTTTAGTTCCTTCTACTTCTTAATGAATTGCTTCTTGGACGTATAGTTTTCCATTTGGGAGAAAAGGATAGAGGATATTTTCGTTGGTTATCGCGTATTGAGCAGTGAGCGATGAAAACATCAAGTTGAGATCGAGGCACGACATACAGAAAAATATAGCAGGTAAAATGTTAAAAAAACAGTACTGTTCATGGACCTACACTTCATTCTCAACTATATATCGACGTGAAATACTAATACAGAAAGAATATATATGAATTCTTCATTCCTTCATCCCTTAATACCGAATAATGATTAAATAACCCAATATTTTTTAAATCGAAAATTTAGTTAATTCCATAATTTAAAAAATATATATTTATATACATCTTTCCTTATGCGAACTTAGTTAATCAATGTTTCTCTCTTCCATTGCAACGTTTTACTAAAGTATATTTTCGAAATAAATATTAAAAAACTACATGGCGATCCATCTTATCAGTGTTCAGTTCTATTGATATCCTTTTGAATATTTTTGAATTATTTCAAAAATAGTTCAAAATTGACTTGAGATATGATTCAATAATAATCTTGGTTAGCGCATACTATGTATCTGGCCTTATTTTACATGATATAACTTCTTGAATATCATGTATCTCGCGCTATAATACACTTTTAAAGATTCAGTTTTAAGGTTGAGACGAAGGGTCGTAGAATTGAATTTCACATTGAAAATTTGTACGAATCGTCGATCATGGCCCAATGAAAGCGTCGAGGCGAACCAGCATTTTGTAAATATTGTCAGGACTTTCGACTTTAGATTGAAATTCTCACATGGAACTTAGTATTTGAAAGTCATTAAGCGAAACATTCAGCCGAAAACCCTCTTAAATTCGGTATTGTTTGAGGACGTATCCCTTTTGTTCAAATGCTAAAAAGCTGACCACACCGGAATATTACAGCCAACGCAACAAATTGTTCATCTAAATTGTACGAATAATGTTCATTTGGTCTATGAATAATTCATCGAAGCAAGTGTTTTATCACTGTTCATAGGAATATTTAATGCCTGATAACGTTTAAACGAAGAAAATATATTCTTTGAATAAATTTATCTATTTTTCGAGTCAAGAGTTACTCGTCTGTTAACACTCTTATAATTGTCACATCTTTAAATTGTCATCGCGCTCAAAAACCTTGTTTATTTTTCTCGCTTCTTTAGCTTCACATTTTATTCGCTTCTTTCCAATTTTTTTCAGGCAAGTATCGCTTTCAATATAACTGACATCTTTGGCTTTTTGTGCTGTTCTAATTATAAAACTTTCGGATTTTTATTAAATTATTTAAATGCAAGATGCATGCAAAGTGTATGGTGACTTGCTAATAGATATGTTGTTTGTAAGAACACTGAAAATCATCAGAAAACGTTTTTAGTGAGAGTGGTTTTTCTCGTCTAAATCTAGATGATAAATAAATTTGAAGCTTGACCGGTTGCATTTTTTTTGTATTTTAATTACTTAATTGTATACAACACCGAAGAACGCTACTTGTCAAAGAAAGAAACTATTGACCTTAACTTCCTTCGTATGCTTACAATTAAGATCGAGAACCTTTGTTGTTGAACACACACAAAAAAAAAAACAGAATAGAGAGAGAGAGAGCATAAAAAGGGAACTAAAAGAGAGCAAAAGAAAAGATACAACAATAGTTGCTCTTACCAGGGGTTCTACCTTTTTTCGACAGAATGATAAAGTACACCCACTCGACGAAACGATACATGAAGTAAGCAAAGAATGGCGACTGTTCCAACAACTGAGAATATCCAAAAGTGTGGTTACCTAAAGATAAAACGTCCGCCTACAACAGGGAAAGTTAGATTCAAGGTAATTAGACATGTTCCCAAAACGGCGGCAGCAAATTCAAATGAGTTCATTTTAAACTGGTTATTTTGGTGTTGACATTTTGTCGTTTAATATGCTATTTTAATCATCGTCATCATCATCATTACCATCATTAGACTTGGCAAATCTTCGTATAAGTTCACGCGCGCTGAATAAAACGCAGTAGCCCAAAACGCGCGCTAAACCTCGCAACTTCGACGCTCGCTATTTTCACACTTGCTTTGCTCGTGTCTCGGAGATGTCATTAATATCATTAATAATAAATCAATCTATCGTAACGTGTTTAATGAGTCACGCAATCGCGTGACCATCGTCTATTAGGTGAGCATAGTTTTAGTTTTATCTTTGACTAATTGATTGATTTTGTAATTATTAACCCACATAGGCCTGGCAGTCCAAGTATTTCGTTCTTCGAGGTTTTCCTCCAGTATTTGAGTATTTCAAAGATGAGCCGTCTTACCACGTGACTCGAGGCAGCAAGGATATAAACCGGATCAGTTTAGAAAACGTCATCCATATTGGAACAACCGACGCATCTAAGACACAGCGCAATGCCTTCATGATCGTCTCTCCTCATGGCGCTTTGATGTTGGCATCAGATAATGAACAAGACACGAAAGAATGGGTTGAAGCGCTCAATCGTGTTGCTATCAAACCCGGGACTCCGCAAGAATGCCCTCCAGACCTTACGAACTTGGTGTACCCCGAATCGCCTTCAGTACCCCGACGTAGTGTCCCTAATGTAACTGCATCAGGTAGCCCTGTATTGGGTGTTGATTTAGGGTTACGAAGAGCGTCAGATCCGCCTGCCCGTGAAGACAATAATCAAGGTGAATAATTAATGGTAATTAATGGTGCTATGCGCGTTGCTAATGCGCCGTAATCATGAGTTCAATTACTGAACCTTCCTTCATATGTGAATGGAGTTGCTTGCTAATTCTCTGTTGTGGTTCACCTCCGGTTTTTCTCTCTTCGCAAAAATCAACTCATTGAAACGACGGCCGCAGGTTTATTAGCCACTGGTCATTAATTGATACCCTAGTAAGATAAGACGATTTAGTAGGGTGAGGTGGTGCACACACTTCTGCTGTTTTCTTGAAGTTCGTAACTCACAAATAATCCCTATAGACTGACCCCTTGTCAAAGTAGAAGAATTCCCTTCTCTTGAGGATAGGAATCTTTTTTTATTATTTTGTTAATATTTTCAATTGTTTTGACCCCCAGGCAGTGATTTAATGCAGAGGTCTATAGCATTGTGACGGGATCCCTAAAAGTCCGCACAGATGATACCACGTTTGCACGCGACGTACACGTGTGTGTGCAGTTTCGTTTCTGCAACGATTAAGCACAATGTTGCACAAGTAGAATCGAGTCCTACGCAGTTGCGCACAACCAGTTTAATTTAACTAGTGTGAACAAGAACCGTGCCATATCTGGCAAGGATCGGGTAGCCTTTCCTAATTCATATTGTATAGTTGCAAGAAAAATTGCTACGTGTGGTTTCGTTCCTGTAGTAAATGTATTGTATACCACGTCTTCGGACCTTAAAACTGAATCAAGTGAAATTGAATAAGTTTCGAGTAATTTTTCTAACCTTTCACTTCTTTTATTTCAACTCTAGGATTCTTAGTAACCACTCGTTTGACTCCGTCTTCGGAGAAGAACGGAATCCGTGATAAATATCGAATGCACATCACAGATGAACACGTTGTTCTCCATCGTCTAGAGTCCAACATTCCCTTCATCTCATGGCCACTTGTTGACTTAAGAGGATGGAAATGTGAGTCTGCGGAAAGCGCTGGTCGACACGGAACACAGTTGTTAAGCTTAGAATCAGGAAGGTAACCCCCAATAAGTTCTTTGCCGTTATTTTCTTTCGTGTTATTATTCATAACAATTGATTAATTTAAATTGCGCAAATGACTATTATAGGATTTTTCAAATGCGCATCCGTATTAACGTTTGGGAAGGGAGGTTAAAGGTGGATGTAGCTATAGCACACTGAAGTACACTTCTGGGGTCTTGAGTTTATTAGGTCTCTCCCTTGATTCGAGTGTTTGTCTCGAAAGGGTGCGTGCGGCTGAGATGGCTGTAAAGTTGGGTGTAGCTAAAGAACAATTTCCTCTCACATCTGGGGTCTCGGGTTTGATTCCCAGTCGCAATATTACATGCGAGTAGAGTGTTCGAGTGTTTTTCAAAACCTAACAAAATGAACTCCATTTCAATGCGCAAGTTGGCGTGCCATGCAAAAAACACACACAAAAAATAAAAATTGATGTCGCAGTTCTTGGATATATTAGGACCGAACGCCGTAAATACGAACTGATAAAAAAACATTCATTACAGTATATTATAAAATATTCATTCAGAATTTAATTTTTCGCTTGTGATAAATCCAGGTGACGCTGTCCTGTTTTTGTCGTTGCAGGAAAAGCGCAACTGGTGTTGGCTTGTTTCAGTTCTTCACTAACTCTGGTGATCAGATTGCAGCAAAGATCCGCGCACATTCCAACGTTCTTTGCGAGTCAGCAGTAAAGAAACGTGAAAAATTCAAGTATGAGCGAAGCAGCAGTTTTGAGGATCTAGTCCACCCTACTTCTCCTGCAGGAGAAACCTTCAAAAAAGCTTTGACGGAACCCCAAACTTCTCAGAAACAAACGCTTTCGTGTAATTTAGCTCCAAGAGCAGAGTCGGATACCTTACTTAACTTTGACAAAATTGAACGCCCAAAACTGAGCCCAAATTCCTTAAGAAAAACATTGCTGCAGGGTATGTGCGTGAAAGATGCGATAGAAACAAAGGAATCTGAACCAGCTGTGACAGATGACGCGGATTCTATAGCACAACCCGCAGATAATGCGTATTTAGACTTGATCAGTGAGTCTGGCGTTGAACCAGTCCACATATCTGATCCCGAACACCGCAGAACGTCGACAACCAGCGAAGAAGCCGCTCCAATATTAAAATCTCGAATTCCATCTATCAATGAATCAAGTGAACAATCTGAATATATCGATGAACGTGAGTTAAATACTTGTGGAGTACGCTATCAAGAAAAATGTGGAAAAGAGTCTAAAGTGTTTGATTCTCAGAGTCAAGATTACGAGCCATATTCCGATGCTACTGTAGCTCTGAAATCCTCTGAGACATCTCCGACATCCAAGGAAACTCCAGCTACACCTGATACTCAGTTTTGTCAGGATTTCTTTGAGCAGTTATCCAACCCAACGGCTCATAAAACTAGTATATTCCCGCAGCACCACAGCCAGAAAAAATGCACAAGAATTTCGATCAAGCAGGAATTAGCCAACAAAGAAACTTCATCAGATAATATTTTAACGAGCGCTGATTTAAATGGAAGAAGAAGTAATCGTATTTTGAGTAAAACGTCTACGAGTAGCGAGACTTCTCAGGAAATCAGCACTTCATTGAATGTCGTGCAATCCCATGAAGGGTTCGAAAATATAGATCCAGAAGAATCATCAAGAGAAGATGTTGTGTCTGCTAACGATGTACAGTTTATTAGTGGATCAGTCGAACAAGAACGGCAAGGCCAAGAAAACTTTCAGAATTTCTTAAAAAGAAGTGATGAAACCCAGGATCTACTTCAAAAATGTCTTTTTCAACTAGAGTCTCCTCAGAGCTTTGCGAAACAAGATCTTTTTCCAAATTTCCCGAAACGAAACAGCACAGAGAACGTGGCGATCGATAAATTGAACTTTAAAAAGGTCAATGATAGTAAACTCAAAGTGAAAAGTTTAACAGTGTCTTCTGAAATAGGGACTAAGAAGGTCATTGAAAAAAGTATTTCTCACAGTGGATTTGATTCATTGAACGACAAACCTCCTCCACTTCCTGCGCGGAGGGAGCTCGCCTGCACTTCTAGATCCAGAAATTCTGCTTCCATGGGAGATATTTTTGAAGGGGTACAACGGCGGTCTGAACAGTTTCGCAAAGGAATCAACAGACACCATTCACCTTTGGGTCCTCATACTCCTGTATTTGGCGCATCATGTGGGCCTGAATCACTCGTTACTGCACGACTTTTAGAAAGAACAACTTCTGGATCCAGTCTTGTTTTGGAGAAGAAATCCTATACGCATCTTTCAATCCAAGAACCACAAGAAGGGAAGCTATCGAAGATTGAGCTCCAAAGACCTCGATCAAGTTCTCTTCGAAGTAGTGGACACTCAGCATCACAGTCTCACGAAGATGACAAGAACACCGACAGCGAAGGAGACACCGGCTTCAAGCGACGTGGCTCCAAAGCTTCAAAATTTTTAAACAAAGTTATCAATAATTTCTCTTTGTCTCCAGTGGCATCGACTAAAAGACGAGCGAGTTGTGATTGTCTTGCTCCTGACTCTTTGAACGACGTAGAACTACGCGTAAGAAGTGGCTCCGCCGTTAGCCCGGGTATCGACAACGAAGGTTGGTCCCCAGAGACGAGCCTTGAAGTACCCACCCCTGAGGGATCCCCAAAACATTTCCGCAAAAGCACTTCGTCGTTAAGAAGAGCATCACACGACCCTTCCTTGGGCAGAAAATCTTTTTTCGTTGGAAGTCCGACCTTTGATCATCGCGATGAGATGAAAGAAAGAGCGAGAGAAAGGGAAAGAGAGCGAGCAGAACTTCCCAATCAACCTCCTCCTGCTCTTCCCCCGAGGAAGAAATCCGACCCACCTCCGCTTCCTCCAAGAACACGAAAATCTAGCGGGGATCATTCACGTCCATCATCTCCACCTACCAGGACAGCCTCCTGCGAACACTCTCAATCTGCTGCCATCAAGACACCGATCTCCAAAGGATCTGGCACTAGAGGTAGAGCAGGGAGCAGTCATGATGATCAAGCTTCGCCCCCACCCATTCCCCCTCGGAGAGAAGAAAGGCGAGGTTCACATCCACCAGCAATCCAGCTGACGCTATCCTCTCCTGAAAACAAGGATTTGGATAGCAGTTTTGATGGTCTTACAGGTAACCTTAATTTCCCATTTTCATTGTAAGGTATCATCATCATCTAATCATTATCATCATCAACATCATCACCAGTATCATCAACATCATCACCATCATTATCACCATCATCATTATCATCACCATTATCATCATCACCATCATCATCACCATCATAATCACCATCATCATCACCATCATCATCATCACAATCATCATCATCTGATGCGCATCCTTATCATCACCATCATTATTATTAAGCTACCAGCACAGTCTTAGAAGTCTAGGTTTTTAAAAGACTTTCATCAATCAAGAATATACTGACTTAGAACGATGGAAATTTAAATGACGGAGGTCAAACCCCTAGTCTTCTTAATATTTTTCCATTTCAGACCACGTGTCATTCCCTAGAGTATCATTTTTTTGTTTAACGGTTGCACATGAGAAGACACATGAATATGGATACAACTCAAACAAAGAAACATATTCTCAAGAGAATGACACGTGGTCTGAAATAAATGGCAAAATATAACGCCCTAAGGAAAAAGAAATGATGCTAAAGGGAATAACGCATGGTCTTAAATGGTAAAATATTATGCCCGAGCCGAGGAGGTCTATGATAAACATGGTCATAAGTATAATGCTGTTTTCCAACTTATATTTTTAAAGCTTCCTGAAGAGCTCAGCAGCCCCACTTTTGACTAAATCCAATAGTCCCAGCCTAGATGTTAGCTTAATTCTCAATCCCATTCCTTTGATTTTTTTTTCGTTTGTGAATCCCATTTCAGCCCAAAAAGGTGAACCCCAGCTACACTTTCCGGAGCCTCTTTAGAAGGAACATTGTATAGCATTCGTTTATTACATAATTATGGCCCTTTAATTCAAACCGCTGTTATTTTTTGCTTTTCAGAGGAACCGATGCCATCTTCATTACTAAAAGATGCGACTTCAGTGGAAAAAGATTCTTCAGAAGTTCCAGTGAGTTAGTAAGACACAGGATGGGTTGTTGGGATTTATTTACATGGATGCATGATTTAACTGAAACACTATTAAGTAATGCTGCATCCTAATTGACTAGGTTGGGTGCAGGGGTTTAGTGTAGGTGGGCGCAGGTTCAAACCCCGTCCGAACAAACATCCGAGGAGATAGTGCTGTCTTGTAATTACACCTACAAATGGTAAGACTACACTGGAAATAGGAATTTTAACAGGGGGCGACTATTACAATGGGGGGAGGGGTTGTGGCTTATTGAGTATAATACTAAGAAATTTAAGGAAAAGGGGGATGGCTAGCCTCCCCTCCCCCCCTCCCATCCCCCCCACCCCCCTTCATCCTCACAATCCCTGAATCCGCCCCTGGAATTTCAAGTGGCATTTTATGCCGAGTTCATGTGATTATTCTCAGATCGTAGCCGCCGGACCACCGACGATATCTTCCACTCTAAGTAAGAACACCGATGTTTCATGTCCAGTCCCCAAGCGACCACCAAAGAACAAGGGACAATGGACCCGACAGGAGCCAATAGACTTGATGGACTCTGTGTTTTTAGATGAAGAAATCTCGGGACCAAAAGATTTAATCCTGGAAAGAAATGACGTTGAAACATCTCAAGGGTCTTGTGAAGGAACGATTAGATTGGAAAAGATGGACAGCGCATTTATTTCCATTGGCATCCAAGAAAGAACTCATAATTCCCACGCACATGAGCGACTAGAAGTGTCTGAGATCGAGCGTGATTCAATGCCAAATATCATCCAATCAGAAACAAGAGAAGTTAGCGAGCATTCCAATAGTGTGTCCTCAAGACCAGATATGACAGATAGCTTAAGTCCTCCTTTACATCCAGCGGGCACGGCCTTGGGAGGAACGCCTGGAAGATGTAGCCCTGGGCATTCTCCGCCGCATTCCCTCAACATGCAAAATCGAGGAAGCAGCCTTGTGTTAGGAGATTCGGGATCTACTACCCGCATTAGCGTCTAATCAGATTAACTAGTTGTATACTTGGTAATAGTCCCTTTTCTCACTCCGTAAATACCGCTGTGTTTTAAGACTGAAGACTCATTTCCACAGGCTTCCACCTTGCTTAAGAGTAAATCATTTGCAAATGTCCGCTGTAATGTAAAGAACGTGCAGCGTGAACAATACCAATGTTCTGAGATCCCACGGACTTTTTATGGTATCTGTGAATAGCTGACTCATAAACGAGGTTAAATCCTGTGCAAATGAGTCTGTAGCCTTCATTGTAGTATTGAATGTGAAACTGGTGTATTAGAACTTATAGTTCCTTGCATGTTACGTCAAAGCAGCTCAATTTGGATGAGAATTTTCAATCCGCATGAGAATTGGATACTCATGGTGATGTCCTCCAAGTCGAGCTGCATTCCGATGTGCAGGTGTATATTCGTCTTGCTGCAGTGTTTTCTCATTTCAGACCAAGTGTCGTTCCTAAGAGTATCCATTTCTTTGTTTAACAGTGACACATGAAAATGGATACAACTCAAACAAAGAATCTTATTCTCAAGAAAATGACAGGCGGTCTGAAATGGGAAAACCTTACGCCCAATTGGATTTGGTCCATTAGACCTTATTCGTGTTGGTGCAGAGTTTTCTCATTCCAGACCACGTATCATTCCCTAGAGTGTCATTCCTTTGTTTAACGGTTGTGCATGAGAAGACACATGAGTATAATCGCATCTTAAACAAAGAATCTTATTCTCAAGAGAATGACACGATGTGATCTGAAATGGGGGAAAATTAAGTCCAAAAATAAGGTCTTAGTTTATCCTGGTTATCCTGGTAATTAAGTGGTAGTGTTAATCAAAGACTTTTCGTCAGAATAACCGACTTGGATGAGGTAAACTTTTAATGAAACTCAGCTTTGCCCCCAGGCTTACTTATTTCTTAAGTCGTGTCTTCTTGACACGAGCAGAAACTAGGATATGTAGATCATGCATAAAATTATTTATTTACGTGTTAAACAATTACTGAAACACGTACATGCCATAGTATTAATTGTAATATAACAAAAAAAACTCGATACATTCACAAATGGCCCCAAATCTACATGCATACAATGAGATGACTATAAAAATTATTAAATCCAAATCTTAGATTCAGAGCAAAAATTTGATTTTGGATTTTTGTTTTGGATTTAATATGTACACGTTTCCAGAGCCGGGGATAAACCGTTTGTCAAGCATAAGGGAAAAAATTCGGTTAACGTTTATTAGGTATTTGCGATTTTGAAGCTACAATATGATAGTTTTCAAAGCCGCCATGTTGGATGAATTTAACAAAATGTTCGTCATTAGTCTCTTTTGTTTTATCATCCAACATGGCTGCCGTGTCTTTGGTTATTTCATTCTCTTGGGAATGATTGGAAACCAGCAACAGACCTTCTTACCTTGTGGTGCGTGATGTTTTCCTATTTTAGACCACGTGTCGTTCCATTTGAGAATTAGAATCTTTGTTTGAGTTGCATCCATATTCATGTGTCTTCTACTGATTCAGAACCGTTAGACAAAGAATCAATTTATGTGTTTCATTTCACCCACTCGAAATAAGGAATTCACTTCACGTCAAATAAGGATCGTTAAGAGATATTGACTTTGCCATTGACAGCGGGTTAAAACCATTGTTAAGGTATCGATCTTATATGGTCATTTCGGTTTTTACGATCTGTGAAGAAAAAAATATCTGGCCTGTTTTTGGGTGTGGGCGCAATCTACTATGCTAACCAGGACCGGGTCTTGCGATATCAGAGATCCACAGCAGAAGGAAATCAACTAGAAAAAGTGTCATTTTCCTTTGCAAAATATGATACGTTAGTATTTTGAATTCCTAACTAACTAGCGCAACTGTAATCTTTTGTAAGTCCCTTAAGATTGCAGTCAACTGAAAAAAAAATCGCGCCGTCCTTGATGAGTTTAGCGGTTAGAAATCCATCCTCATTAGCCTCGGTTTAGTGTACCATAGATTCGTGATAAAACCAACTGGAAGGATAAAGAATAACAGACATGCATGACTTGTGACTAAATGGTGTATCCCGGGCGTAGGGTGCGTTTCACTGCCCCCTCACAGCCCAATTTACATACATTTACTGTATTTTACCTCTATCTCTCTCCGCCCGAAATGTAGTCTTCATTGGTATGTACCTTGGCATCGCTTTGAAACCCATCTGGTTTACATTTTCTCAATTCCTACCACTTGTAGTTTGAAAAAATCATAAAAAGTACCTTCTGTATGAATGTGAAAACTCAAGGGGCAGACTAATCCTGTCCTAGACTCATATTCAGTCGGAGACAAGCCTTTTTCGTCTTAAATTTGTTGCTCGTCGCTTCATTCATGTTGAGTTAGGCGGTTAGAAATCCTTCCTCATTTGCCTCGCGGTTTAATGTACGATTGCTTCGTGATCAAACCAGCTGGAAGGATAAAGAATATTAGGATTAGCTGTGAGTGAATATCCTTGACCTTGACCTTGACCTTGACCAGATTTAAGTATATCCTTGACCATATTTAAGGGTATCCTTGACCACAATTAAGGGTATCGTTAACCATAATTACGGGTATCCTTGACCATATTTAAGAGTATCCTTGACCATATTTAAGGGTATCCTTGACCATATTTAAGGGTATCCTTGACCATATTTAAGGGTATCCTTGACCACAATTAAGGGTATCGTTAACCATAATTACGGGTATCCTTGACCATATTTAAGGGTATCCTTGACCATATTTAAGAGTATCCTTGACCATATTTAAGGGTATCCTTGACCACAATTAAGGGTATCGTTAACCATAATTACGGGTATCCTTGACCATATTTAAGGGTATCCTTGACCATATTTAAGGGTATCCTTGACCATATTTAAGGGTATCCTTGACCACAATTAAGGGTATCGTTAACCATAATTACGGGTATCCTTGACCATATTTAAGGGTATCCTTGACCATATTTAAGAGTATCCTTGACCATATTTAAGGGTATCCTTGACCATATTTAAGAGTATCCTTGACCATATTAAGAGTATCCTTGACCATATTTAAGGGTATCCTTAACCATATTTAAGAGTATCCTTGACCATATTTAAGGGTATCCTTTTTTCAAATGATCATACGTAAGAGTATCCACTTTTTAAGAGTAAGCACCAAACAAACTCAATTGCGTCTTTTTGTGGTTACACACCTATTTTAAAAAATGCCGATATATTTTAAGCTTTTGTCATGGAATTAACTTTATCGGACTATACTGTCTATTATCAAGATAAAATTTCTCTGACGTGTCCTAAAATTGTCGTTAGTCGCTTCGTCCATGATGAGTTTTGCGATTAGAAATCCATCCTCATTAGCCTCGGTTTAGTGTACGATAGATTCGTGACAAGACCAAGTGGAAGGATAAAGAATAACAGACAATATCCTAATGTAATGAGGACCGTGAAATTCGATCATAGCACACCAAAGAAGAGTAGATTACCAAATATTCCGATATGTGACTAGGATCCCGTACTTGAACTATAAGTATCCCTTAATTTATTTAAGAGTACCCCTAACCTGAACAACGAGTGTCCCTTATATGAATCGTGCGCTAAGAGTAATCCGCATTTGATCCTGATAATAAGCCATACTTTTATATTGCGCAATAATGGTTACACTTTCACAGCCATCGAAATAACGCTAACGCGTTTTCCGTCGTGATTTTAGTTGCGTCACTGTCGTTAAAGCCAGATTTCATGCGTCCCATTATAGAATTGGATAAAAAGGAGGGGCGATGGGCTTAGCCATCACAACAATTTTTACAGAAATATTCTGACTGTCGCTTCGTTAATCTCGATAAAATAAAAAAACAAAAATGATAATGTAATCTATACAAATAAGGTTTTACTTGGATAATAATATTACGTTGGGATATTCTACTGTACTTATGGCAATGGAGATGTCATAGTTTGCGTTCCACTCTCGGCTTATGTTCAATACTTTTAAAAACGCATTCAATCAAAAAAAAAGCACCATACCATCTCAATGAGTCTTTTTGTGGTTACACACCTATTTTGTCATGCTGATATATTTTCTAAGCCTTAAGCATCGACTTAACTTTAGAAATGAATGTCTATTATCGAGGTAAAATGTCTCCAAGCTTCTTCTCAAATTTCTTTTTTTCGTCGCTTCGTCCACGATGACTGTTACGGTTGGAAACCCATCCTTATTAACCTCAGTTTAGTGTACGATTGTTTGGTGATAAAACCAACTGGAAGAATAATGAAGGGAAGGCTTGGGTTGTGATTAAATGGTGTGTTTTGAGGAAAAGCCATATCGCGGGCGTAGAGTGCATTTGACAGCCCCCTCACAGACCAATTTACATACATTTACTGTAATTTACGTGTAACACTCTCCGCCCGGGATGTAGTCCTTGTCTATATGTTTCTAAACCTTTGCTTTGAAACACATATAGTTTCCACACGCGTTTAGTTATCTTATAGGACAATAGCCCGGGTTGATATTGTGTTATTCGACGATAGCGCGACGGAAATATCGAGTAGCAAAGTGTTACGATTGATCCATATACCACATATAGAAACTACATTTGGATAATCCTTATCGTTTTATCGATACTCCTGAAAATCAAAGTCAAATTGCGGCTAAAACATAGATCGCATTCGATTTTAGTATGTTTGGCTTGATTTTGCGGAGAAAGGACACCCTTTCAATCTTCATTGTAAGCTAGCTCCCAGAGTTTGGCCCCAGAGAAGTCAATTGTAGTGCCTAGTACCTTTGGGGAGGTGGGTGTGTTTTATAGGCGTACAAGTGGCTGTCAGGTCCATACTTTTGATGCTCTTAGATCCATTGCTTTTAGGGCCAAATCAAAATAAATTACATCATTGATCCCCATTTCTCTTGCTCTTTTAGAATTTGTTATTTTTTGCCTGAAAATCGAAAATTGTGGAAAATATTAATCTGGATTCTTTTCTTGGATCGGAGTTTTCCTAGGTGGAGTGTCGGAAAGAGTAGAAATTTTACTTTAGTATTTCGACTCGAAACCATAGCGAAAGGTCTAACGTTACTAGAAAAATTACTTTCACGCAGTTATTTCGAACGATTGTCGAAAAATTATGGCTTTTATTATAGAGCGATACTTCAAGGCCATACACGGTGAGAATCTGTAAATGTATTCCATTTACTATTAACTCATTCCATCTCTTCTTTTATCAAACAAGGAATTAAAAAAGACGTTCGAATACTCCTCAGACGATACAGACGATAGCGGAGCGGCGTACCGTTACCATAGTTACAGCAAAGGGTAAAAAGAAAGTCTTTGGCCCAAAGGGACACATATTCTGTACAGTATCTCCGCATCAATGCTATTCAAGTGAAAAAAGAAACAAGAATGGACCTGTGATGCGACGAAGGTGAACCACAGGGAGACCAACCCGTTTTTACCATTGTTCTGCCAATTTATATTAAAAACCAGATTGTAACTTTCCACCTTTGGACCTACCTATTTACCCTTTACCAAATTAATCAAGGATATGTTAATTATTTTGGTAGCGTAGTTCACATCTAGGGAAAGGGCTTTTGAAGCTAGAGTGCTCACACTAAATCCGTGAAACAAATACTAATTTTTAGCACTAAATAGTGATTATTAACAATTGTATGAAATCTGTATGAAATAGTACTAATTAGCCATTTGCATTATGGCGTCATTTACTACCACTATGAGAAAAATAATTTTAAAAAAATTAGAAAAATATATAAGAAAAACTGAAAACCCTCCAAAACCGGACTAATCAGAAACTTGTGGCTACGGCCCTGCCACCGTGACTATTTCACAATCAATTGAAAGGACCTTTTTCTTAATCGAAAACTTACTCGAAAACTTCCATAAGTGTTTGAACCAACGCAAGACAGAATAAAATAAATATATATAAATAGACAAGCTTCGAGGCGCGTATTAAATGCGTTTATTAAATGCGTATTAAAGTCTTTTTAGATTCTCTGAAACAAATTCTGTTCGATTTAAAAAGTTTTTTTCTAGAGAAACTTCAATCCATGTTCAGTTTACTTCATAGAAAAAGAAAATTTACGATCAAAATCTTGTTTGAGTAAGTATCACATTTTAGGTCACCCATCTAAATAACATCCCCCCTTGCCGGGCTTGACTTGGTATCTGCAAGGCGATCGCTGCCCGCGTTTTTTAGACTAAGCCACGAATCTACGGAACCAGCATAACAATAGGCCGTGAAAACAATGCACCGGATAGACTAGACTTTTTAAGATTATAATTTCAACCGATTCCGTGCGTGGCAGAGATGCAAGGGATTAGCCGATATGGTCTGGGGGCCGGCTGGTCTCTCCCCTGATGCTTCGGCTAGAACATTTTCTTGCGTAATTCGTACACCCAAGGGCAGAAGGATTTAATCGCCGTCAAGTCCGAAGTCCATACGACGCCTCAGCTCTGCGGATGTCTAGGGGGTATGGCACCTTAGAATTGATTATATATTATTTATTTTTTATTTCTGTTGTGGACTCAAGTCCAAATACCTCCTTTTGAAAAAATCGGATTTTTTCTTTTTTTCACTTGCATTAAATTTTACGGATTTTCAAGTTTTTCTAACAGTTTATCCAAACTGCCCATAGCTTTTCTTTTTCTTTTTGCTGTGTAAAACCATTAAAGTAAAGTAAAGATGGATTTATAAACCTATACGCTAATCTGCACACTTATTGCTAGTTAGTCTGAGGTCAGTGTAACGGCGGGAAATGTCTATCAATAAAATTTCTGACAACCCGGAACAATAGCGCAGCGCACTCATCGTTCCTTGAAATACCTAACCATTATAGGAGATCCTTACGTGAAGTACCAACCGTTAGGAGAGAGGATGAGTACCGAAACACTTTTGGTCTAACTTGCATTTTTTCCTTTCTTGTACACGACGGCCTTCAACGAGATTCCTGGAACCGACTCCCGTACGAATAACGATTGCGAATAATTCGTACGGGAGTGAAAAATGATGATAAACAATCGCTGAACCGACTCCCGACAAATAACAATGGTAAATAATTCGTACGGGAGCGAAAAATGTAGGTAAATGTTTACTGAACTCACTCCCGTACGAATAACAATCGCGAATAGTAGCACAGCGCAACCGTTACTGCGTAAAAACCAAGACAAACTGTAATCTGGTGTTACGGCTTTATCCTCTTTGGTTTTTCTGTTTATCAGCTATCTAGCCATCTGAATAAGATGGTAGATAATGAAAGTTGAATAAACGTTTTAATTTACGACTCTAGGGAATCTACAGGCAGAGAAATTCAAGATTTTGTAGTACAATTCCTTCCCTGTTCTGTAAACAGCGTTTATAAATGAATGTATGGGGAGAATACTGGATTTTTGACTATTTAGTTTGCATAAACGGACACATTGAGTTTCGAAATGAGCGCTGCTAAAATAGTGGAGCGTGTTTGGACAGTCCGTAGAATTGTTGATTTACTTTGACGGTTTTGTTCACAAGCTTTCACAAAAAAGAATTATCATTTCCTTGAAGCCCACGTTCATTATCATATGTTTTCCCTCTAATTCAGAGGGACATCTTCTGTTGATGTAATATCTAAGAGAAAATAAGTTTCTATCGCTGTAATATCTAAAAGAAAATAAGTTTACTTTGGTGTCCTTTTGAGTGTTGTGAACTTCACACGCTTCAGAGGGACGCCTTCTAGCTCTGTCGAGATAATTTCTAAAATAAGCTTCGTTTGGTGCATTTTTTTAAATGTTGTGATCTTTGTAAAACTCGCTACTACTTTCTCCTTCACACGCTTCAGAAGGACGCCTTCTATTGATGTAATATCTAAAAGAAAATAAGATTACTTTGGTGTCCTTTTGAGTGTTGTGAACTTCACACGCTTCAGAGGGACGCCTTCTAGCTCTGTCGAGATAATTTCTAAAATAAGCTACGTTTGGTGCATTTTTTTAAATGTTGTGATCTTTGTAAAACTCGCTACTACTTTCTCCTTCACACGCTTCAGAAGGACGCCTTCTATCGATGTAATATCTAAAAGAAAATAAGATTAGTTTGGTGTACTTTTGAGTGTTGTGAACTTCACACGCTTCAGAGGGACGCCTTCTAGCTCTGTCGAGATAATTTCTAAAATAAGCTTCGTTTGGTGCATTTTTTAAATGTTGTGATCTTTGTAAAACTCGCTACTACTTTCTCCTTCACACGCCTCATTAGGACGCCTTCTATCGATGTAATATCTAAAAAAAAAAGATTACTTTGGTGTACTCTTGAGTGTTGTTAACTTCACACGCTTCAGAGGGACGCCTTCTAGCTCTGTCGAGATAATTTCTAAAATAAGCTTCGTTTGGTGCATTTTTAAAATGTTGTGATCTTTGTAAAACTCCCTACTACTATCTCCTTCACACGCGTCATTAGGACGCCTTCCATCGATGTAATATCTAAAAGAAAATAAGATTACTTTGGTGTTCTTTTGAGTGTTGTGAACTTCACACGCTTCAGAGGGACGCCTTCTTGCTCTGTCGAGATAATTCCTAAAATAAGCTTCGCTTGGTGCATTTTTTAAATGTTGTGATCTTTGTAAAACTCGCTACTACTTTCTCCTTCACACGCTTCAGAAGGACGCCTTCTATTGATGTAATATCTAAAAGAAAATAAGATTACTTTGGTGTACTTTTGAGTGTTGTGAACTTCACACGCTTCAGAGGGACGCCTTCTAGCTCTGTCGAGATAATTTCTAAAATAAGCTTCGTTTGGTGCATTTTTTTAAATGTTGTGATCTTTGTAAAACTCGCTACCACTTTCTCCTTCACACGCGTCATTAGGACGCCTTCTATTGATGTAATATCTAAAAGAAAATAAGCTTACTTTGGTGTCCTTTTGAGTCTTGAGTGCGTATTCTACCACAGGTATCCAAGTACAAAGACTACATCCCGGGCGTAAAGTGTGATTCACAGCCCCCACAACGCACAAACTACATACATTTACTGTATTTTAAGGTTCGTTCTCCGCCCGGGATGTAGCCTGCCATCGTATGTATTTTGGCTTCATTTTGAATTCCATTTTGGATGGAGTTTTTCAATTTCTACTATTCCTAGCATCATAAAATAATAAAAAGTAGATTGCGTTTGACTGTCAAGAGATCGAAATATAGACTTTTCCAATCCTGGAAAACGTTTTTTTAAAACGTCTTTTAAAAGCGCCCTTTCTCTGAATCTGAAAGTTATATGTTTGTATCAACTAAAAAAACCCCAAAAAACCAAAATATTATATTACTTCCGTGTGGGGATTACAAAATGCCCTGCAGTTCTTAAGTTTTGTTAGTATTTTCTCAACTGAAAGAAATTCTCATCAATTTAAAATATTCCATTTTTAAGAGAAATTTCAACGCATTCTACTTTCCTTGAGAGACAAGGTTTTGCTTGAAAGATTAAAATAATCTAGAACCATTAGTTAGTTTGAGAATATATAATGTTTAGGCCACCCATCCAAATACTGACTAACCGAAACGGGCTTGACTTGTCATTGAAGCCCAAGGTTTTTCCACTGGACCACTGTTGAAGATTAATTAGAATAACAAAAGCCGTGAGAACAATGAGCCAGATAGACAAGACTTTTTGACCTAATTTTTTCCGTGCGTGGAAGAGATGCAAGGGATTAGCCGATATGGTCTGGGGGCCGGCTGGTCTCTCCCCTGATGCTTCGGCTAGAACATTTTCTTGTGTAATTCGTACACCCAAGGGCAGAAGGATTTAATTGCCGTCAGGTCCGAAGTCCATACGCCGCCTCAGCTCTGCGGATGTCTCGGGGGTATGGCAAGTTAGAGTCGATTATTTTTCTTAAATTTTTGTCCGTGCCTTCGAACCCCAATAGATCCACATCAAATTTTTCTTTTCTTTTTTTTAAAATCCATTTTCTTTTTTACATTTAAATCTTCAACACTAAGGCAATCTTTTAAGTAAAAACATATTTATTCCTTTTCGCTTGCAAATTGTTTCAGATGTGTTTTTAAACAGGTTTTCATTCAGTTCTGTCTGTTTTCTCGAATAACAGTCTCTATTAAAGAACTCAATTCAATTATTCAAATCAGTTTTGGCGAAAAAATTGATTTCATTTGAAAAAAGATACTCTGAAATATGTTCAAGGATACCCTTAGATATGATCAAGGATACCCATAACTATGATCAAGGATACCAAAAAACATGGTCATGGATACTATTAAATAGGATCAAGGACACCCTTAAATATGTTCATTAATATATATGTATATATATATATACATATGAAATGTAACGGAAGGTTGTGTATAGATGGGATACCTGAAGTCCAGGATATTGAGTTAGTGTAGTCATATTTAAACACAGGAATATTTATTTTAACTTAATTAATACTATTGTTGGGTACGACTACGAGCAAACAATTATACAAGTATGCCATTAAAGGATAAAAATCGCCTAAAGATTACATTCTTCCTAGTCTCTTACAATCTATTATCCCTTCTACGACTCCTTGGGAGATGGCTAGAAGGGATACGGGCAGTCAAGGTCATCGAGTAAGTCATTTTTAAATACATAAATCGTTATTTTAGGATAGTTTATACTATCTTAGGGTACGACTATTATCCGACTTCTAGGCTCTCCCCATGACCAGGACTGCGGTTATCCCTTTTAGGTTGCTCGTTGGGAGATGGCTACAAATATTACTCGCAGTCCAGGTCGTCGAGTTGGTCATTTTTAAATTCATAAACCTTTATTTTAGGATAGTTTATGCTATCGTAGGGTACGACTACTATCACACAGCTTAAAATTCGGTTTAAAATTCTACTCCTCCTAGGCTCTCCTAATCACCAGGACTGCGGTTATCCCTTTTAGGTGGCTCGTTGGGAGATGTCTAGAAAAAATACTCGCAGTCCAGGTCGTCGAAATAGTCATTTTTTAAATTTATAAATCTTTATTTTAGGATAGTTTATGCTATCGTAGGGTACGACTACTATCCGACTGCATAATATTGGACTGAAAGTTCTACTTCTCCTAGGTTCTTCCAATTACCAGGACTGCGGTTACCCTTTTAGGTTCCTCGTTGGGAGATGGCTAGAAAAAAATACTCGCAGTCCAGGTCGTCGAGTTGGTCATTCTTAAATACATAAGAGTTTGTTGTAGGATAGTTTATGCAATTGCATAAAATTGTGCTGGAAATTCTACTCATCCTAGGCTCTCCCAATCACCAGGTCTGGGATTGTTTCTTTTGGGTGGCTCGTAGCACAAGTCCTTCCCTGTTCTACAAACAGGGTTTATAAGTGAATGTATGGGCAGAATACTGGATTTTTGACTATTGTTTCCGCATTACGTTATTCACTTAAAAACACAACTTTCTTTACCGCGTTTGATGTTTGATCGATTTTGAACAAGTGAATTTTAGGTGCGATAGTCAGAAGGTCATTTTTCAATGACACCCTTACTGGGCCCTCTGTAGTCAATCGAATAAGAAAGATGGCAGACAAGAGGCTAGCAAGTACCCTAAACAACGGAATTATCCTCTTTCGTTTCTCTGGATATCAACAAAGTAGCAATTCGAATATGATGTTAGATGATGAAAGTTGAAGAAGCTTTTTAATTTATGCCTCTAGTGGATCTACAGGCAGAGAAATTCAAGATTTTGTAGTACAAGTCCTTCCCTGTTCTGTGAACAACGTTTATAAGAGAATGTATGGGCAGAATACTGGATTTTTGACTATTTTTTCCGCTTTATGTTATTCACTTAAAAACAGAATATTCTTTATCGTATTCGATGTTTGATCGATTTTGGACAAGTGAATTTTAGGTGCGATAGTCAGAAGTTCATTTTTCAATGACCCCCTTGCTAGGCCCTCTGTAGTCAATCGAGCAAGAAACATGGCAGACAAGAGACTAGCAAGTACCTTAAACAACGGCTTTATCCTCTTTCGTTTCTATTGATATCAACAAACTAGCAATCCGAATATGATGTTAGATGATGAAAGTTGTAAGAAACTTTTTAATTCATCGTTCGGGAGATGGCTAGAAAAAATACTTGCGTTCCAGGTTGTCGAGTTAGTCATTTTAACTACATTTTGCATAAAATTGGGGTGAATATTTTACAACCCCTAGGCTCATCCAATAACCATGAATATATCGATGTACAGAGCAATGTTGTGTTGCCTCACTTTCTGTTTGCTCAAACAAGCTGAGTATTTCTTTCCTCTCGCTCGAGCTTTTCGTTGTGAATAAACCGAGTCCAGTACATCGGACTATGCACATACTTGTTGCCATGCCGTGATCTTAATTGTAATTTCAACAGCAAAAGTTTGCATAAAAGGACACCTTGAGTTTCGAAATGAGCGCTGCTAAAATAGGGGGCCGTGTTTGGACAGTCCGTAGAATTGTTGATTTACTTTAACGGTTTTGTTCACAAGCTTTCACAAAAAAGAATCATTTCCTTGAAGCCCACGTTCATTATCATATGTTTTTCCTGTAATTCAGAGGGACATCTTCTGTTGATGTAATATCTAAGAGAAAATAAGTTTCTATCGCTGTAATATCTAAAAGAAAATAAGTTTACTTTGGTGTCCTTTTGAGTGTTGTGAACTTCACACGCTTCAGAGGGACGCCTTCCAGCTCTGTCGAGATAATTTTTAAAATAAGCTTCGTTTGGTGCATTTTTTAAATGTTGTGATCTTTGTAAAACTCGCTACTACTTTCTGCTTCACACGCTTCATTAGGACGCCTTCTATCGATGTAATATCTAAAGGAAAATAAGCTGACTTTGGTGTCCTTTTGAGTATTGCGAACTTCACACGCTTCAGAGGGACGCCTTTTAGCTCTGTCGAGATAATTTCTAAAATAAGCTTCGTTTGGTGCATTTTAAAATGTTGTGATCTTTGTAAAACTCGCTACTACTTTCTCCTTCACACCCTTCAGAAGGACGCCTTCTATCGATGTAATATCTAAAAGAAAATAAGATTACTTTGGTGTACTTTTGAGTGTTGTGGACTTCACACGCTTCAGAGGGACGCCTTCAAGCTCTGTCGAGATAATTCCTAAAATAAGCTTCGTTTGGTGCATTTTTTAAATGTTGTGATCTTTGTAAAACTCGCTACTACTTTCTCCTTCACACGCTTCATTAAGACGCCTTCTATCGATGTAATATCTAAAAGAAAATAAGATTAGTTTGGTGTACTTTTGAGTGTTGTGAACTTCACACGCTTCAGAGGGACGCCTTCTAGCTCTGTCGAGATAATTTCTAAAATAAGCTTCGTTTGGTGCATTTTTTAAATGTTGTGATCTTTGTAAAACTCGCTACTACTTTCTCCTTCACACGCTTCAGAAGGACGCCTTCTATCGATGTAATATCTAAAAGAAAATAAGATTACTTTGGTGTACTTTTGAGTGTTGTGAACTTCACATGCTTCAGAGGGACGCCTTCTAGCTCTGTCGAGATAATTTCTAAAATAAGCTTCGTTTGGTGCATTTTTTAAATATCGCGATCTTTGTAAAACTCGCTACTACTTTCTCCTTCACACGCTTCAAAAGGACGCCTTCTATCGATGTAATATCTAAAAGAAATAAGATTACTTTGGTGTACTTTTGAGTGTTGTGAACTTCACACGCTTCAGAACGACACCTTTTATTGATGTAATATCTAATAGAAAATAAGTTTACTTTCGTGTCCTTTTGAGTGTTGTGATCTTCACACGCTTCAGAGGGACGCCTTCTAGCTCTGTAGAGATAATTTCTAAAATAAGCTTCGTTTGGTGCATTTTTTTAAATGTTGTGATCTTTGTAAAACTCCCTACTACTTTCTCCATCACACGCTTCATTAGGACGCCTTCTATCGATGTAATATCTAAAAAAAAAGAGATTACTTTGGTGTCCTTTTGAGTGCTGTGAACTTCACACGCTTCAGAGGGACGCCTTCTAGCTCTGTCGAGATAATTTCTAAAATAAGCTTCTTTTGGTGCATTTTTTAAATATTGTGATCGTTGTAAAACTCGCTACTACTTTCTCCTTCACACGCTTCAGAAGGACGCCTTCTATCGATGTAATATCTAAAAGAAAATATGATTACTTTGGTGTACTTTTGAGTGTTGTGAACTTCACACGCTTCAGAGGGACGCCTTCTAGCTCTGTCGAGATAATTTCTAAAATAAGCTTCGTTTGGTGCATTTTTAAAATGTTGTGATCTTTGTAAAACTCGCTACTACTTTCTCCTTCACACGCTTCATTAGGACGCCTTCTATCGATGTAATATCTAAAAGAAAATAAGATTACTTTGGTGTACTTTTGAGTGTTGTGAACTTCACACGCTTCAGAAGGACGTCTTCTAGCTCTGTCGAGATAATTTCTAAAATAAGCTTCGTTTGGTGTATTTTTCAAATAGCGCGATCTTTGTAAAACTCGCTACTACTTTTTCCTTCACACGCTTCAGAAGGACGCCTCCTATCGATGTAATATCTAAAAGAAAATAAGATTACTTTGGTGTTCTTTTGAGTGTTGTGAACTTCACACGCTTCAGAGGGACGCCTTCTTGCTCTGTCGAGATAATTCCTAAAATAAGCTTCGTTTGGTGCATTTTTTAAATGTTGTGATCTTTGTAAAACTCGCTACTACTTTCTCCTTCACACGCTTCAGAAGGACGCCTTCTATTGATGTAATATCTAAAAGAAAATAAGATTACTTTGGTGTACTTTTGAGTGTTGTGAACTTCACACGCTTCAGAGGGACGCCTTCTAGCTCTGTCGAGATAATTTCTAAAATAAGCTTCGTTTGGTGCATTTTTTAAATGTTGTGATCTTTGTAAAACTCGCTACTACTTTCTCCTTCACACGCTTCATTAAGACGCCTTCTATCGATGTAATATCTAAAAGAAAATAAGATTAGTTTGGTGTACTTTGAGTGTTGTGAACTTCACACGCTTCAGAGGGACGCCTTCTAGCTCTGTCGAGATAATTTCTAAAATAAGCTTCGTTTGGTGCATTTTTTAAATGTTGTGATCTTTGTAAAACTCGCTACTACTTTCTCCTTCACACGCTTCAGAAGGACGCCTTCTATCGATGTAATATCTAAAAGAAAATAAGATTACTTTGGTGTACTTTTGAGTGTTGTGAACTTCACATGCTTCAGAGGGACGCCTTCTAGCTCTGTCGAGATAATTTCTAAAATAAGCTTCGTTTGGTGCATTTTTTAAATATCGCGATCTTTGTAAAACTCGCTACTACTTTCTCCTTCACACGCTTCAAAAGGACGCCTTCTATCGATGTAATATCTAAAAGAAAATAAGATTACTTTGGTGTACTTTTGAGTGTTGTGAACTTCACACGCTTCAGAACGACACCTTTTATTGATGTAATATCTAATAGAAAATAAGTTTACTTTCGTGTCCTTTTGAGTGTTGTGATCTTCACACGCTTCAGAGGGACGCCTTCTAGCTCTGTAGAGATAATTTCTAAAATAAGCTTCGTTTGGTGCATTTTTTTAAATGTTGTGATCTTTGTAACACTCGCTACTACTTTCTCCTTCACACGCTTCAGAAGGGCGCCTTCTATCGATGTAATATCTAAAAAAAAAGAGATTACTTTGGTGTCCTTTTGATTGTTGTGAACTTCACACGCTTCAGAGGGACGCCTTCTAGCTCTGTCGAGATAATTTCTAAAATAAGCTTCGTTTGGTGCATTTTTTAAATATTGTGATCTTTGTAAAACTCGCTACTACTTTCTCCTTCACACGCTTCAGAAGGACGCCTTCTATCGATGTAATATCTAAAAGAAAATATGATTACTTTGGTGTACTTTTGAGTGTTGTGAACTTCACACGCTTCAGAGGGACGCCTTCTAGCTCTGTCGAGATAATTTCTAAAATAAGCTTCGTTTGGTGCATTTTTAAAATGTTGTTATCTTTGTAAAACTCGCTACTACTTTCTCCTTCACACGCTTCATTAGGACGCCTTCTATCGATGTAATATCTAAAAGAAAATAAGATTACTTTGGTGTACTTTTGAGTGTTGTGAACTTCACACGCTTCAGAGGGACGCCTTCTAGCTCTGTCGAGATAATTTCTAAAATAAGCTTCGTTTGGTGTATTTTTCAAATAGCGCGATCTTTGTAAAACTCGCTACTACTTTTTCCTTCACACGCTTCAGAAGGACGCCTTCTATCGATGTAATATCTAAAAGAAAATAAGATTACTTTGGTGTTCTTTTGAGTGTTGTGAACTTCACACGCTTCAGAGGGATGCCTTCTTGCTCTGTCGAGATAATTCCTAAAATAAGCTTCGTTTGGTGCATTTTTTAAATGTTGTGATCTTTGTAAAACTCGCTACTACTTTCTCCTTCACACGCTTCAGAAGGACGCCTTCTATTGATGTAATATCTAAAAGAAAATAAGATTACTTTGGTGTACTTTTGAGTGTTGTGAACTTCACACGCTTCAGAGGGACGCCTTCTAGCTCTGTCGAGATAATTTCTAAAATAAGCTTCGTTTGGTGCATTTTTTTAAATGTTGTGATCTTTGTAAAACTCGCTACCACTTTCTCCTTCACACGCGTCATTAGGACGCCTTCTATTGATGTAATATCTAAAAGAAAATAAGATTACTTTGGTGTACTTTTGAGTGTTGTGAACTTCACACGCTTCAGAAGGACGCCTTCTATCGATGTAATATCTAAAAGAAAATAAGATTACTTTGGTGTACTTTTGAGTGTTATGAACTTCACACGCTTCAGAGGGACGCCTTCTAGCTCTCTCGAGATAATTTCTAAAATAAGCTTCGTTTGGTGCATTTTTAAAATGTTGTGATTTTTGTAAAACTCGCTACTACTTTCTCCTTCACACGCTTCAGAAGGACGCCTTCTATTGATGTAATATCTAAAAGAAAATAAAGTTACTTTGGTGTCCTTTTGAGTCTTGAGTGCGTATTCTACCACAGGTATCCAAGTACAAAGACTACATCCCGGGCGTAAAGTGTGATTCACAGCCCCCACAACGCACAAACGACATACATTTACTGTATTTTAAGGGTCGTTCTCCGCCCAGGATGTAGCCTGCCATCGTATGTATCTTGGCTTCATTTTGAATTCCATTTTGGATGGAGTTTTTCAATTTCTACTATTCCTAGCATCATGAAATAATAAAAGTAGATTGCGTTTGACTGTCAAGAGATCGAAATACAGACTTTTCCAATCCTGGACAACGTTTTTTTAAACGTCTTTTAAAAACGCCCTTTCTCTGAATCTGAAAGTTATATGTTTGTATCAACTAAAAAAAACCCAAAAAACCAAAATATTATATTACTTCCGTGTGGGGATTACAAAATGCCCTGCAGTTCTTAAGTTTTGTTAGTATTTTCTCAACTGAAAGAAATTCTCATCAATTTAAAATATTCCATTTTTAAGAGAAATTTCAACGCATTCTACTTTCCTTGAGAGACAAGGTTTTGCTTGAAAGATTAAAATAATCTAGAACCATTAGTTAGTTTGAGAATATATAATGTTTAGGCCACCCATCCAAATACTGACTAACCGAAACGGGCTTGACTTGTCATTGAAGCCCAAGGTTTTTCCACTGGACCACTGTTGAAGATTAATTAGAATAACAAAAGCCGTGAGAACAATGAGCCAGATAGACAAGACTTTTTGACCTAATATTTTCCGTGCGTGGAAGAGATGCAAGGGATTAGCCGATATGGTCTGGGGGCCGGCTGGTCTCTCCCCTGATGCTTCGGCTAGAACATTTTCTTGTGTAATTCGTACACCCAAGGGCAGAAGGATTTAATTGCCGTCAGGTCCGAAGTCCATACGCCGCCTCAGCTCTGCGGATGTCTCGGGGGTATGGCAAGTTAGAGTCGATTATTTTTCTTAAATTTTTGTCCGTGCCTTCGAACCCCAATAGATCCACATCAAATTTTTCTTTTCTTTTTTTTAAAATCCATTTTCTTTTTTACATTTAAATCTTCAACACTAAGGCAATCTTTTAAGTAAAAACATATTTATTCCTTTTCGCTTGCAAATTGTTTCAGATGTGTTTTTAAACAGGTTTTCATTCAGTTCTGTCTGTTTTCTCGAATAACAGTCTCTATTAAAGAACTCAATTCAATTATTCAAATCAGTTTTGGCGAAAAAATTGATTTCATTTGAAAAAAGATACTCTGAAATATGTTCAAGGATACCCTTAGATATGATCAAGGATACCCATAACTATGATCAAGGATACCAATAAACATGGTCATGGATACTCTTAAATAGGATCAAGGACACCCTTAAATATGTTCATTAATATATATGTATATATATTTATATACATATGAAATGTAACGGAAGGTTGTGTAAAGATGGGATAGCTGAAGTCCAGGATATTGAGTTAGTGTAGTCGTATTTAAACAGAGGAATATTTATTTTAACCTAATTTATACTATTGTTGGGTACGACTACGAGCAAACAATTAGACTCTCCGTAATATCATTCAATCAACTGCCGTACAAGTATGCCATTAAAAGATAAAATTCGCCTAAAGATTACATTCTTCCTAGTCTCTTACAATCTATTATCCCTTTTACGACTCCTTGGGAGATGGCTAGAAGGGATACGGGCAGTCAAGGTCATGGAGTAAGTCATTTTTAAATACATAAATCGTTATTTTAGGATAGTTTATACTATCTTAGGGTACGACTATTATCCGACTTCTAGGCTCTCCCCATGACCAGGACTGCGGTTATCCCTTTTAGGTTGCTCGTTGGGAGATGGCTACAAATATTACTCGCAGTCCAGGTCGTCGAGTTGGTCATTTTTAAATTCATAAACCTTTATTTTAGGATAGTTTATGCTATCGTAGGGTACGACTACTATCACACAGCTTAAAATTCGGTTTAAAATTCTACTCCTCCTAGGCTCTCCTAATCACCAGGACTGCGGTTATCCCTTTTAGGTGGCTCGTTGGGAGATGTCTAGAAAAAATACTCGCAGTCCAGGTCGTCGAAATAGTCATTTTTTAAATTTATAAATCGTTATTTTAGGATAGTTTATGCTATCGTAGGGTACGACTACTATCCGACTGCATAATATTGGACTGAAAGTTCTACTTCTCCTAGGTTCTTCCAATTACCAGGACTGCGGTTACCCTTTTAGGTTCCTCGTTGGGAGATGTCTAGAAAAAAATACTCGCAGTCCAGGTCGTCGAGTTGGTCATTCTTAAATACATAAGAGTTTATTGTAGGATAGTTTATCCAATTGCATAAAATTGTGCTGGAAATTCTACTCATCCTAGGCTCTCCTAATCACGAGGTCTGGGATTGTTTCTTTTGGGTGGCTCGTAGTACAAGTCCTTCCCTGTTCTACTAACAGGGTTTATAAGTGAATGTATGGGCAGAATACTGGATTTTTGACTATTTTTTCCCGCTTTACGTTATTCACTTAAAAACAGAATATTCTTTATCGTATTCGTGAAAGTTGAAGAAGCTTTTTAATTTATGCCTCTAGTGGATCTACAGGCAGAGAAATTCAAGATTTTGTAGTACAGGTTCTACCCTGTTCTGTAAACACCGTTTATAAGAGAATGTATGGGCAGAATACTCGATTTTTGACTATTTTTTCCGCTTTACGTTATTCACTTAAAAACACAACTTTCTTTACCGCAATTGATGTTTGATCGATTTTGGACAAGTGAATTTTAGGTGCCATAGTCAGAAGTTCATTTTTCAATGACCCCCTTGCTAGGCCCTCTGTAGTCAATCGAACAAGAAAGATGGGATACAAGACGTTAGCAACTACCCTAAACAACGGCTTTATCCTCTTTCGTTTCTCTGGATATCAACAATCTAGCAATCCGAATATGATGTTAGATGATGAAAGTTGAAGAAACTTTTTTATTTATGCCTCTACTGGATCTACAGGCAGAGAAATTCAAGATTTTGTAGTACAGGTTCTTCCCTCTTCTGTAAAAACCGCTTATAAGAAAATGTATGGGCAGAATACTGGATTTTTGACTATTTTTTCCGCTTTACGTTATTCACTTAAAAACACAACTTTCTTTACCGTATTTGATGTTTGATCGATTTTGGACAAGTGGATTTTAGGTGCGATAGTCAGAAGGTCATTTTTCAATGACCCCCTTGCTAGGCCCTCTGTAGTCAATCGAACAAGAAAGATGGTATACGAGACGTTAGGAAGTACCCTAAACAACGGCTTTATCCTCTTTCGTTTCTCTGGGTATCAACAATCTAGCAATCCGAATATGATGTTAGATGATGAAAGTTGAAGAAGCTTTTTAATTTATGGCTCTAGTTGATCTACAGGCAGAGAAATTCAAGATTTTGTAGTACAAGTCCTTCCCTGTTCTGTGAACAGCGTTTATAAGAGAATGTATGGGCAGAATACTGGATTTTTGACTTTTTTTTCCGCTTTACGTTATTCACTTAAAAACAGAATATTCTTTATCGTATTCGTGAAAGTTGAAGAAGCTTTTTAATTTATGCCTCTAGTGGATATACAGGCAGAGAAATTCAAGATTTTGTAGTACAAGTCCTTCCCTGTTCTGTAAACAGCGTTTATAAGAGAATGTATGGCAGAATACTGGATTTTTGACTATTTTTTCCGCTTTACGTTATTCACCTTAAAAAGTGATTTTCTTTACCGTAATTGATGTTTGATCGATTTTGGACAAGTGAATTTTAGGTGCGATAGTCAGAAGGTCATTTTTCAATGACCCCCTTGCTAGGTCCTCTGTAGTCAATCGAACAAGAAAGATGCCATACAAGACGTTAGCAACTACCCTAAACAACGGCTTTATCCTCTTTCGTTTCTCTGGGTATCAACAAACTAGCAATCCGAATATGATGTTAGATGATGAAAGTTGAAGAAACTTTTTAATTTATGCCTCTAGTGGATCTACAGGCAGAGAAATTCAAGATTTTGTAGTACAAGTCCTTCCCTGTTCTGTAAACACCGTTTATAAGGGAATGTATGGGCAGAATACTGGATTTTTGGCTATTTTTTCCCCTTTACGTCATTTACTTAAAAATACAACTTTTTTTACCGCATTTGATGTCTGATCGATTTTGGACAAGTGAATTTTAGGTACGATAGTCAGAAGGTCATTTTTCATTGACACCCTTACTGGGCCCTCTGTAGTCAATCGAACAAGAAACATGGCAGACAAGGGAGTAGAAAGTACCCTAAACAACGGCTTTATCCTCTTTCGCTTCTCTGGATATCAACAATCTAGCAATCCGAATATGATGTTAGATGATGAAAGTTCAAGAAGCTTTTTAATTTATGCTTCTACTGGATCTACAGGCAGAGAAATTCAAGATTTTGTAGTACAAGTCCTTCCCTGTTCTGTGAACAGCGTTTATAAGAGAATGTATGGGCAGAATACTGGATTTTTGGCTATTTTTTCCCCTTTACGTTATTCACTTAAAAACACAACTTTCTTTACTGCATTTGATGTCTGATCGATTTTGGACAAGTGAATTGTAGGTGCGATAGTCAGAAGGTCATTTTTCATTGACACCCTTACTGGGCCCTCTGTAGTCAATCGAACAAGAAACATGGCATACAAGACGTTAGCAACTACCCTAAACAACGGCTTTATCCTCTTTCGCTTCTCTTGATATCAACAATCTAGCAATCCGAATATGATGTTAGATGATGAAAGTTGTAAGAAACTTTTTAATTCATCGTTCGGGAGATGGCTAGAAAAAATACTTGCGTTCCAGGTTGTCGAGTTAGTCATTTTAACTACATTTTGCATAAAATTAGGGTGAATATTTTACAACCCCTAGGCTCATCCAATAACCATGAATATATCGATGTACAGAGCAATGTTGTGTTGGCCTCACTTTCTGTTTGCTCAAACAAGCTGAGTATTTCTTTCCTCTCGCCCGAGCTTTTCGTTGTGAAAAAACCGAGTCCAGTACTTCGGACTATGCACATACTTGTTGCCATGCCGTGATCTTAATTGTAATTTCAACAGCAAAAGTTTGCATAAACGGACATCTTGAGTTTCGAATGAGCGCTGCTAAAATAGGGGGCCGTGTTTGGACAGTCCGTAGAATTGTTGATTTACTTTGACGGTTTTGTTCACAAGCTTTCACAAAAAAGAATTATCATTTCCTTGAAGCCCTCGTTCATTATCATATGTTTTCCCTGTAATTCAGAGGGACATCTTCTGTTGATGTAATATCTAAGAGAAAATAAGTTTCTATCGCTGTAATATCTAAAAGAAAATAAGATTACTTTGGTGTCCTTTTGAGTGTTGTGATCTTCACACGCTTCAGAGGGACGCCTTCTAGCTCTGTAGAGATAATTTCTAAAATAAGCTTCGTTTGGTGCATTTTTAAAATGTTGTGATCATTGTAACACTCGCTACTACTTTCTCCTTCACACGCTTCAGAAGGACGCCTTCTATCGATGTAATATCTAAAAAAAAAAGATTACTTTGGTGTCCTTTTGAGTGTGGTGAACTTCACACGCTTCAGAGGGACGCCTTCTAGCTCTGTCGAGATAATTTCTAAAATAAGCTTCGCTTGGTGCATTTTTTGAATATTGTGATCTTTGTAAAACTCGCTACTACTTTCTCCTTCACACGCTTCAGAAGGACGCCTTCTATCGATGTAATATCTAAAAGAAAATAAGATTACTTTGGTGTACTTTTGAGTGTTGTGAACTTCACACGCTTCAGAGGGACGCCTTCTAGCTCTGTCGAGATAAATTCTAAAATAAGCTTCGTTTGGTGCATTTTTTAAATATCGCGATCTTTGTAAAACTCGCTACTACTTTCTCCTTCACACGCTTCAGAAGGATGCCTTCTATCGATGTAATATCTAAAAGAAAATAAGATTAGTTTGGTGTACTTTTGAGTGTTGTGAACTTCACACGCTTCAGAGGGACGCCTTCTAGCTCTGTCGAGATAATTTCTAAAATAAGCTTCGTTTGGTGCATTTTTAAAATGTTGTGATCTTTGTAAAACTCGCTACTACTTTCTCCTTCACACGCTTCAGAAGGACGCCTTCTATTGATGTAATATCTAAAAGAAAATAAAGTTACTTTGGTGTCCTTTTGAGTGTTGAGTGCGTATTCTACCACAGGTATCCAAGTACAAAGACTACATCCCGGGCGTAAAGTGTGATTCACAACCCCCACAACGCACAAACTACATACATTTACTGTATTTTAAGGGTCGTTCTCCGCCCGGGATGTAGCCTGCCATCGTATGTATCTTGGCTTCATTTTGAATTCCATTTTGGATGGAGTTTTTCAATTTCTACTATTCCTAGCATCATAAAATAATAAAAAGTAGATTGCGTTTGACTGTCAAGAGATCGAAATACGGACTTTTCCAATCCTGGACAACGTTGTGTTTTCAGATGTGTTTTTAAACAGGTTTTCATTCAGTTCTGTCTGTTTTCTCGAATAACAGTCTCTATTAAAGAACTCAATTCAATTATTCAAATCAGTTTTGGCGAAAAAATTGATTTCATTTGAAAAAGATACTCAATATGTTCAAGGATACCCTTAGATTTAGATATGATCAAGGATACCCATAACTATGATCAAGGATACCAAAAAATATGGTCATGGATACTCCTAAATAGGATCAAGGGCACCCTTAAATATGTTCATTAATATAAAAGTATATATATATATATACATATGAAATGTAACGGAAGGTTGTGTAAAGATGGGATACCTGAAGTCCAGGATATTGAGTTAGTGTAGTCATATTTAAACACAGGAATATTTATTTTAACTTAATTTATACTATTGTTGGGTACGACTACGAGCAAACAATTATACAAGTATGCCATTAAAGGATAAAATTCGCCTAAAGATTACATTCTTCCTAGTCTCTTACAATCTATTATCCCTTCTACGACTCCTTGGGAGATGGCTAGAAGGGATACGGGCAGTCAAGGTCATCGAGTAAGTCATTTTTAAATACATAAATCGTTATTTTAGGATAGTTTATACTATCTTAGGGTACGACTATTATCCGACTTCTAGGCTCTCCCCATGACCAGGACTGCGGTTATCCCTTTAAGGTTGCTCGTTGGGAGATGGCTACAAATATTACTCGCAGTCCAGGTCGTCGAGTTGGACATTTTTAAATTCATAAACCTTTATTTTAGGATAGTTTATGCTATCGTAGGGTACGACTACTATCACACAGCTTAAAATTCGGTTTAAAATTCTACTCCTCCTAGGCTCTCCTAATCACCAGGACTGCGGTTATCCCTTTTAGGTGGCTCGTTGGGAGATGTCTAGAAAAAATACTCGCAGTCCAGGTCGTCGAAATAGTCATTTTTTAAATTTATAAATCGTTATTTTAGGATAGTTTATGCTATCGTAGGGTACGACTACTATCCGACTGCATAATATTGGACTGAAAGTTCTACTTCTCCTAGGTTCTTCCAATTACCAGGACTGCGGTTACCCTTTTAGGTTCCTCGTTGGGAGATGTCTAGAAAAAAATACTCGCAGTCCAGGTCGTCGAGTTGGTCATTCTTAAATACATAAGAGTTTATTGTAGGATAGTTTATCCAATTGCATAAAATTGTGCTGGAAATTCTACTCATCCTAGGCTCTCCAAATCACGAGGTCTGGGATTGTTTCTTTTGGGTGGCTCGTAGCACAAGTCCTTCCCTGTTCTACAAACAGGGTTTATAAGTGAATGTATGGGCAGAATACTGGATTTTTGACTATTTTTTCCGCATTACGTTATTCACTTAAAAACAGTATATTCTTTATCGTATTCGATGTTTGATCGATTTTGGACAAGTGAATTTTAGGTGCGATAGTCAGAAGTTTATTTTTCAATGACCTCCTAGCTAGGCTCTCTGTAGTCAATCGAATAAGAAAGATGGCAGACAAGAGGCTAGCAAGTACCCTAAACAACGGCTTTATCCTCTTTCGCTTCTCTGGATATCAACAAAGTAGCAATTCGAATATGATGTTACATGATGAAAGTTGAAGAAGCTTTTTAATTTATGCCTCTAGTGGATCTAGTGGCAGAGAAATTCAGGATTTTGTAGTACAAGTCCTTCCCTTTTCTGTAAACACCGTTTATAAGAGAATGTATGGGCAGAATACTGGATTTTTGGCTATTTTTTCCGTATTACGTTATTCACTTAAAAACACAACTTTCTTTACCGTATTTGATGTTTGATCGATTTTGGACAATTGAATTTTAGCTGCCATAGTCAGAAGTTCATTTTTCAATGACACCCTTGCTAGGCCCTCTGTAGTCAATCGAACAAGAAAGATGGCAGACAAGAGACTAGCAAGTACCTTAAACAACGGCTTTATCCTCTTTCGTTTCTCTGGATATCAACAATCTAGCAATCCGAATATGATGTTAGATGATGAAAGTTGAAGAAACTTTTTAATTTATGCCTCTAGTGGATCTACAGGCAGAGAAATTCAAGATTTTGTAGTACAGGTTCTTCCCTCTTCTGTAAACAGCGTTTATAAGAGAATGTATGGTCAGAATACTGGATTTTTGACTATTTTTTCCACTTTACGTTATTCACTTAAAAACACAACTTTCTTTACCGTAATTGATGTTTGATCGATTTTGAACAAGTGAATTTTAGGTGCCATAGTCAGAAGTTCATTTTTCAATGACACCCTTGCTAGGCCATCTGTAGTCAATCGAACAAGAAACATGGCAGACAAGAGACTAGCAGGAACCCTAAACAACGTCTTTATCCTCTTTGGTTTCTCTGGATATCAACAATATAGCAATCCGAATATGATGTTAGATGATGAAAGTTGAAGAAACTTTTTAATTTATGCATGTAGTTGATCTACAGGCAGAGAAATTCAAGATTTTGTAGTACAGGTTCTTCCCTCTTATGTAAACACCGTTTATAAGAGAATGTATGGGCAGAATACTGGATTTTTGACTATTTTTTCCGCTTTACGATATTCACTTAAAAACACAACTTTCTTTACCGTAATTGATGTTTGATCGATTTTGAACAAGTGAATTTTAGGTGCCATAGTCAGAAGTTCATTTTTCAATGACCCCCTTGCTAGGCCATCTGTAGTCAATCGAACAAGAAACATGGCAGACAAGAGACTAGCAGGAACCCTAAACAACGTCTTTATCCTCTTTGGTTTCTCTGGATATCAACAATATAGCAATCCGAATATGATGTTAGATGATGAAAGTTGAAGAAACTTTTTAATTTATGCATGTAGTTGATCTACAGGCAGAGAAATTCAAGATTTTGTAGTACAGGTTCTTCCCTCTTATGTAAACACCGTTTATAAGAGAATGTATGGGCAGAATACTGGATTTTTGACTATTTTTTCCGCTTTACGATATTCACTTAAAAACACAACTTTCTTTACCGTATTTGATGTTTGATCGATTTTGAACAAGTGAATTTTAGGTGCGATAGTCAGAAGTTCATTTTTCAATGACACCCTTGCTAGGCCCTCTGTAGTCAATCGAACAAGAAAGATGGCATACAAGACGTTAGCAAGTAACCCAAACAACGGCTTTATCCTCTTTGGTTTCTCTGGTTAACAGCAATCTAGCATCTGAATAAGATGGTAAATGAAGAAAGTTGAATAAATTTTTGAATTTATGTCTCTAGTGGATCTACAGGCAGAGAAATTCAATATTTCATAGTACAATTCCTTCCCTGTTCTGCAAACAGCGTTTATAAGGGAATGTATGCGCAGATTACTGGATTTTTGACCATTTTTTCCACGTTACGTTATTTATTTAAAATCACGATTTTTTTAATAGTATTCCATAGTGGATCGATTTTGGACAAGTGAATTTTAGTTGCAAATATGAGAAGTTCATTTTTCAATGTCCCCCTAGCTAGGCCCTCTGTACTCATTCGAAGAAGAAATGTGGCAGACAAGAGGTTAGCAAGTACACCAAAGAACGGCTTTAACCTCTTTGGTTTCTCTGGTTAACAGCAATCTTGCTATCTGAATAAGATGGTAGATAATGAAAGTTGAATAAACTTTCTATATTTGCGCGATGCTTGACCATATTTAAGGGATTCCTTGACCATATTTGAGGGTATCCTTTTTTCAAAATGAATGTCTATTATCAAAGTAAAATGTCTCCAACTTTGTCTCAAACTTTTTGCTCGTCTCTTCGCGGCCCATGATACCTGCTTGGTGGCTAAAATTCCATCCTCATTTGCCTCGGCTTAGTGTACGAGTGCATCGTGATACTGAAACAACTGAAAGGATAAAGAATAAAGGGCTTTGCTTGTGAGTGAATTTTTTTTTTGACGAATAGACTATATCGCGGGCGTAGAATGCATTTCACAGCCCCCTCACAGCCAATTTACATACATTTACTGTATTTTCGGTGTATCACTCTCCGCCCGGTATGTATAGTGCTTATTCGTACGTATCTAAGCCTTAAAGAATAACAGGGCTTGGCTTGTGATTGAATGGTGTGTTTTGAGGAGAAACTATATCACGGGCGTGGAGTGCATTTCATAGCCACCTCACAACCCAATTTACATACATTTACTGTATTTCATGCGTATGTCTCTCAGTTCGGGATTTAGTCTTCATCCGTATCCTGATGTTTTCAAAGCATATGAAAAGGTAATAAAGAGTACATTCTGTGTGACTGTGAAGAACTCATCAAAGGTACAAATCGTAATCCAGTCCTGGACACAATTTCTGTCCGCTACAGGACGGCTTAACTGATTATTTTCCTCGGCCGCGACTTTGAATTCAGCTTGTTTGAGTGGTAGGTACAGACGTGCTGTGTTCTTAAAGGTGTATGGGCAATATCCTGGTTCTTGTAATAGGGACCGAGTGATTCGACTTTAGCGAAGGAGAAAACGGGAAATAACACAAATTAAATTTTCAAGCCCGGCAGTCACTGAGTGGCGGGATTGAAATTATCGTCTGAAATTGGAGGCGAATAAATTTAGCTAATTTAATAAAATGTACTTTTGGAATCGTTTAAGACTTTTTATTTATGATAGAATATATAATTTGGTTGTCTATTGGCAACAAAATGGGCTTGGTTTTTAACAAATGCCGAGCATTTGGTGTTTTGACATCTTTGAACGTCTGCCTGTCATTTAGACACTTTATTTAATCGCGCGCTTATTTCTTGTAGGAGAGGAGAACTGACCGTTCTCTGTGTCTAAGTGCTAGCCCTTCTCTTGATCACCGCAAAGAGCAGTCTTGTTTAAGTTGAAATAATATCTCCTGTAAACTAACATCTGTTCGGATTACAGAGGTTCAAGACTTGACGACTACAAATTATGGGTTTCCTGTGGTCCAATTTTTAACCCAATCAGATATTGATACAAGAAACAAGATGGCGTCAGTCTATCCATGTTGAGAGAAAGTATTAATCGATCACTATAGTCATACAAATATTAATCTTTATAAAACCTTCATATGTAATTTTACTTATCTTAAGTCCTCATAATAGTTTTAAATATATTTTCAGAAATATTTGATTTTTTTCTGTCAAATTATACAGTGAAAATGAACGAAAGCTATAACAAGTATTTACAATGATATTAGTGTTTTCTCCCAACATGCATTGAGTAACTGCATTTGGCGACATATGCAAGCCTTAGAGTTGAAATCTTACTCAAAAATACAATGAAAAACAAGAGTTTTTGACATGAAATCCAACGTTTTATCCCTCCTGACACAGCATTAGTCTTAAGAAGATTGGTATTTACGGTCCTTTGAACTTAAAGGTGAGTTTGTTTTTTGTAAAATTACGATAAAAACTGTAAACACAAGTTAAAGTTTGACAAAGCTTTCTTCGTGAGTAATAAAAGATTCAGCTTCTTTAGTCGGCAAAATTTGATTATTTGACTAACAGCATTTTTATAAGTTCTTTTCTTATGATTTTCCTGCTGATAAAGAAACACTTGTTGTTGTAGCTGCGAGAATTGCATCAATAAACCCTAGCGCTCTTGTTTTCTAAGACAAAAGCTTAGTAATACTTAAATAAAAAGTTGAAATTTCTTCTGTTTTGGTTGTGTCAAACGGATAGAAATTCGTTCTCATCCTATGATGTAGACGTAGTTTTTATTTCTTAGCTGTTAAGCAGCTAGTTTAAACTCTAAATTAGCTATTTAAGCTTAATTTAAGTAATAATTAGGCAAGCTAGCAGAATTACTAAAAAAACACATGTTTAATTAAGTACTGTTCATCTTAATCTTTTATGTTAATTAACACCTAGCTATAATAACTCTTATTAATCTTTGAAACCTTACAATGATGGATGCATGTTTACAAAACAGTTTTTCGTGCCTCCATCCTTGTCAAATGTCCTTCCTAGAATGTCAATTGTTGCTTTTTCACACTAAAAAGAACTGCAATGGATGATGGCATGCACATGACAACTGTTTTGACGATGTGCTTGTGCCAATATCCTAGTGTTACTGTCCTGGTTTTGCCGTCCTCATGCGTAAGGCGCATTGGTATTTGTTGGACAGGGATGGTAGTTAGAAAGTTAGGATACTTTTTTAGTTGGGTAACTTTATAATTTTGTTTTCATACTAAGCCTAACTAAGGCAAAATAAAATTTCCTTTGTGTAGAGAGGGGAGGGGGCTTAAAATTCCATTTCACTTCCAGCTCTGCCATCACAACAACACCCTTCTACTGCAGTATGTATATGCTTCTCCTAAAAAAAACAGTAATGATAAAAGGGTAAATTATACACCATGAAAATATGAAAAAATTACTGATGTTTCGGAGGCTAATCCTTTGTTGGAGTGAAAGAGAAAGAGGTGGTAAAAAGGGTTTATATAATGAGAACTATTAGATAAAAGAAACCAATGAGGATAAAAAACACTTCTTGTGTTTTGCCAACTGTCTTGCATGCTATGCAGTGTTATTACTGCATGTTCCCAGCACACATCCTTTTATTTATTTATTTTACAACATTTACAATTCTTACTTGAAAACTATACAAAACAATTTCAAAGAAAACGAAAGAAAAGAAAAAACACAGCACACATCCTGTATATGTAAAAAAAAAATTTTTTTCAGATTCATTATTAATAATTATTCATTATTTGGATTAATGATATTTTTGTTGTTGTTAATAGCATTCTCATGTGTTTATGTTTCAGTGAACATGGCAAGAGGTCGACATAGTGATAAAGAAAAGGACAAGGATAAAAACACTGAAACTACCCTTGATCCTAAATATGTCCTGTGGATCCTCGCAGCGATTCAGAAAGTAAAAGGGCAAAAGCAGCGTCCAAGTGAGGACAGAATATCTCACGTTCTAGAAACTAGTTATGGTCTGGATAAAGATACAATCTCAGAACAGTTGGAACTCTGTGTTAAACATGGAAGAGTGCTCAAAGTTACCTTTAAGGGTCTGTCTTCCTATAAGAATCCAATGCATGCTGCTAATATTGTTAGAGGTACCATTGAAAAACCAGTGGATTTTCAAGCATATGCTACAGAGGCTTTAGAAAAGATTGGAGAGGATGGCTGTTCAATACATGCTGTTGAAAAATACATCCAGGAGCATTATAGTAATTTGATTAGTTCAAGGACTGATGTGCATTCTCATGTGAAATCTGTCTTGAAAAAGGGATTGATCAATGGGATTTTCTTGAAGGAAGGCAGGAATTACAGGCTGGCTTCTTTAACAAAGGTTAGTCCAAATGATAACAAACTTTTACATTTTACCGATACTCTGAAACAACCTCTTGGCTGAACTAATGCAGTCAGGAAATCAGTCAGGAGAGGGTGGCGATTAGAAGTGTACACTTGCTTCTGTGTTCTTGGGCTTGATTCCTGAACTTAAATTGGTTTTTACAACCTTATTGGGTAATTAGATATAAGGTACATGCCCCTTTACCACCCCCCCCCCCCTGTACATAAGATAGTTGGATGATTAGAAAGATGAGTCTGAATAATGGCCCAATAAGGGGAGCACGAATGGGACTCTAGTCCCATGCTAAGCACTTCCCTCAAGGAAACACATTAGATAATATAAAATAAATAGATAAATATGCATTATCTGTGACACGGACACTCCCAAACTAGTGATCATGTGCAAGGCAAGTCAATATCAAATTAATGGATTTAGTGTGTGTACTCTATTGTAGTCCAATGTACTGTAGGTGTGTTTTGTAACCTTGCATACACATGTGACATGTATTAATCTATTACTGTATATACTTGTTATCAGCCAAAGAAGAAAGCCAATCCAAGTCCAGTGTGTGGGTTTTGCCTAGGATCTGGTGAAAAGAACAGAAAAGGAGAACAAGAAGAGCTGATATCATGTGCAGATTGTGGAAACAGTGGTAAATAAACAAATGAACATTGTTTATGATTCATGACAAAGATTCACCATGTGTCTTCCCATGCAGCTGTTGCATGTGACATGCTCATTTCTTCTTCTGTTATATCGCACAAAACAGTTACAAAAATGGACATACAGTACGATGCATTTCCCTGTTGCAAGCACTGCCCCAGGCAATATTGCATCATTGGTTCCATCCATTAGAATATTAAATGCAATGTTACTTAAATATTAGCCCCTCTAGGCAACTCCCTGTTTCTTGATGTAAAATGAAATGTTTTTTAATATTTCCTAAGGTCATCCATCATGCTTGAAGTATTCACCAGAACTGACATTGAGAGTCAAAGCTGAGGCGTGGCAGTGTATTGAATGTAAAACATGTTCCATGTGTAAAGAAGCTGGTGAAGCTGTAAGTATTTTAATATGATGACAATGATTCTTGAAGCCTGGCTCTTACTAGCAAAATAAGACAACGCAAGCATAACTACAAGTGCAAGTCCATGCAAGAGAAACAAGAATGTAGTTCTCTTTAGTTTGCACTTGTGTTGCTTCTTTTCATAGTGAGAACATGGAGTTGCATCTGCTTGTGTTGGCTTATGTCGGCCTGTCTTGCTAGTAAGAACTATAGTAGGCATAACTGAATCTTACATTGCATGTTATTGAATGGTAATGATGAAAAGGTAAATTATACACCGTGAAAAGATGAAAAAACTAGCGTCCGAAACGTCAGTAAGTTTTTTCATCTTTTCACGGTGTATAATTTACCTTTTCATCATTACTGTTTCATTAGAAACACCGACGCAGCTCACACTAGTTTTTAGCTAGTTATATCATGTTATTGAATGGTTTTTCTCTGGTTTCATTACTTTTTTTTCTTGAACAATTCAAAAACACCAGACAAGATTTTTCAACAGTTTCAGACCATGTGTCATTCCCTAGAGTATTATTTCTTGTTTAATGGTTGTGCTTGTTGCATGGACACAACTCAAACAAAGAATCTACAAGTAATCTCAAAAAAAAAAGACACATGATCTAAATTGGAAAATGTTACTCCCAAGGTAAAAAGGTCTGTCTTGAGCAGATTTGTAAGAGTTATATGTACTACTCATAACTACAAAATGACTATAAGCTGCCATTGTTATTAATAATGGAGACACTCACTTTCTTGTCTTCCAGGACAATCTGTTGTTTTGTGATGCTTGTGATAAAGGCTTCCACATGGAATGTCTTGATCCACCAATGACTGAGATGCCTAATGGTAAGTATCAGTTTGTTGCAAAGCGTGATCATCCAGTTGAGTGTAGTCTTGAGAAAGACTGTTTTGACAACCTAAGTGGAAATCATCTTCAAAGTCCAGTCAAGAATAAGTATCATCTTGAGCACAATAGACTGTTTTCTTTTACACCACTCTTGTAGAATGCCAAATAAACAATATCACTGCTTTTAAAGTAGATCTGGAAAAAAACCCAGAGAAATGTCACAAGAAAAATGGTTGCTTGTTGGCCAGTGACATCAGTTTTTTACATCATAAAAAGGATACCATAAAAAATAACCCATTAATTCATGTTATGGTGCATAAGGAGGTATGAGAGGTTAACCCTTTATAGAGAATATATTTTTACAGAGGAAGAAACTGAAGAACCTGGAGAAAACCCAGAGAGAGGAACAAACTCATTAGTCTTGTGTTATTATTACTGTAGGAAGCTGGGTTTGTTTTCTATGCAAGACAAAGACTCCTGGACGCAAGAAGAAAGGTCATGTTGAAACACCTATCGTAACACCACCAAGAAGAAAAATACAACCACAATCACCGGAACCACCCTCATCTGGGTAAGCTATTGTTACTATTTCTGTTTTCTTCACTGTCATTTTTGCTGCTCACTTTTATCATGAGAAGCAAATATACCCCTACGCAAATCCAGGATGTTGGCTCAGGGCTGGGGGAGATTAAACCACTGATATGAGTCTTTATGCAAACAATTATTAAAACAAAAATTCAAAGTATGAAATTATTTTGTATTGTCTTGGACATTTTCTAATTAGGGATTAGATTAGTTGTCTAATTAGTTGTCACACTTGTGAAACAATGATGATGTATTTTACAGGATTTTATACATTAAAGGGGCACTTGGATGAAAATGGGTAAAAATTGGAAATGACTTTAAGTAATATTTCAAAGCCGACAATGAGGACTATATTAGAGGCTTTGAAATGACTTCTCATCTCATTAATTATTCGACTTGGAGTAACTGGAACAAAATTAATTCAGTCCTAGGACTGAATTAATTTTGTTCCAGTTACTAGAGAATGAATTCAGTCCTTTCACATAACTTTACCAGGTTTCTAGTAACATCACGTAACCCAAAAATAGCCCTTTGATTGGCTGGTTTCCTCATGAATTATTAATGAGTATGAGAAACTTAATTAAACGTATCTGTATGGCCGCAATGGTAGCCTTGAAAGCAACATATTTTCTTTAAAGTAAAATGTGTCGGATAAAAATTATCAATTTTATGCAGCATATAAATTGTGAGTAGATGACGTCATTTACTTAACCCTATTGTTCATTTCTCTTTTAATCCAAAATTTCTCAACTGCAAGTGACTCCCAGGTGAAAATGTTTACTAATCTGGTTTTATTACATAATCATAATTGAGTCATATTATCCTCATATACTTCAATTATTCGAACTTTGAAAAATTGGGGCGTTTTCATCCAAGTGCCCCTTTAAACTTACAAAGGTTGACCATCTGAAATGTTTTTATTTAATCATCATTTGTAGGCTTTGTCCTACTCCAGGCTGTGACAGTACAGGACACATCACTGGAAGATTTGCCTCACATAGAAGGTACAGATTAGGACAGTTACTTCCAACAAGATTTATAGGCATTGCATGAGGTTTTACTCGCACTTATTCACACCAAGAGACATATATTCTTAGAGTGTAGAGAAACTAGACAGATGAGTCAGGATAACACTAGAATAAATAGAAGCAGGTTATCAAAGTAAGTTATTTGCATCAATTGAAAGTAAAGTAGTGCAATAGACCAGGATATTTAGTTAACAAGGTTTCTTGTCTCAAGGTTTGTTTCACTTGTTCTTGATCTGATTATGAATATTTTACTGTTTTAGTATTGGAGCTTGTCCTCTTGCTGCCGAAACAAAAAAAGCCGAAAAAGAAAAAGCTGAAAGTTTACTAGACTCCCCGAAAGCTTCACCCAGTCCCCCCTCGACACCTGTCACTGAGGAGGTCGTAGTCAAGAAAAGACCTGGCAGACCATCTAGTGTACATAAAGAAAAAGAAAAAACACGATGCACACCTCAACCACCCACACCATCACCCAGAAAGCATTCACATCTACCCCCAGGTTGGTTGATGTGGTATAAATATTTAAGCGGGGTTAGTTAGGTTTGAGTAGGTATAAGTAGGCATTATGTTGGTCGTACATCCTTGCACACCTCCACCACCAACACCATCACTCAGAAAGCATTCGCATCTACCCCCAGGTTGGTTGATGTGGTATAAATATTTAAGCGGGGTTAGTTAGGTTTGAGTAGGTATAAGTAGGCATTATGTTGGTCGTATATATAGGTCGGACTCATTCAAGGGGTGACAAGGGTTGCATAAGGGATTACACTACAGTGTAATCTAGCTTTTGTCAAATCAAACGAATCATTATCATTTATTTATTTATTTATTCATCTATTGCAGGAGTAACAGAAGGGGACCTTGCACTCTTCAAGAAAGCACAAGAGAAAGCTAATTCTAGTATGAACATGAACCCTGTATTAACACCTTCAGCTAACTCCAGATCTCCATCAAAGATCCAGTTTGGACGCTATGAGATCATTACTTGGTACTCTTCACCTTACCCTCAGGAATATGCAAGGTAAAGTTGGAACGATAAATCTTTTTAGTCAGTGATGAATACCTTACATCAACCTTTCATTTTGGGGTTCAAAGGAAAAGCTGTGCCCAGTGTTAGATCAGCCCAGTGGGTGTTTCATGGTTAAATGAAGTTAATGTTTTGTTGGTTTCTTTGTTTTTTGTTTTTGTTAGGTTAACTAAGCTATTCATTTGTGAATTCTGTCTTAAGTACATGAAGAGTGCTAGTATTGTACAACGACATATGGTAAGCTATAATAATGAAGAAATAGAAACGTGTGTGCGTGCTGTGTGCAGTCGTAACGCATGCGGGGGTTGGCAGAACACGAGAGAAGTCTTAGGAGAAGCACAACATGTAGTTGTCAAGTGCTTCTGGACACTTCTTGAGTGGTCTGCCAATCCCCAAGTTTTTTATTTCTTTTATAAAATACAAATTACAATAATAGATATGAATGACACAACGGAAAGAGCGCATGCAATGTGCTCTCATAAAGCACACGCTCCAAACCAATCAGAATGCGACATTCATAACAGTTATTTCATAATTGATACTTAGTTGCATGTACACTGTACATGTTAGTAACAGCTCCAATCAGTCGTACCATTCACTACCTATAGAATGCAATCATAATCCTGTTTTGTTTTTCTTTACTTCAGACCAAATGCGGTTGGTTTCATCCACCAGCAAATGAAATCTATCGCAAGGATGATATATCAGTTTTTGAAGTAGACGGAGCTGTCAATAAGGTAGGATAGTACTGCTGCTACTGCTGCAAATGATGCTGATGCTTGTATGATGATGATATTGGTGGTACTGGTATGATAGATGATGCTTAAGATTATGATGGTGATGTTGATTACTTGATGATGGTGCAGGTGATGATGATGATGATGATGGTGATGATGATGATGATGATGGTGCTGGTGATGATGATGATGATCTTGATGATGTTGATGGTGATTACTTGATGGTGATAATAGGCAATATAAGATGATGATGATAATTATTGAGATAGAGATAGTGATGCCACTGCTGCTGCTGTGCTGCTACTGATGATGATGATGATTATGTTGATGATGGGGGTGGTTGTTATATAGTAATGATGGGGATGATAATGAAGATGATGAATTTAATACATTACGTGGTGATTGTTTGATTAGATCTACTGTCAGAATCTGTGTCTTCTTGCTAAGCTGTTTCTTGACCACAAGACTCTGTATTATGACGTTGAGCCCTTCCTATTCTACGTGCTTACCAAGAATGACAGAAAAGGTTGCCATCTTGTGGGGTACTTTTCAAAGGTTAGTTTTGATAGAATAACAATTGACTATAATCACATGTTGTGTTACATTGATATTCGGACAGGAAATATAATATTGGTGACCATTTGACTGTCAAAAATAGGATTTAAGGTTTTGCACATTTTTTGTAAGCTCTCTGGTGGTGCTGGTGATTATTATTATTATTATTATTATTATTATTGGTGATGGTGATGGTTCTGGTGATGATGATGATGATGTTGATGTTGATGATGACTACTTGAAGATGGTGCTGGTGATGATGATGTTGATGGTGATGATGATTACTTGAAGATGGTGCTGGTGATGATGATGTTGATGGTAATGATGATTACTTGAAGATGGTTCTGGTGATGATGATGTTGATGGTGATGATGATTACTTGAAGATGGTGCTGGTGATGATGATGTTGATGTTGATGGTGACTACTTGAAGATGGTGCTGGTGATGATGATGTTGATGGTGATGATGATTACTTGATGATGGTGATGATGATGTTGTTGATGATTACTTGATAATGGTGCAGGTAATGATGATGATAATGTTTATATTGTTTTTCCAGGAAAAGTCTTGTCAACAAAAGTACAACGTGTCTTGCATCATGACTCTGCCACCTTACCAGAGACAAGGCTTTGGACGACTACTTATCGATTTTAGTAAGCACTATCACTATCACTATTTACTGTCTGTCTGTCTATGTGCCTGTCTGTCTGTCTGTCTACCTGCCTGCCTGCCTGCCTGTCTGTTTGTCAATGTGTCTGTTTGTCAATGTGTTTGTTGGTTTGCCTGACAGCGTGGTATCCGTTGGTTTCGCCTACACATAGTTTCGCCTCTACATGTTTGTCTGGGTGTCTGCCTGCCTGCCTTTCTGTCGCCTACGTGTCTGTATGCCTGTCTGTCTCTCTGTCTGTGTGTCGATCTGCCTGCCTGCCTTTGTTTGTCTATAGAACTGTTTGTCTGTATGTCTGCCTGGATGCCTCTATATGTCTGTCTTGTCGTTTTTGCCTGTCTGTTCCTGTCTGTATCGATTAGTATGGAGCTGATCTTGTGTTATGTACTTAGGTTATCTGTTGTCACGGAAAGAATCCCAGCCAGGGTCCCCAGAGAAGCCGTTATCAGACCTGGGACTGATCAGCTACAGGAGCTATTGGAATAGTGTATTGTTAGAATACATGTATCATAATAAAGAGAACCAAGTAACCATCCGAGGTAAATATCCACCACACCACGCCACGCCACGCCACGCCACGCCACGCCACGCCACGCCACGCCACGCCACGCCACGCCACGCCACGCCACGCCACGCCACGCCACGCCACGCCACACCACACCACACCACACCACGCCACACCACGCCACGTCACGCCACACCACGCCCCATTATATACCTAGGCGTATACAGTATATACATATTTTCACCACTCGAAGATAAACTTCATATGTTTGTGTACTATACTCTATGTACTTTACACTCTAGTATACTTATACTCGTTTCATGTACATCCAGGTATTAGTCCAGGCTACTGGTATGGATCCTCATGATATCGCAGCAACATTACAGTTACTGAATATGGTGCAGAAACGGGACGGCAAGTAAGGAGCAATATCACATCTAACAATACACTCTTTATCATTACTCTGTTATGCTTTCCCATTTCAGAACACGTGTCATTCTCTTGAGATTACGACTCTTTGTTCGACAGAGTTGTATCGATATTCGTGTACTTTCTTTTGCACAACCGTTAAACAAAGAAACGATACTCTAGGGAATAACACGTGGTCGGGAATGGGGAAACATTACGTCCAAGGTACAGAAGCCAATTGCCCCCTAAATTCCACACCCCCCCCCCCCCCACCCATGCTCGTAAAAAATAAACGTTACCTTGCAAACAGCAAGAAAGAAAGAAAAAATCACTTGTGAAATTAAAAATTTTAAAACTTTTCAGGTTTGTGATCTGTACAAATCGTTGTGTGATTGATAAACACATGGAAAAAGTGCTTTCTCAGAATCGTACAACCCTTGATGAAGACTGCCTGCGATGGACACCACTAGTCCATACTAACCTGGCTCTGATTGATGAGGGAGATAAGATGTACCAATGGACTAGATACCCATGGTGGCAGAAGAAACAGACCTAGTTTAGCTGAAAGTGACCAAGACTTTGATATCGAACACATCGATGACGTTAAGGTCAGTAAAGTAGCCAAAAGAGGAAATGAATTATGACGTGCCTTGTCCTGCGGTACCGTTGCCGTGACGGAGCTGTGTCGAGACTTTTGATTGGATGAGATGTGACCTCGTGCGAGGTTGTGATTGGTTTATAAGGTGTGGCTAATCCATTACGATGACAGTGCCGCAAACCGTATTTGATTGGATGAGATGTGACCTCGTGCGTTGTGATTGGTTAAGAAGTTGCTAATTAATTGGCATGACGGTGGCAGGTACCGTTACCGTAGCCTTGCTGTGACGGAACATTTGATTGGATAATTGGTTTATAATACGTAGTCAATTAATAGAGCACCGTGTTAGCGCCCGTTTGCTCTGCAGTTTCAAAGCAATTCCAATCTATTCTATACCTTGTGTTTGGGACTCGTTTATGCTCACATTCACAAGAGAAATGCCTCGATCAAACAATCGTTATGATAATGCTTTTATAATATTGAATATACTAATGTGTTATCAAAATTAATACAGGAAAGGCCTGAAGAGAACGGCGTCATCGTAAATGGAGACGTGGACATGGAAGAGGAGAAAGAAGACGAGGGAGAAGAAGAAGAAAAAATCGTACGACCAAGAAAAAGAAAACGAAGTGTTGCACTCTCGGACGCGGGATCCGAGGAATCTGAGCACGATGAACAGGATGAGAACATTGAAGAACAGAATGGTGGTGATGAGCAAGAACAAGAAGATGAACAGGAAGAAAGAGAAGAAGAGGAGGAGGAGGAACAAGAAGAAGAAGTGCAAGATGAAGATAAAGAAGCAGCAGAAACCGAATCGAAGAAAGCACGAGTATCTAACGAAGATGCGTCGAGCGAAGACGGAAGCGATTCGGAAGACGACTCGGAATCCGACGACGATTCTTCCTCCTCGTCTTCGTCGTCTTCGTCGTCGTCCTCGTCTTCAGAAGAAAGTGAAAACGAAGAAAACAAAGATAACTCAAATCCCAGCAAGACAAGCGTAAACGAGAACCCAGCATTGAATCGAGAAAATAATTCCTCTCTGAAAAACTCAGCATTGAATTACAGCTCGAGCAGTTTTCCACCCAATAATGGCGCACAGTCCACCGACAGCCTTGACTTTAATAAAGTCATGGACCCTTACATAATAGAGTCGACCTTCTCGAACTTAAATTCACTCAATCCGGGAGTAAATTTGGACCACGACTTAAACACCATGGATTTCCCTGATACCGATAGCAGTGCGCTCATCAAGGAGTTATCCGAAGAGGTATTCTCCATTGGGGCACCCTGTGGAAATCGAAGCCCTAGTATTAGTGGTCAGAGGTTATCGGACGAAGATGATGCGTAAACTATAAAAGTGGCGGTTCTCGGTTAGTACTTCATGTAAGGCTACATGATGGTACTATTGGATTATTAATTATTGATTATTGCTTATAACATCCTGAAACCCTAATCCAAACCCTAACCCAAACTCCAAAACACCCTAACCCAAACTCCAAAACACCCTTACCCAAACTCCAAAACACCCTAACCCAAACTCCAAAACACCCTAACCCAAACTAAAAAACACCCTAACCCAAACTCCAAAACACCCTAACCCAAACTCCAAAACACCCTAACCCAAACTCCAAAACACCCTAACCCAAACTCCAAAATACCCTAACCCAAACTCCAAAACACCCTAACCCAAACTCCAAAACACCCTAACCCAAACTCAAAAACACCCTAACCCAAAACTGTTTTAAGGAATAGTGCCATTTCATGTAGTTTTAGATGAAGTACTAAGGCGGTTCTTGATAGTTTTATATAGTCATTAATGTTTTGGCGTGTTATACGCCTAAAAAAGGATTTTTAGTTCAGAAAGATAGATAAGATAGATATGTTAGTGTTATTTGTTTTCCTTCCATCAGATATTTAATAATTGTATAGTTGAGTGTCATGTCTTTACTATTTATAGATTGTATCGTACTCGACTTTCGTCTTCTCCACTCCTCCCCCCCCCCCCCCTCCCAAACAGACAAATTTACCTTCTTGTCATATTATTAAGCAGTAAACTGTAGATCCTACCTTACTATTTACATTGTTGTTATTAACATTACTGAGTAGCGTGCGTATGCAGCCCGATTCTAAACACTTTCTTAACAATCGGTTTGCAAGTCGTTTAGATTTTTATTTTGCTGTTATATTAGTTATTTATTGGATCTTTCGTTGTTGATGGTAATTTTTTGGCCATGGTGATGTCGTTATTGCTCTGTTGTTGATGCGCATGTCTGGTAGAAGTATTGCGCATTCTCGTACCGAGAGCTCCTAGGAATGAAACGGAGGAGCTCTGGGTACGAGAATGATGCTGCCGTTGCTGCATGCTGCTCTGGTCGTAACTCCTGACATTGCTGCTGCTGTTGGTGCCTTTTTGGTGCGCATGTCTGGTGGAAGTATTGAACATGACGTTTATGCATGCTGCTCTTGTCGTAACTCCTGTCGTTGCTTCTGCTGTTGGTGCTGTTTTGGTGCGCATGTCTGGTGGAAGTATTGAACATGACGTTTATGCATGCTGCTCTTGTCGTTATAACTCCTGTCGTTGCTGCTGCTGTTGTTGTTGGGCTCCTTGATGTTGGTGCTGTTGTCGCTGATTGTTGCTGATGGTTGTAGGTGCTTATGCTTGGTGTTGGTGCTGGTACTGTATGGATGGTAGTGATGTAGTTTCTGTTGCTGATGTTGTTAGTCACCGTTTGTTGTCTCTGCTATTGGTGTTATTTTTTCCTGCTTCTGTTTATGATAAAACATAGTGGATGCTAATTTTGATGGTATTATTTCGTTGGTGGCGCTATTGATTGTTTTCAACCATTCCCAAGAAAAAAACAAAAGACGCGACGGCCATGTTGGAGGATATAACAAAAGAATTCATTGACAATTCTTTTGTTAAAGTCCTCCAACATGGCCGTCGTGAAAACCATCAATAACTTGTTGTTGGTGATGTTATATTTCTGCTGCTATTTCCTTCCTTTAACAGTCTTGACCACCAGTACACTTTGCCCGGTTTTAACCGGACCACTAATTTCATGGTCCATCCACCATCCTGTTGATAATAAGGCCCCGTCCACACCATGACGGATAAATTTGAATCCGAATTTTTATTTATTCGGTTAGGCCTACCGTCCACACTAGTCCTGGCGAAACCGGAACATTCTTCACCGAAAACGAATTTTCAAAATGGAACCGAATAAATAAAAATTCGGATTCGGATTTATCCGGCATAGTGTGGACGTCGGCCTAAGATTTAAAATAACAAACTCAAATTTAGTTTTTTGAATCTACAAATACATAGTCATTCGTCCTATCTTCGAAGAAAGAGACCCTGCTTATATATATATTGCGATTAAGTCAAAATCCTATCTCGTGTATTTAGAAAAATAACTGCAGTTCAGTTATAATCGGCCGGTAATTTTTATTGTGATACCCTGAATTAGTCAACGCTCAGTAAAAAAAACTTGCATTGATTTCTAGATTGATTAAAAAAAACTCTCTTGGTTGTCCAACTTGAACCATTTCTCTGGTCTGATCAGAGATTTCTTAATTTCCATAAGTTAATCAGTTTTACGAATCAACCTCTTATTATGATAACGTCGGGAGTACGCCAATGAGAAGCTGAGTTTTTGGAAAGATGTTCCCTTGCTATCGACAATGTGAATGATATTTGTTCGAAATGCCAGAGTGGAGAACAAACTTGTAATTAGTATTCAACTTTCTCTTGGTGTGTTATCCTATTTTCACACTTGCTCCCATTCAAGCGCTTGTCACGTATTGGAGGTAAACTTGGTTAGTATTCGCTTTGGATTGCAGGCATTGGAGCGGAAAAGATATTAGGCGGCGTTTTTATCAAAGTATTTTGAACGACAATGTACAAATCTTAACTGAAGTACAACCAGAAGTCAATTCAGGAATCGTAAATGCGATATGACAACGCTTCTTATAGCTCTGGGCAACTTCCTCCGAGAAATAAGTCGTAAGTATACCAAATGCAGTACAACACTATTGAACGATATTACTTCAGTGATTGTGTATCAAAATATACGTAGTAGAGGACAGTGTTACTGAACCTGCACTCTTTGGCTTCATTTTTCCATGCTTTTCACGAAGAAAGGACTTCTAAATTCAGTTCATCTTGTTGCCGCTCTGTGAAAGTCTTGCCCAGCTTGATTTCCCCCCGGTTTCATCGCTTGCTCTTTTCATATTATTTTGTAATAACTCATCCGTTTAACATGTTGATAAATTTTTCAAAACCGCTTCAAGTTTGTTACTCAATTTTATATTTAAAAAAATAAACGCGATTAGAATAATTCCTAAAAGGATGAACTTGTCGGGCTAAAAATGAAAAGGAATCACAGTTGAAAGAGTGGTATTTTCTCAGGTGTTTTTTATATGAATACATAGTAAAACTTCACATAAAAAAAAACGAAATTACGAATTCAAAATCGGATGTTTTCGATTATTATCATCATCAGGCCTAGGAATACCCGGATTCATTCAAGCTTCCTTGTTATAACATTTCAAAATACAGTGGAAAACGTTTGATGTTGAATTTTTAATTTTGTTTTTAAATGTAGAAGTTGCGTATTTTTATATATTTCAAAAAGCGAGTTGCATGTTGTGAGGTAGGTCAGGTGCTGTAAACAGTACAAGTTGCAGGTCTCCGTACATGAAACTAACTAGAAAGTCGTATTGTATACAAATGATATGCAAAACCTTATGAAATGTGAATATTTAAACTATTTCCTCCATGAAACACTTTCGTAGAACGTTGATAAAATATGCAGACTTTTAAAAGAGAAGGGGAAAAAAGAAAGAAATAAAAATGGCAGAAAACTGAACTGCACTTGCCGGCTCTAGAGGCCGAGGATACTGATTGATTATTGGTCGTTTGAACGCGTAATAGCTTTTAGCGATGGACGTCCAAACAGCAATCTATTTTTCAAAATAAATAAATGTAAGTAAACCTTTCTGCATTCGTTGTTAATAAGACTTTAGATCTTTTGAGTGGGCGTTGCAAGCTGAGGAAATTATATAACAATCAACACGATGTCCTTCAGACAATAGTACTAGCAAACCAATCACCGTTACAGCAGTCTTTCCAGTCAAATTAAAATCTTGTTCCATAAACGACTCCACAGTCACTGTTCAATGAGTAATATGAGGATTAGAGTTTTGATTTCTGGGATATTTCTGAGATATTATTGCTGATTTATTGAGCTTGTAGGCCATAGCAACGGTAACTAAGGGGAGCGGAACCATGAATTACTACCAAGCGAACGCTCCAGTAATAAATTTACCATTTATTGAACCCTTAGTGAGAAATCCGAAAATTATTGCTAGCTGAGATGCATGATAAACAGAACTCATGGTCATATATTATTGGTGATGATGACGTCATTAAATTTTATTGAACAAACGCCATTTAAACGTTGCTAACGTTAAACGACTAATAAGAAAGTTGATATAATTATATTTACCATTGATTTATTAATATCCTAACGGGGTGCAAAAAATATAAGATACAAAACTAAGACTCACTAAAGCCAAGGGCAAACGTCGAACATTCCATGCACCGAACTCATCATTAAAAACAATGGATATCATGTGATAATGAGCGGCATTCTTTGATGTAATTCAGTTGCATGGCTAACTCACAGATAGAACCCTGAAACAACCTCTGGACTGATCTAAGTCAGGGCATGGCTAACTCACATATGGAATTGGAACTTAAAAGCTGGGGTGGCTATATCTTGGCTGAATAAAAAACCCTTTAATCAAGAGAGATCTAATAAATGCTTGTATACGATACCCATCAGAACGAATGTTTATGCTAAAGTAGAGCATACAAGGGAGACTGTATGGGTTGTAACCGAACTCTAAACGAAATCAGATCAAAATCGAGGAAGAAAATTTGGATCCGGAATTATGAATAATCTACGCCAAAGATCGATTTCATTTCCTTTCGTTGTTGTTTTTTTGTTGTAAAAACAGTGGAAATTTACGTAACAAAGAGAGAGGAACTTAGCGAGGATCCGGCGCGGCTGTTACAAGAAATATGGAGGAGCCAAGAGGGCTCTATTGCCTCGTGGAAAAAATGGGATTGAGGTCACTGGGAATGGGAAGAATGCAACAAAATGAGATGGGGAAATGTTTTTGAATTAAAAAAAAAAATAGGAATTTGGACTCTGGAGAGTGGAATTTGTAAATTTCAGCGTTCAATCTGTGAGTTAGTCATGCCCTGACTTAGATCAGCCAAGAGGTTGTTTTAGGGTTCAATCTGTGAGTTAGCCGTGCCCTGACTTAGATCAGCCCAGAGGTTGTTTCTGGGTTTGATCTGTGAGTTAGTCATGCCCTGACTTAGATTAGCCCAGAGGTTGTTTTAGGGTTCAATCTGTGAGTTAGCCGTGCCCTGACTTTGCGTGTGAGAGAGGAAAAGGATAAATCTATATTCTGATCAACCTTAAACAGTTACCAAGATTAATGATTTTAATCATGAAGGATTTTTAAAATGCAAAAATAGAAGACTATGATCTAGACTTCCTTTTTCCATACAGTATAAGATGACGAGCTGAACTGAAGTAAGTTCCGGCCGTTACTCGAGAACTGTCTCCTTTCCAATCGGCAAACTTATCATTACGGGAACACGAAACGTCTCCGTTTTCATGCCAGTTTTTCTTTGTTTCGTTAAATAAATCTGACATCGAAAAGCCAACAAGTCTACTAGATTTTCAGGATATGACATTAAGTGATTGGAGGAAGTTCGTCTATGTTTTCTCAGCGGTCAATGAAGTGGGCAAGCTAACCTAAAGCAAGAAAAGAAGTTCACCTCATACAATCATTATCTAAGTGTTCTTTATAAACTTGGGGCGCATTTTTGCATCTCGTTTTGATTTATTTATCTCATTTATCGTACTATTCAAATGATATCATCAAACATGTCAAAGAAAAACACCGAGTTAGCGATATAAAATATAAATCATTATCACCGTGTCTCTAGATATTGTAAAATCTGCTTGCAGGACTAGTATACGTACTCTCTGTCAGAGTGCTATTCGTACCCGGCGGCGCTGTGTCGGCACAGGCAACGTGCAGTGATAATCGGTAAATGAACGTTCTTTTTTTTCAGCCGTGATTTCAACACGATAACATTCTTAAGCTTTTTCTATATACGCTTTGAAAGACGGGCTAGAGTCCCTAGATATCCATATTTATTATATATATATAACATATCTACTTCTTCATTCAAATTCGTCAAAAATTACTCGTCAAGAGAGCGCCTCAAAAGGAATAGTCCCTACTCTGACGTGATGTATTCTTATTAATGACAATTTCGTTTGTCTACTCTGGTTTTAATTTGTGAAAACTAGCTAGTCGTTTCGACAATTTACCATTAGCCTTCATCTGTCAAGTTTTCTTTGTAATTTTTAACATTCCAGCTAGCTTCTTTTCTTATATTGTTTTTCTTTTTTGTTTTCTATCACAAAAGGTAGCCTTACTACTTGATATTGATTCAGCACCATTTACATTGGTTGATGTAGTATACATATCATATCTTTACTCGTTAAGGAAACCGACTGCGCTATGAATATTGATATTTACCAAGACCAAATTCATTTGTTCGGCACTTCATTTCCATCGTTATCTTTGGCGTACCTGTCACTAATTCATTACAGTTTAATTTCAAACACTTCTGAGCGTTGTCGACGCTTTGATCGCTTGCTATAGGCCTTCGACTTCACTTCGTTTTCTTGTAACAGTTACTGCAGAGCCCGGCGAAAAAAGTAAAATTACTACACGCAAATACATTTTGAAGTATTTACCAAGTCAAGAATCGAGCGGCTAAAACTCGTAGTACTTACAGTCTATTCTAGTCGTATGTACTTTAGTACTAGTTGAGACTCATTAGACGCGTTAAAAGATGCCAAAATTCAAAGGTAAGCTATTTTGTTTTCATTATCATTCCCTTAAGTAAAGCTAGTTTCCGCCAATTGTAAGGGTAATTTTACGTTCTCATATTTCATTTGGGCGCGAAATCTTATTACGAATGACCGTACTAAAACGGATAGTCAATGTGTGGCAAGCAGATCACAGCTGCTTCGCACCCTACCGTATTAATTGACAATACAGCCCTTAGTAACAGTAAAAGCATGAAATGAAATCATGAAGTCAGATCAACACCGACGGACCGACGAGAAAGAAATACTTTTTGCTGCCAAATAAAGTGAACTTAACGTAGAGTTCATGCAGACCGCCCAGCTCTCGGGTATAACATAAAGTTTAAGATTTTGGAGCTTGGAAGGTTAGTTATTTTAAAGGAAAAACTATCGCTTCAAAATCACAACTCTTTTTATTTAGCAAGATTTTTCATTTCTTTTCAATTTTAAATATTTGGACTTAAGTTTTGCGACGTAATTCATGGTTTAAAATTTACAGTACGTAAAATGTGTAAGTAATGTTTTATTTTTATCCGCTTGGACAAGATGGTAAATAGCCAAATACTATTTTTTTTGATTTTGAGATATCTACTCAGAAAAATACTAGTACAACTAAACCCCGATATTCATTGCAAGAGTTAGAATTTTTATGAGCGGATTTGACGACACTGAGCGAAAAATATTCAATTTACTACTGACGAGTACTTAAACGATTGAAAACATAGTCAGTTGCGAGGGACTAGATATCACTATAAAAAATCGAGATCTTAAGATATTAATTTTTAAAAAATTGTCAGAATTTAGAATTTTACTCCTCTAGATTACCGTTAAGCCAAGATATCTCAGAACATTGTTATTTTGGCTTGAAATGGTGAGTATTGACCTGATTTGTCAAGTTTTACGATTCACAAATCATGTTATCGACAAAATATTGATATGCAAAGAAAACCTGCCAGGTGTCATTTTTGAAGTCGAGAATTAAACCAATCTAGAAACAAGTTTTGAATTTCATGATATAGCAATCATAAAGCTTTTAATGTCAAATAGTGCATGATTTCATGACGAACTCTTTGAAAAATTTTATTTAGGAAAATGAGAAACGCTATGTTGGTCCCAGCAATTCTAATTAGTTGCTGAGAGGTAGCCATGTTGAAGGACAAAAATTATAAGTTCCAATGATGTTTAGTTTGCCAAAACGTTTTTTCCCCCACACATATATACGTCATTTACGCACAGTTAGAGTCGTATAAATCGATAGGCACCTTTATTTACCCAGATTGTGTGGCCCGGTCACGTACATCGGTATATACCCTCTTGCACCCAGATCGATTTGGGTCAATTTTCACACCTTTTTAAAAATATGCATATTTTATGAAGGATGCAGATGGTTTGACACGGTCATGTACATCAGTAAGCACCCTCTTGTACTCAGATGGTGTGTCACAGTCATGTATATCAGTAAGCACCCTCTTGTACCCAGATGGTGTGTCACAGTCATGTATATCAGTAAGCAGCCTCTTGTACCCAGATGGTGTGTCACAGTCATGTACATCAGTAAGCACCCTCTTGTACCCAGATGGTGTGTCACAGTCATGTATATCAGTAGATACACGCTTCAACATTGCACGCAATTGCAAGCACTCGATTTTTTTTCACGCATGTCGTTGCAAGCAATGTTGCTAAAGTACAAAACGATCCTGCAATATGCGCACTATGTACACCGTTTATCAGCGCCTTAGCTTAATCCAAATTGTCCTTTAGATAATAAGCCAACGAAAGCGCTGAGCTAAAAGCTCTTCGTATTTTGATATGGTCTTTTAATGTATAGTGACAATTGGAACCACAATTAAGAGATTCCCGCCAGAACACCGTGAGAGACCATAGTTAAAAGTTTTTTAAAAAATGATATCCTTTCAATGTAAAACTATAAGTACCAAGCCTATTTGAAGAGTAAAAAAATAATAGCAATTTGCAGTGCAAGTGCTAAGATAAACAAGACATACCAGCTGTCTAGCCGGCCAGAATGATGCTAGCCAGTCACAGGCCTTTAGGTCTTTTTCGTTTTGTGTGTGTGTGTAAATAAAGCTTTCTAGCGGAGGAATGCTTGTCCATCTCTTTTACTTTTTCTGCATAATTCATTTTATTTTTCAGTAATTGTTTCTTTCTTTCTTTCTTTGTTTTACCAGAGAATGAGTGAATAGACATTCATTTGTATCATCGTTTCTCCCCCTGATCTCAGTAGCTGTTTACTCGTAGTTTCAAATTTAGTTGATGTCACCTAAAATAGTAAAAGCGCGCCAAATAACGGGCATGCTAATCCGGGGGTTGTTTTACCAGAGAATGAGTGAATAGACATTCATTTGTATCATCGTTTCTCCCCCTGATCTCAGTAGCTGTTTACTCGTAGTTTCAAATTTAGTTGACATCACCTAAAATAGTAAAAGCGCGCCAAATAACGGGCATGCTAATCCGGGGGGTTGTTTTACCGGAGAATGAGTGAATAGACATTCATTTGTATCATCGTTTCTCCCCCTGATCTCAGTAGCTGTTTACTTGTAGTTTCGAATTTAGGTGACGTCAGCTAAAATAGTAAATGACTTATCTAATGTAGGTGACGGCATCTATTCAACAGTGAGACTAAAAGCACTCTATTAGTAAAAATACACAGGTGATTATTGAAAATCTCGCGCGCTGGTTGGTCGAGAAACTCGAATCACATCGGATCACACGACAATCACCTCCAGCAATAATCCAAAATGGCGGACAGCACCTTTGTTGCTGTTACCGGGAAAAAAGAGTCTTATCTTCTTTTCCCCCCTTTTTTGAAAGAATCACATGTGTATTTATACTAAAACAATTACTTGCCTCAGGCTCAGTGAATATCGGAGAATATTTACCTCACCGCTGGAAGACTCGCGTCTCGGTAAATATTCCCTTCGCCTTCGGCGATTAATTGTTGAATATTAACTATGGTCTACTAAAATTTTGACTTGAGGCAAGGCCGTATCCATAGTAACTCACGGACCCATTCGGCAGGTGAAATACTTGATGTAAATGCATATGTCAGGCATGTCATACTAAGTAATATCAGTAAAACGATCACGTACTATCGACGTCTGTCCACGCTGCTTAGCTTTATTCTTTAATATCATATCGACACAGACAAAGAATTTGCCATGGCATCTTTATCAGTTTATTTTTAGATTCTGTTTCTGAGTGAAAATGTAGCCACAGTCACTAGATAACATCGATACTATTAACATATGATCAGTTAGCGAGATCATAGTAAATCTTTCATCTGCTATACCGAAACCTTAAGAAATAGATCAGAATTTTTCAAGCGTAGAGGACCTAAACACAAACATGGGATTTTGGCGAGTTCTGTCAATCACAAATTGGTAACTCCTGGAGACTGTTCTACATTCCTAAGTCTGATGGATATAAGCCAAAGCACGGCAAAACGTGCTATACAGAATTTGTCCTTAAGCACAACCATAAAAACCACATTGAATTAATTAATGACCATTATTAAGTGCTGAGAAAACATGTTGTGTGGCGTCTGTGATAGGACTTTCGAATAGATAATTGATAGAGGATCATTGAAACAAGAAGAGTTCTGTTACGTATGATGAAGAAATGGCGCAGCGGTGTAGGCTCACTATAGTTAGTTTTGATCTTACATATATTTCATGTTTAAGATGTTGCTAGTTATATATTCATTTATATATTCGAAGCTTTAAATTATATTTTAATCTATCTATGTAAGCACCCTTCTGTGGAATCACCATGATGATACTTAATATAGTTCACTGAGCTCGTGCACTCTCACCGGGTGGGGCTTGACATCATAAAGCCCCCCCTCTTCCCCCCACGTTTTCGCTTATTAACCGTGCAATGCATCAGATCTACATCAGCACAGAAATTCGATCGCATTCTTCAGGGCTCGATAATACTGGAAAAAGCAATGACAAGGGTCCATGCTAGAATATATAAACATAGGTTAGAGTTTCGTTTTTAAGAACAAAGAAACTTCATCCTTTTTTGTGAACCTTGAATTATGTTTGTTTATTATGTCGGGATAAGTTCCTAATTTGGTTGCCATAACAACAAGAAAAAAAAAAACAGAAAAACGTTTAGAACGAGCAGGAGAAGTAGTTAAAAAGAAAATGGATGTTAAAAACTATAACCATGCATCGTGAACGTAGAGGCACCTTGCATAGCTACTTTGAAAACGGATTAAATTTGGTCTTCATGACATACTTCAATGTCACAAAAACGACCTTGAAGTCACTCTAAAGGAAGCGCGCAATTAGCAGAGCGGAGCGGTTCTATTTTTGTAAAATCAAGTACCTTTTGGCTTTTGCTTATCTTCAATATCAAGTTCTATAGTAAAGCCAGGATTTCAGATGAAAAAATTCTGATTGACCAACATGAGCAATGAACATTTGGGCAGTGTTAGCATGACTTTTGCGCGCTCGTTTCTCGACATCTCAATAAGGATCTTGAGGATCGTCAATATAAGGCTCTGGGGAAAACGTTTTAACAGACGTCAAATACTAGGGGCCATACTAATCTTAACTCCAAGTATCGAAAAAGATGCACGTTGAAAGTATCGAAACATTTTCAAGAATCGCAAAAATAGGAAGCTATATGGCGTTCCGTTTTGACGAAAGTACTATCTCTGTTCAATTTTTTCATTTTTTTCATTTTCATCTCAGTTTAAAATATGTTCATTCCGTTTTTCCATTTTGAGTAGACAGTTTTTTGTTTGCTCATGACCGTTTGTAAAATTTATTGATTTTTTTTCCTTATGAATGTTGTTGATGTGCTAGCTGTTGCCATGACAATAGACCGACAGAACGTACCTGAAAATCTGGAAAACGCATGAGAAAAATAAGCATTGTTATCGTGAAATAGCTAGAGAATAGCATACAGAAATGCGATATTAAATTGTCTTTGATAACGTAGCTGTTTTTTTAAACCCCAAATCCTAGTATAAACACTATTGTGACAATAGATGACTGCCTATCTATCTTATTTTCCAGTTAATCCCTGAATCGAATGAAAACCTCCTATCGTTGTCCTGGATAAAATACGTGCTGCTGATTACTATGATATAAGGGATTTAATTTTTACTTTTTACCGGATTACTTCAAACAATTGGTCTTTTACGCCACTTTTTTTTCTTTTTTCCCCCCGTATTCTTGAACTTGAACCACCTGCATTTAGCGAATGGATCTCATCGTTTTCCCATTGGTTGCGAAGTTCTAATCTCTTTTATGATTGGACAGTCAAATGTCATTTCTAATGTGCAGCAACACACGTTTAAATTATAAGGTTTCACAAACGGAGTGAGCAAAGTTCTGTTTGTTTTGGTTGACATGGAGTCGCTTGAGGATATTTTCATGAAATTCATTTTTGGATACTTCTAGGAGCGTTTCGGTGCTTTGATATGGGTTCTGCTGCAAGTTCTGTTGGTTCTCCTCCAGGTTCAAGTCCAAGCTTACACCAACAGCATCAAACGACACCAGTACATACGGCTGTGCCGATCAATACAAGCAAGATTCGAAAGGGTTCAACTGCTCCAATGAAGAAACAATCAAATGGGTTCATCGTACTAAGTTACGCGCCGACCAACACACCACTCGTGCGAAAACGAGGAAAAATCAAAACTGGCTTCCCAGAACATGGACTTATTCAAGACAAATACTTTCTAATCAGAGATCACTTCATTGGAATTGATCGGCTCAATACGTTAGAGACGTGTGGGTCACCGAATTTCCGTAAAGCTGGCGGATCCTATCCAGTTTATGGCATGGGCCAACCTTCTAAAGATGGCCTTGCCATGGTGATTGAAACCTTAATTTGCAACGGGCATAAGGTAAGTCTTGTGCTTTGTTGTCATATATGACCTAATAAGATGGCGTTATTTCTTTATGTGTAGAGTAGAGTTCAGAGTCGTTCACTAGGCTGGATATAATCTCTAAGCGGTGTCAGTACTACTTAAACTGCTTAAAAGAGTACTGCAAATATCCGTGACAATAAATTTGACACAGGAATATTTGTTAGATTCGATGTATGCGGTTATCTTACAGTATAAATACTGTAGCTTGACTCGTTTTCGTCTTGAATAAAAACCTACTAATGTTTAGGTTTGGGGTCTCACTACATGTAATGTGTTGCTTTCGATTGGCGCGGTACGCCGTTCGTTAAGTTTTGTAAAAGGTAGTAATCTCTAGGCAAGCTTGTCGCAAGAAAACAAATTGTATGCAAATCGTGTCCATACACTTAGAAGCTTGGCTCATGGGTTTTCACAGTTCTAATGTTTAAGGCTTTCTCTACCTATTGCTCTGTTATTATTTTTAATTATTGCTATTATCAGTTGACGTGTTCGTTCAACTTCCCTTTATAGTGAATCTAATATATTTCTTGTGAACTTATTCCTGATGGGGAATTGCAAACAACGAGTCCTTTGTCAACCTAAAGATGATTACAAGATAAGTCATTGAATTCGGAATTATTCAAATTTCATACACTTGCTTAAAGGCTGGCAGGTTTTCGTTGTTATTAGTAATGTCTGATAGAAGTAACTATTATTAAACTATATTTAAATCTTCTATAGGCAAATAGCTAGATATTATTTTGAGTTCTGAAAATATAAAAATTAAGCTAAAGATGGTGCTCTTTGATATAAAGGAGAAAATGTTGATTGAAAAGATTATAAAATTAATTGATCAAAGTTGATAAAAAAAGGATAAAGAAATACATTATTAAAATTGTGAGATGGGAAAAATGCTATTATATGCTTCAGTGAATATAAAAAAACTCTCAAACTCAATTTAAAAAAATACATTTTATAATTTCAAGGTAATTCAAGTCAGCTGATATTATATATATTTTAGAATGCCAGAAGGTGATAATAAGACTCTCACTTTAGCTGTAGCCGGTTTGTCTTTTACTCATTAACTTTTAAGTTCAAACGCGTTTTTAAAAGCACTTTCAGGACGATTTCGTAGGCTGTAAGAAATGATTGACAGCAATGTGTAATCCCCATGATAATGATAACTATTTACTTAAACTATAGAATATTGAAATTCAGAATCAAATTATACTTATGGAATACTATTGGTTTTTTTCTCCTTTAGACTAAACTATGGCTGCTAGGATTGAATGATTTATATATTGAAAGAAACTTAGATATAAGTAAGATATAAGAAAGACATAATAGGTCACCATTGATATGAATTAAATAATTTTACTAATGTTTAATCAAAAAATATGCAATCATTTTGAAATCTTGAAATTAATATTAATTTCGTGCAAGCTGTTTTATGTTAATCAAAACATTGAAATGAATTTTCCACTTTTTCAGGAAATAATTTTGTTGCCATATGAGTATGACTGTTGTATATATATTTATTCATTTTTTGTTCTCTTGATGAAGGTTTCTGTAATGATATGCATATTCAAGGAGCGTTGAGCATGCGCATTAGTTTCATTTACTTCAATTCACTTCTAATGAATACTTTGTAATTAACTTGCATGGACTGTATAGCGCCTGACAAAGGTGCTTTCACATATTTTCTGTTCGACCCGTTAAATTGTTCTACTGTTGAATGTAGGTGTAGGAAATGTTAAAGATGACAAACCTTCTTTAATTGTTTTTTTTTTTCAGGAAATCGTCTCTTTCAATTTACGAGAGGAACCAGTGATCTTCCTCAGCTTAAATCATGATTATATTCCTTACTCCCCACGAGACCCAAGCAGCCTTAAAGGGAAATATTGCTAACTATGGAGTCAAACCAGAAGAGCTTGCCGATACAGAAATTAAAATACGCGAAGAGGTAAAATGGATAATGAATGAATAAGAGGAATAAATGAGAATATGGGGGAAGATATGAATTTGATTAATATTATTAATATAGACACCTGCTTTGGCAAAGAACCAATCAGAATCCAAGTAAAATTATTTCAAGATTAGTTAATAAAGGAAATTAACCTAAACCAATTAGTAGCTTAGAAATATAAGCAGCCTAATTGTTTTTATAAACAAAATACTTTGAGAGGATTTAGAAAATGACTCAATTAATTTTTGATATTCTGATTTTTTCTTTACCATTGACCATTAGTCTGCAATTTTTTGAGCTTTTTTTCAAGAGCTTGCCGATACAGAAATTAAAATACGCGAAGAGGTAAAATGGATAATGAATGAATAAGAGGAATAAATGAGAAATGGGGGAAGATATGAATTTGATTAATATTATTAATATAGACACCTGCTTTGGCAAAGAACCAATCAGAATCCAAGTAAAATTATTTCAAGATTAGTTAATAAAGGAAATTAACCTAAACCAATTAGTAGCTTAGAAATATAAGCAGCCTAATTGTTTTTATAAACAAAATACTTTGAGAGGATTTAGAAAATGACTCAATTAATTTTTGATATTCTGATTTTTTCTTTACCATTGACCATTAGTCTGCAATTTTTTTGTTTATTATTATTTAGTCTCCTATTAAGGAACTGTTCATATTTATTGGTTGGAGGAGCTTTGTCAATCTCTAAGGGGTGCGTGAAGTTTTAATTAAGGCCAGACACTTGGGGGAGAAGGGGTGGGGACTACACAAAATATACGATAATCATCATATTTTATATTTTAATGTCTGTTATTCTAGGAGGGGGAGGGGGTGGGGGGAAGAGGGGGAAATGTGTTTCTAGTGACCCACCTTGAAAATGAAAAATAAGGATGCTTTGTGATGCCTTCCTAGATAACAATCTCCCCCCTTGAGATTACCGCAGTAATAAATATAATGTTTGCCAGTATTTAAACTTGCAGTGCATGAGTATTAATAACTTATTTCTTTCTTGCTGGTATAGATTATCAAGTTATCTGTAGAAGAAGGAGGCAAGTTTTATTTCTATAACGACGTCGAGAAATTTGACGATGAACCTCATGCATATAATATATTATATGAAGAAAACGTCTGCGTCATGGATGAGATCTACAGTCGACAGATATTCCTGACCCCTTTTCTCAGGTATGTATTACCTTGTCTATATTATGTGTAATCTCTCTTTGTAAGTATAGATGGGGGGCTGTAAAACACTTATCATTAAATGTTTGTCCTTCGTAATATTAAACAGCAAAAAAATCATCGTTACCATTAAAGCTGGCCACCCATCTAGCCCCTCCTAATTTCTTGGGTTGTCCATATTTTTACTAGTCAAACAGTTGTTTGTTAATGAACTAATCACAAGAGTAGAGCATGACCCAAACTGGTTGCATTGCAATTCACAGGGAGCCCAAACTGGGTGTTTCTCACCAGAAAGACCTCAACCTTTGATAATGATCGATGGTAACCATGGCAATAATTTAACATGAATCTTTATGTTCAGGTTTTGCCGTGTTCCGATAACAGCAACCAATGCCCCAGAAGAACAAGACTTTGACCAGTTCATCAATGCCGTCAAGGACATCCCACAGGTGTTTGACACCAACTCGTCAGCTCCTTTGCCTGCTATGGTCTTTAACTGCCATGTTGGTCAGGGTCGCACAACTACGGGCATGGTTATTGGCTGTTTGATAATGTGCCATCGAAGCGGTTTTCCTGCTGAAACAAGGTATGTAACAATATTCTAACGCTCTGTCTCAGCAGAATCTAAGATCCTGGTTATAAGATCACCATCCTTGCAGCAGGGGCGGATCCATAGAAAGTAAAAGAGGTGATTAAACACCCCCTTTCTCAAATATCTCAGTATATCATTAGTATTACCATTAATTGGTCACCTTGGATACCTGGCAATAGACCACTTTACCTTGGGCGTAACGTTTTCCCATTTCAGATCAAATGTCATTCCCTAGATTATCATTTCTTTGTTTAATGGATGCAAATAAGACACATGAATAAGGATACAATTAAAATAATGAATCTTTTTCTCAAGAGAATGACACATGGTCTGAAATGTGAAAATACTACGCCCAGGGTAAAGAGGTTGATTATGAATAAATTCATATATTTCACTCTTTTAGTAGCGAGAGATAATATCTATATATTATTTTTTACAAAACATTATTTATTTATTTTTAGTTCTATGGATCCTATTGCAATGGATGAGAATAACCCAAATTACGAGAAAGGCGAGTTTCGTTTGATCCAGCAGCTGGTCAAATCTCTACCAAACGGTCTGAAGATCAAACAAGAGGTGAGTATAAAGAACCATGAAACTGGAAAACGAGAGCAAGGTTATAGAGATAAGGGTGTTTCCCCTTTCAGATCACAAGGCACAGAGGACTGATTCAGGATTTTTTTTAGGGGGGGGGGGGTGTGCACCATCCAGGGTTTTCGTTAAGAAGGAGTTTATGCCATTTGTTACAAACTTCTCATGTGTCTTCTCATGTACAACTGTTTAACAAAGAAATGACCCTGTAGAAATGAACATGTGGTCTTGAGAATAAGATTCTTTGTTTGAGTTGTATCCATATTCATATGTCTTCTCGTGTGCAACCATTAAACAAAGAAATGACCCTGTAGGAAATGACATGTGATCTGGAAAACATTGCGCTCAAGGTAAAAAAAGTCTGTAGAGGCTTTGCACCATAACGTGATGGCAGCCATGTCAGGAGGCAGGAATGATATTGAATCTGGTCTAATCTGTTTTACATGAGAAAGAATTCAGTTTCCCAGGGGAAAAGACTTGTTGTGCCTCCTGTTATATATACTCCTCTATAGGGAGTATTTTATTATATATTAACTAGCGATCTCGTGATTTTTGCAGGTTGACTCAGTAATTGACATATGTGCAGACATGACAAACATTCGTATGGAGATTGTAGAATGTAGAAAAAAATTGCAGCATATTGACAGCGAAGAAGAGATCGAGGTAAGAATGACATGTGACCCGCATGTCACGCTTCGCATAAATGTAAAAAGCTCAGTGCTGTAAGCGTGTCGTTCCGTGTCCACCATGATGTTTTCTAGAATTTTAATTGGCTGATTTTTTCTCGCGCAATGTGACTGGTCTGGCAGTGCTGTGACCTTGGCGTGACAATGTCCTCGCCGTGCTTTTGCCTTGTTCTGGGTATTTGATTGAATGTAGAGTAAATTATCGAGAATTGTGTTTGGTCTGGTATATGTCTTGCTGTGTCACGACCAAGGTTCGTACTGTGAGCTTTTCACAATCATACCGAAACTCCTCTATAGAGGCTATGCATCAGTCACGTGATGGCAGCCATGACAGGAGGCATAGCAATAGAATCGTTTTCCCCTTGGGAAACTGAATTCTTTCTCATGTAAATCAGATTAGACCAAAGTCAATTGTTCCTGCCTCCTGTCATGGTTTCCATCATGTGATGGGGAAAAGCCTCTATTGGTATATAGAAGTCATGCAATGTCACGTTTTACATTCCAGACATCACGCATCACCTCTACAAATCAAGGTCTCTTTCCATTGCACATGTCACGCTAAACTACACAAATACCCATCCATCTCATCTACCTCCCTGAACTGGTTACACTACATTGCTCTACATATAGTGCATATGTGTTGAGTTAAGTCGCTTTTTGTCCCATTTTCAGGGGCAGAATGGTCGAATTTATTGGCTGAAAAGAGGAATAAGTTACTTGGAGAGATATTTTTTCCTGATCATTTTCAATGCCTATCTTCACGAACAGGTACGTATTCACAATAATGCCTCTCTTGGTCCATTCCATGAATTCCCAGCTTTGCCCTTGAGCTCTTGCACTTACTAATTCTTTGATGTTTTTAATCCATATATTGTCCATTTATTGATGACTCTTTACTCCTGTGAAACCAAACTACAAATCTATAGGGGGAGAGGGTTGAGTTGGTAGGTGTTTCGTTCTCTGGATTCTAATGACGTCATTTCGTTCCAGTTCCCTCTAGTGTTCTCTCAGACATTCTGTAAGTGGATGCGTCATCGTCCGTGGTTATACCGAATGTTAAGCCACATTGACGTCATGGAGAAAGGTGTGACGTCAGAGTTCTTTTCCAAGTTAAACGAGCCCACGTGTTTGGTAAGCGGGCATTATAGTATGAACCATGCGCATCTCGCTGTGATTGTAGATTCGCGAAGCGTATATTTTCGTATTGTAATTTTTTATGTCAATCTCGCGGTCTCACGAGCCAAATAAAGGCTCCCGATTAAAGCGCACGTTTCCAAAACGATTTTCAATATCATACTTGATTATTTAAAGAGAAAGCCAAAAAACCGGAGAACCCGGAGAAAAACCCTTGAAGCACAAGAAAAGCAGCTCTAGGCACATGTGACGTCGGGTCCAGGGATCTAGCCTATGAGCACATGCGGTTAGACCCGACGCATTGGTAGCGCACACCACCCTTGCATTGAACTCATGAAATCATGAATGAATAAATGAATGAACTTTATTCATTTTTTTATTTAAGGTAGCTGATGAATATCTTGGTATTGATGTCCTAAGTACACAAAGAGAAGTTCAGGTAGGTTTACTCAAGCTTCTAGATTGAAACAAAATGAATCGTGATCTTTTCGAGAGAAAGTCGGGATGCGTTCGAGATGCAGTCGTGGTACGATCGGGATGCTGTCGATATTTCGTCGTAGTGCACTCGAGATAAAATTTTCGAGTTTGAAAAGCTAAAAACACTGCCAGAATATAGAGAAACCAAACGATCGTGTTATTTCTATCCTATAAAGAACTATATACATATTGATCAATCGTTTTGTTTTGCTCCAGGTATCTAACTTCAGAAAGGTTCCTGGTCTGCCTGTATACGGAATGAGTCAACCAGCCAGAGAGGTACAGCATTAATCAATAATGATTAAGGTTTTAATCAAATTGAAGACAAACAGGCATTTCACTATTTTCCTCCCTATTCTTGATTTCATTTGTCTTCCATTTTCTCCCTTCTCCCTAACTTTTTTCCCATCTTTTTCTCCCTCCACAAACGAACGAAAAACTAAAATAATTATCAATTTGGACAATAATGATTTTCTCTCTTTTCTTTTTTCATTCTCGCTCTTCCTTGTCCTAATATTTTTTCGTCGTTTCTCCCTCTTCCCTGTCGTTTTTCAATGGTCGCCCCTCTCTTGTCCATGACCCGTTCCTCTGGCCGCTCAAGCCACATTACATCTTTATAAAATAACGTTGAAAACCTTACATTTCAGGGACTGGCCAAGGTTATCGAACTGTTGACGGATCCCAAGTATTCTCACCCTAAAGTGGTGGTATTTAATGTTCGGGAAGACGTAGCTATAGAATGTGATGGGGATTCATTTAGTCAGCGAGAGGTATGAAAGTGTTTATGATTAACAACCATCACTCACCGTGAGGGGCTCTTACACATTCTATATTTACAGCAAACAACACTAGACTCACATGTTGATTTTTATGGAAGAAAGGAAAACCAGAGAACCTAGAGAAAACGCCTTTTGACAAGGGAGAGAACAACACAGCAAACAAACTCAAGCACGAGTGGCGTAGCATTGATAGAGCCAGTTCCCCCTCATCCATGCTACTGGAGTTCGACACGGACTCGGTGTCTTATGTTAGTAGAGTTGCTTGTTGGTTCTCTCCTGTGTAGTATGTGAGTAGAGTTGTTTGTTGGTTCTCTCCTGTGTAGTATGTGAGTAGAGTTGCTTGTTGGTTCTCTCCTGTGTAGTATGTGAGTAGAGTTGTTTGTTGGTTCTCTCCTGTGTAGTATGTGAGCAGAGTTGCTTGTTGGTTCTCTCCTGTGTAGTATGTGAGTAGAGTTGTTTGTTGGTTCTCTCCTGTGTAGTATGTGAGTAGAGTTGTTTGTTGGTTCTCTCCTGTGTAGTATGTGAGCAGAGTTGCTTGTTGGTTCTCTCCTGTGTAGTATGTGAGTAGAGTTGCTTGTTGGTTCTCTCCTGTGTAGTATGTGAGTAGAGTTGTTTGTTGGTTCTCTCCTGTGTAGTATGTGAGTAGAGTTGCTTGTTGGTTCTCTCCTGTGTAGTATGTCAGTAGAGTTGTTTGTTGGTTCTCTCCTGTGTAGTATGTTAGTAGAGTTGTTTGTTGGTTCTCTCCTGTGTAGTATGTTAGTAGAGTTGTTTGTTGGTTCTCTCCTGTGTAGTATGTTAGTAGAGTTGTTTGTTGGTTCTCTCCTGTGTAGTATGTTAGTAGAGTTGTTTGTTGGTTCTCTCCTGTGTAGTATGTTAGTAGAGTTGTCCGTTGGTTCTCTCCTGTGTAGTATGTTAGTAGAGTTGTTGTTGGTTCTCTCCTGTGTAGTATGTTAGTAGAGTTGTTTGTTGGTTCTCTCCTGTGTAGTATGTTAGTAGAGTTGTTTGTTGGTTCTCTCCTGTGTAGTATGTTAGTAGAGTTGTTTGTTGGTTCTCTCCTGTGTAGTATGTAGTAGAGTTGTTTGTTGGTTCTCTCCTGTGTAGTATGTGAGTAGAGTTGTTTGTTGGTTCTCTCCTGTGTAGTATGTGAGTAGAGTTGTTTGTTGGTTCTCTCCTGTGTAGTATGTGAGTAGAGTTGTTTGTTGGTTCTCTCCTGTGTAGTATGTGAGTAGAGTTGCTTGTTGGTTCTCTCCTGTGTAGTATGTGAGTAGAGTTGCTTGTTGGTTCTCTCCTGTGTAGTATGTGAGTAGAGTTGTTTGTTGGTTCTCTCCTGTGTAGTATGTGAGTAGAGTTGTTTGTTGGTTCTCTCCTGTGTAGTATGTTAGTAGAGTTGTTGTTGGTTCTCTCCTGTGTAGTATGTTAGTAGAGTGTTTGTTGGTTCTCTCCTGTGTAGTATGTTAGTAGAGTTGTTGTTGGTTCTCTCCTGTGTAGTATGTTAGTAGAGTTGTTTGTTGGTTCTCTCCTGTGTAGTATGTTAGTAGAGGTGTTTGTTGGTTCTCTCCTGTGTAGTATGTGAGTAGAGTTGTTTGTTGGTTCTCTCCTGTGTAGTATGTTAGTAGAGTTGTTTGTTGGTTCTCTCCTGTGTAGTATGTTAGTAGAGTTGTTTGTTGGTTCTCTCCTGTGTAGTATGTTAGTAGAGTTGCTTGTTGGTTCTCTCCTGTGTGGTAAGGTTTTTTCTCCGGTTTTCATCTCTCAAAAAATTTGATCAACTTTTAAATACCAATCCGATCATGGAAGAGAGCAACAGGTGCTACCCTCGTAAAACAAGGACTGTCTGTTTATTTTAATGAAATATTTTTGTGTTTCTCACTCGAAATTTTCTTTCTTTTACTCTACTAGCTTGGTAGTCTCGCCCAGCACATCCCTTACAAAGGACTACAGTATTTCGAGCTTGAGGTTTGCATAACAGTTACTCTTGAAATTCTAGCTAAGCAATTAACGTTCATTCGATGACAGTTATGTTGCTATCATTTTATACAGCGTATGGAAACTGAGCTAAAGCACAGGGTAACTGGAGGTGAACAAACAACACCAGTTCAGGTTAGTAACGTCACGCAATGCCTGCTTGTCTGCTTGCCTGCTTCAGACCTTTAGAAGTGCTCTGTTAATGATATCGATTATCGATCCGTTTCAGGTTTATATGGACATCAAAGACGCCCACGAAACAAGACAGTTCAAGAGTGTGTTAACCATGAGAGAAATGCACGAAAACCAGATGGAGAAAACTCCATCGCTTGTGTATTACAGATTACCGGTGCCCAAAATGAGAATTATCGAGGAAAAGGTGCGTCTTTATTTAGGGGCAAATCTAGGGGAATAGCGAATCCATAGGTCCTTTGGGTTCCGTGGACCCCCTCCACCACCCCTCCCCTTGTGAGATCTTCAAGATGAAACTGGAACTCCCTTTTGTTAAGACGAACACGCCAGCTTTTTCTTCGTGGCCACCATTTTTGAGCCCCCCTTTTTGAAGTCCTGAATCCACTTCTGTGAATGACCGTTAATAAGTGCAGAGAAAACATGTTGTCTCGCGTCTATGATATGACATTGGCACAGATAACCGGCGTCCATTTTGGATCCTCTTTTTTTATTATCCGGTACTTTAGTAAAGTCTCTTTGGCTGTCAGGGTACCCCCTTTCTGACCACAGGATTTGTCTCAGAATGTATAAAAATATAAAATCTCCGAGAATGTAATACGATTGATATGTTTTTCAACTATATGTGCAGCCCTCGAGTACTACAAAAATACATTAATATATTGATGAAATCCAAACTATGAATTTTATTCTCGACGGAAAAAAAACCTAGCCTGAAATACAAAAATATTGTAACATAGTTGATGAACATTCCTAGATAACTCCTAGTAAAGAAAGAAATAATAATCAAGGGAACGACGCATGGTCTGAAATAGGTAAACATCACGTCCATGAAGAAAGAAATTTCAAAAAAAAATCTCAGCTGCAAATTAAAAATATTACATTAACGAAACCTAAGATTTTCCGTTTGACGAATTTCAAATATTGTTTGCGTATTATTATTCCAACATTTCCGTTCATCTTTGAGAGCTTTTAAGTAGCTCAGGGACAACTATAATGGCTATGACGTCACAATTTCCGGATAACTTAATTGAGATGACGTCAATCTGTAATAAAGGTTTAACACGAAGCCATTAAAAGTGTGTTTTTTTATCATATGCAGGATTTGGATCGGCTTATGTCGATAATTAATTCGTTGAATGAGATTCATACGGATGAGGACGGCCCAGCGCTTGTGTTTTTCTGTGAATCTGGACGCGAGCGGAGTACGACTGCTATGACTGTAGCGTCACTGATTTACTGCAATAAAAAGGTATTAATAAAGCTGATCAAAGTCAGGGCACTGCTATCTCATGATTACAGATCAAACCCTGAAACAACCTCTGGACTGATCTAAGTCAGGGCACAACTAACTCACATATTGAACCCTGAAACAACCTCTGGGCTGATCTAAGTCAGGACATGGCTAACTCACAGATTAAACCCTGAAACAACCTCTGGGCTGATCTAAGTCAGAGCATGGCTAACTAACAGATTGAACCCGAAAACAACCTCTGGGCTGATCTATGTCAGTAAATGGCTAACTCAAAGATTGAATTGGAAGTTAGCTTCTTAAGTTTTGTGGATAGAGAAAAATCGAAGAACCTAGAGAAAGAGAAAGACCTAACAAACTCTACTGACATGAGATCGTATTTTTCTCATCCCCTTCTTCAGGGTTTTCCCGTGGGTACCAAACCAGACGAACAAGACCCTGCATGTGTACCTAACGCTAAGTACACACTGGGAGAATTCTCGGTAAGAAAAATCTTGATTGTTTTGATCCTCAGCATGGCGGCCGTGAAACCACACGCACTATCGGTTCTTTTTACGTCTGACGTCAAAGACACTAGAAATAAACAGCTTTGTTTTTTGTTCATATCCAGGTCATCCGTCACCTAATCAGGGTTCTGCCCGACGGACCTCAAAGGAAGCGAGAAGTAGATTACGTGTTGGATAAGATCTCTGAGACAATGACCCCCATGCATTACCATGCGCGAGAAGTCATCTTCTCTACCTTCCAGAAGGTTAGTCAACCACACCTCAGTACCCTCTCACTATGTTACTACCAAAAGTGTCACCTCAGCCCCATGTTACCATGGTTACTAACAAAACTGTCAAGTGACAGGAGCGAATCACTCGAACCAGTTCTAAAAGTCATAACTTTTCCTTAGACTCGTCCCTTTTTCCCTTCCATTTTTTCCATTCCAATTTCGTTCGTTAACTCATTTCTATTTATTGACCTTTTTACTATGCCTTTTTGTCTTGTCTTTATTTTCATTCCCAGTTTTTACTTTCTTGAACTTTTTCTTACTTCTTTTCTTTTTTTCCTTCTCTTTTCTTTCGTAGTTTTGCTTTTCTTTTCTATTTCATTTGTTGTTTTTTCTACTTTATTTTTTCAAAAAACTTATCCTGGTAAACTCTGCTTTCTTTTCGTTATTCTCCAGTACAAGCACGCCAGTCCAGAATGCCCAGAACACAAGATGGATCTACGAAAGCAAGCCTGTATTGTCTTGAGCGTTACTTTTATCTAATAATCTTTAATACCTATCTACACATGGAACGACGTACAAAGTGGAAGAGAACCTTCTGTCAATGGATGACACAAGTCGCTTCTGCTGCAGGTGTCTACGATATTCTGGATAATTTCGGTTTCCATGACTTCGAGAAAACAGAGGAGAGACTACAAGCACTGCGATGGAGATGGCGGGAAAGCTTCAGAGGTAAACCAGGATAATAGATGGTTATCTTGGAGTTCACGTGAGGCACAAGGGACGTACACACAAGTTGCTAATATACGTCGACTTATTATTGAATTATTTAAACAACATCGTCGGTACCATCGCATTCGTCTATATGTAGCTATTTATATAGGACGCATATTATCAAGCATTCATTTAAATCTGGTCACGTTTTGTTAGGCAGGATCCAACGCGTTGTTGTGATGAGACATTCTATAGTGCCGGTCACGCAATCAGCTGGTCACACAATGGTGCTAGTTTGCTGTAACGTTTGCTTTGACAGGCTGAGAGAACCAGTTGTATTAGTTATGAAGTGATGTCGTTCATTTAGAGATGCTGGTTGATTGACAGCTGAACATTACGTCATTGCTTTCGAGGCATTTCACTGCTTTAGAAACACTAGACAATAAGCAAACCACATTGAAATGAGAATTATACGCTTATGACGCAAGCATACAAACACGGCAAACTTTGTATGTATGTGTGTGTGGGGGGAGGGGGGGGGGGAGATAAAGGGTGCTATGGTAGGGGGCCTTGCCCAGTCCCAAACATATCGAAAAGAGAGCAACTGAGAAACAGGTTTTAGTTTCCCCCTAATCTTCTCAGCCTAGTCTAGGGGAGTGGACTGGGGTGGGCCCAAATATCCCCCATTCTTCTAACAGTCCAGTTTACTTGCCATTTAAAGACATTTGAGTAGACTGGAGACCAGGGTGAGTAGACCTAAGTCGTTGGTGCAATGTTTACTCATTTTAGACCACATGTCATTCTCAACATTGTCATTTATTTGTTTAAGGGTTGCAATCTAGAAGAGAAATGAATATGGACACAACTCAAACAAAGAATATTATTCTCTAGGGAATGACACATGGTCTGAAATGGGCAAACATCACCCACAACTAATAATGTCTATTGTTCTATCATTCAGTGTATTTCATTTATTCATAGGTTATCATTCCTAAGACATGGCTGACATGTTGGATGACATACATTTATTCCTCCAACATGGGAGTCAGCGATATATAAAACATGTGGAATTTAGCTCAACTGTTATTATCATTTCTTAGAGAAAAATGATATAACTGCCATGTTGGATGACAAAACTATTCCTCCAACATGGAAGTCAACAAGGAAAAACAGTTATCAGTCTTACTTAACCTGGAAGGTGGGATAGGACTGATACGCCGGTCATGACATCCTTAGAGTGGAGTAGGGAGAAGGAAGGTAAGGATAGTAACGCAATATTTAGACTGTCGCCAGTTCATGTGGAATAAGTGAAAATATATAGAATATTAGAAAGATTTCTATTTGTTTATCAAATGTATCCTTTAATCTTATACTTTTCTCTTAATTTCATTTTTATATGGTGCGAGTTACTTATGACATGCAGTTGTTATGAGGCTAAGACTAACAATCCAAGAGAAAACAAACCATAAACAAAATACTATCATCCTATCATACTATAATCTAGAGTTATTATAATAGTAAAATGAAAAAAAAAACAACTAATTATTATCACTGTTATCCTGAACATTCTGTCCTAGGAAATGAGTTAATAAATATATAAAAAGACTTTAAAAAGACTTTTGGTTATGTAAAAATACAACTGCACAGGAATTCTTGCATTTTACCACTTTTTTCTTGATGGAGTTAGCTGGTTAAAACTGTTTAACACTGTAAAGTAATAAGAAAAACAGTAATTAATAATAATAAACAGTAATGTTCATAATAATCTTCATCATAATAGTAATAACAATAATATTTATATTTATAAACATTATATTAATAGTAATAAAACTAATAACAATAATTTGCTAATAACATGGCTATAGTCCATGCTTTTTGCCCAAAAATGGCCAAAAATGACCTATTTTGCATCCTTCATAACAAGTGCATATTTTTCCAAAAGGTGTGAAAATGACCCAAACTCGATCAAAACTATGGGCTATAGTCCATGCTTTTTGCCCAAAAATGGCCAAAAATGACCTATTTTGCATCCTTCATAAATAATGCATATTTTTTCAAAAGGTGTGAAAATGACCGAAAATCGATCAATACCATGGGCTATAGCCCATGCTATTTGCCCAAAAATGGCCAAAAATGACCTATTTTGCATCCATCATAAATAATGCAGATTTTTTCAAAAGGTGTGAAAATGACCCAAAATCGATCAAAACCATGGGCTATAGTCCATGCTTTTTGCCCAAAAATGGCCAAAAATGACGTATTTTGCATCCTTCATAAGAAATGCATATTTTTCCAAAGGTGTGAAAATGACCCAAAATCGATCAAAACTATGGGCTATAGCCCATGCTTTTTGCCCAAAAATGGCCAAAAATGACCTATTTTGCATCCTTCATAACTAATGCATATTTTTTCAAAAGGTGTGAAAATGACCCAAAATCGATCAAAACCATGGGCCATAGTCCATGCTTTTTGCCCAAAAATGGCCAAAAATGACCTATTTTGCATCCTTCATAACAAGTGCATATTTTTCCCAAAGGTGTGAAAATGACCCAAAATCGATCAAAACTATGGGCTATAGCCCATGATATTTGCCCAAAAATGGCCAAAAATGACCTATTTTGCAATTTTCATAACTAATGCATATTTTTTCAAAAGGTGTGAAAATGACCCAAAATCGATCAAAACTATGGGCTATAGCCCATGCTTTTTGCCCAAAAATGGCCAAAAATGACCTATTGTGCATCCTTCATAAATAATACATATTTTTTCAAAAGGGGTGAAAATGACCCAAAATCGATCAAAACCATGGGCTATAGCCCATGCTATTTGCCCAAAAATGGACAAAAATGACCTATTTTGCATCCTTCATAAATAATACATATTTTTTCAAAAGGTGTAAAAATGACCCAAAATCGATCAAAACCATGGGCTATAGCCCATGCTATTTGCCCAAAAATGGCCAAAAATGACCTATTTTGCATCCTTCATAAATAATACATATTTTTTCAAAAGGGGTGAAAATGACCCAAAATCGATCAAAACCATGGGCTATAGCCCATGCTATTTGCCCAAAAATGGCCAAAAATGACCTATTTGTATCCTTCATAAATAATGCATATTTTTTCAAAAGGTGTAAAAATGACCCAAAATCGATCAAAACCATGGGCTATAGCCCATGCGTTTTGCCCAAAAATGGCCAAAAATGACCTATTTTGCATCCTTCATAAATAATACATATTTTTTCAAAAGGTGTAAAAATGACCCAAAATCGATCAAAACCATGGGCTATATATAGCCCATGCTATTTGCCCAAAAATGGCCAAAAATGACCTATTTTGTATCCTTCATAAATAATGCATATTTTTTCAAAAGGTGTAAAAATGACCCAAAATCGATCAAAACCATGGGCTATAGCCCATGCGTTTTGCCCAAAAATGGCCAAAAATGACCTATTTTGCATCCTTCATAACAATTGCATATTTTTTCAAAAGGTGTGAAAATGACCCAAAATCGATCAAAAACATGGGTTATAGCCCATGCTTTTTGCCCAAAAATGGCCAAAAATCACCTATTTTGCATCCTTCAAAAATAATGCATATTTTTCCAAAAGGTGTGAAAATGACCCAAAATCGATCAAAACTATGGGCTATAGCCCATGCTTTTTGCCCAAAAATGGCCAAAAATGACCTATTTTGCATCCTTCATAAATAATGCATATTTTTTCAAAAGGTATGAAAATGACCCAAAATCGATCAAAACCATGGGCTATAGTCCATGCTTTTTGCCAAAAATGACCTATTTTACATCCTTCATAAGAAATGCATATTTTTCCCAAAGGTGTGAAAATGACCCAAAATCGATCAAAACCATGGGCTATAGCCCATGCTATTTGCCCAAAAATGGCCAAAAATGACCTATTTTGCATCCTTCATAACAAGTGCATATTTTTCCCAAAGGTGTGAAAATGACCTCAAATCGATCAAAACTATGGGCTATAGCCCATGCTATTTGCCCAAAAATGGCCAAAAATGACCTATTTTGCATCCTTCATAAATAATGCATATTTTTCCAAAAGGTGTGAAAATGACCCAAAATAGATCAAAACTATGGGCTATAGCCCATGCTTTTGCCCAAAAATGGCCAAAAATGACGTATTTTGCAATTTTCATAAATAATGCATATTTTTTCAAAGGTATGAAAATGACCCAAAATCGATCAAAACCATGGGCTATAGTCCATGCTTTTTGCCAAAAATGACCTATTTTACATCCTTCATAAGAAATGCATATTTTTCCCAAAGGTGTGAAAATGACCCAAAATCGATCAAAACCATGGGCTATAGCCCATGCTTTTTGCCCAAAAATGGCCAAAAATGACCTATTTTGCATCCTTCATAACAAGTGCATATTTTTCCCAAAGGTGTGAAATGACCTCAAATCGATCAAAACTATGGCTATAGCCCATGCTATTTGCCCAAAAATGGCCAAAAATGACCTATTTTGCAATTTTCATAACTAATGCATATTTTTTCAAAAGGTGTGAAAATGACCCAAAATCGATCAAAACTATGGGCTATAGCCCATGCTTTTTGCCCAAAAATGGCCAAAAATGACCTATTTTGCATCCTTCATAAATAATACATACTTTTTCAAAAGGGGTGAAAATGACCCAAAATCGATCAAAACCATGGGCTATAGCCCATGCTATTTGCCCAAAAATGGCCAAAAATGACCTATTTTGCATCCTTCATAAATAATACATATTTTTTTCAAAAGGTGTAAAAATGACCCAAAATCGATCAAAACCATGGGCTATAGCCCATGCTATTTGCCCAAAAATGGCCAAAAATGACCTATTTTGCATCCTTCATAAATAATGCATATTTTTTTCAAAAGGTGTAAAAATGACCCAAAATCGATCAAAACCATGGGCTATAGCCCATGCGTTTTGCCCAAAAATGGCCAAAAATGACCTATTTTGCATCCTTCATAACAAGTGCATATTTTTCCAAAAGGTGTGAAAATGACCCAAAATCGATCAAAACCATGGGCTATAGTCCATGCTTTTTGCCAAAAATGACCTATTTTACATCCTTCATAAGAAATGCATATTTTTCCCAAAGGTGTGAAAATGACCCAAAATCGATCAAAACCATGGGCTATAGCCCATGCTATTTGCCCAAAAATGGCCAAAAATGACCTATTTTGCATCCTTCATAACAAGTGCATATTTTTCCCAAAGGTGTGAAAATGACCTCAAATCGATCAAAACTATGGGCTATAGCCCATGCGTTTTGCCCAAAAATGGCCAAAAATGACCTATTTTGCAATTTTCATAACTAATGCATATTTTTTCAAAAGGTGTGAAAATGACCCAAAATCGATCAAAACTATGGGCTATAGCCCATGCTTTTTGCCCAAAAATAGCCAAAAATGACCTATTTTGCATCCTTCATAAATAATACATATTTTTTCAAAAGGGGTGAAAATGACCCAAAATCGATCAAAACCATGGGCTATAGCCCATGCTATTTGCCCAAAAATGGCCAAAAATGACCTATTTTGCATCCTTCATAAATAATACATATTTTTTTCAAAAGGTGTAAAAATGACCCAAAATCGATCAAAACCATGGGCTATAGCCCATGCTATTTGCCCAAAAATAGCCAAAAATGACCTATTTTGCATCCTTCATAAATAATGCATATTTTTTCAAAAGGTTTAAAAATGACCCAAAATCGATCAAAACCATGGGCTATAGCCCATGCGTTTTGCCCAAAAATGGCCAAAAATGACCTATTTTGCATCCTTCATAACAAGTGCATATTTTTTCAAAAGGTGTAAAAATGACCCAAAATCGATCAAAACCATGGGCTATAGTCCATGCTTTTCCTCCGAAAATGGCCAAAAATGACCTATTTTGCATCCTTCATAACAAGTGCATATTTTTTCAAAAGGTGTGAAAATGACCCAAAATCGATCAAAACTATGGGCTATAGCCCATGCTATTTGCCCAAAATGGCCAAAAATGACCTATTTTGCAATTTTCATAACTAATGCATATTTTTTCAAAAGGTGTGAAAATGACCCAAAATCGATCAAAACTAATGACTATAGCCCATGCTTTTTGCCCAAAAATGGCCAAAAATGACCTATTTTGCATCCTTCATAAATAATACATATTTTTTCAAAAGGGGTGAAAATGACCCAAAATCGATCAAAAACATGGGCTATAGCCCATGCTATTTGCCCAAAAATGTCCAAAAATGACCTATTTTGCATCCTTCATAAATAATACATTTTTTTCCCAAAGGTGTGAAAATGACCTCAAATCGATCAAAACCATGGGCTATAGCCCATGCTATTTGCCCAAAAATGGCCAAAAATGACCTATTTTGCATCCATCATAACTAATGCATATTTTTTCAAAAGGTGTGAAAATGACCCAAAATCGATCAAAACTATGGGCTATAGCCCATGCTTTTTGCCCAAAAATGGCCAAAAATGACCTATTTTGCATCCTTCATAATACTACATATTTTTTCAAAAGGGGTGAAAATGACCCAAATCGATCAAAACCATGGGCTATAGCCCATGCTTTTTGCCCAAAAATGGCCAAAAATGACCTATTTTGCATCCTTCATAAATAATGCATATTTTTCCAAAGGTGTGAAAATGACCCAAAATCGATCAAAACCATGGGCTATAGCCCATGCTATTTGCCCAAAAATGGCCAAAAATGACCTATTTTGCATCTTTCATAAATAATACATATTTTTTCAAAAGGTGTAAAAATGACCCAAAATCGATCAAAACCATGGGCTATAGCCCATGCTATTTGCCCAAAAATGGCCAAAAATGACCTATTTTGCATCCTTCATAAATAATACATATTTTTTCAAAAGGGGTGAAAATGACCCAAAATCGATCAAAACCATGGGCTATAGCCCATGCTATTTGCCCAAAAATGTCCAAAAATGACCTATTTTGCATCCTTCATAAATAATACATTTTTTTCCCAAAGGTGTGAAAATGACCTCAAATCGATCAAAACCATGGGCTATAGCCCATGCGTTTTGCCCAAAAATGGCCAAAAATGACCTATTTTGCATCCTTCATAACAAGTGCATATTTTCCAAAAGGTGTGAAAATGACCCAAAATCGATCAAAACCATGGGCTATAGTCCATGCTTTTTGCCAAAAATGACCTATTTTACATCCTTCATAAGAAATGCATATTTTTCCCAAAGGTGTGAAAATGACCCAAAATCGATCAAAACCATGGGCTATAGCCCATGCTATTTGCCCAAAAATGGCCAAAAATGACCTATTTTGCATCCTTCATAACAAGTGCATATTTTTCCCAAAGGTGTGAAAATGACCTCAAATCGATCAAAACTATGGGCTATAGCCCATGCTATTTGCCCAAAAATGGCCAAAAATGACCTATTTTGCAATTTTCATAACTAATGCATATTTTTTCAAAAGGTGTGAAAATGACCCAAAATCGATCAAAACTATGGGCTATAGCCCATGCTTTTTGCCCAAAAATAGCCAAAAATGACCTATTTTGCATCCTTCATAAATAATACATATTTTTTCAAAAGGGGTGAAAATGACCCAAAATCGATCAAAACCATGGGCTATAGCCCATGCTATTTGCCCAAAAATGTCCAAAAATGACCTATTTTGCATCCTTCATAAATAATACATATTTTTTTCAAAAGGTGTAAAAATGACCCAAAATCGATCAAAACCATGGGCTATAGCCCATGCTTTTTGCCCAAAAATAGCCAAAAATGACCTATTTTGCATCCTTCATAAATAATACATATTTTTTCAAAAGGGGTGAAAATGACCCAAAATCGATCAAAACCATGGGCTATAGCCCATGCTATTTGCCCAAAAATGGCCAAAAATCACCTATTTTGCATCCTTCATAAATAATACATATTTTTTTCAAAAGGTGTAAAAATGACCCAAAATCGATCAAAACCATGGGCTATAGCCCATGCTATTTGCCCAAAAATGGCCAAAAATGACCTATTTTGCATCCTTCATAAATAATGCATATTTTTTCAAAAGGTGTAAAAATGACCCAAAATCGATCAAAACCATGGGCTATATATAGCCCATGCTATTTGCCCAAAAATGGCCAAAAATGACCTATTTTGCATCCTTCATAAATAATACATATTTTTTCAAAAGGGGTGAAAATGACCCAAAATCGATCAAAAACCATGGGCTATAGCCCATGCTATTTGCCCAAAAATGGCCAAAAATGACCTATTTTGTATCCTTCATAAATAATGCATATTTTTCAAAAGGTGTAAAAATGACCCAAAATCGATCAAAACCATGGGCTATAGCCCATGCGTTTTGCCCAAAAATGGCCAAAAATGACCTATTTTGCATCCTTCATAACAATTGCATATTTTTTCAAAAGGTGTGAAAATGACCCAAAATCGATCAAAAACATGGGTTATAGCCCATGCTTTTTGCCCAAAAATGGCCAAAAATCACCTATTTTGCATCCTTCATAAATAATGCATATTTTTCCAAAAGGTGTGAAAATGACCCAAAATCGATCAAAACTATGGGCTATAGCCCATGCTTTTTGCCCAAAAATGGCCAAAAAATGACCTATTTTGCATCCTTCATAAATAATGCATATTTTTTCAAAAGGTATGAAAATGACCCAAAATCGATCAAAACCATGGGCTATAGTCCATGCTTTTTGCCAAAAATGACCTATTTTACATCCTTCATAAGAAATGCATATTTTTCCCAAAGGTGTGAAAATGACCCAAAATCGATCAAAACCATGGGCTATAGCCCATGCTATTTGCCCAAAATGGCCAAAAATGACCTATTTTGCATCCTTCATAACAAGTGCATATTTTCCCAAAGGTGTGAAAATGACCTCAAATCGATCAAAACTATGGGCTATAGCCCATGCTATTTGCCCAAAAATGGCCAAAAATGACCTATTTTGCATCCTTCATAAATAATGCATATTTTTCCAAAAGGTGTGAAAATGACCTAAATAGATCAAAACTATGGGCTATAGCCCATGCTTTTTGCCCAAAAATGGCCAAAAATACCTATTTTGCATCCTTCATAAATAATGCATATTTTTTCAAAAGGTATGAAAATGACCCAAAATCGATCAAAACCATGGGCTATAGTCCATGCTTTTTGCCAAAATGACCTATTTTACATCCTTCATAAGAAATGCATATTTTTCCCAAAGGTGTGAAAATGACCCAAAATCGATCAAAACATGGGCTATAGCCCATGCTATTTGCCCAAAAATGGCCAAAATGACCTATTTTGCATCCTTCATAACAAGTGCATATTTTTCCCAAAGGTGTGAAAATGACCTCAAATCGATCAAAACTATGGGCTATAGCCCATGCTATTTGCCCAAAAATGGCCAAAAATGACCTATTTTGCATCCTTCATAACTAATGCATATTTTTCCAAAGGTGTGAAAATGACCTAAATAGATCAAAACTATGGGCTATAGCCCATGCTTTTTGCCCAAAAATGGCCAAAAATAACCGTATTTTGCAATCTTCATAAATAATGCATATTTTTTCAAAAGGTATGAAAATGACCCAAAATCGATCAAAACCATGGGCTATAGTCCATGCTTTTTGCCAAAAATGACCTATTTTACATCCTTCATAAGAAATGCATATTTTTCCCAAAGGTGTGAAAATGACCCAAAATCGATCAAAACCATGGGCTATAGCCCATGCTTTTTGCCCAAAAATGGCCAAAAATGACCTATTTTGCATCCTTCATAACAAGTGCATATTTTTCCCAAAGGTGTGAAAATGACCTCAAATCGATCAAAACTATGGGCTATAGCCATGCTATTTGCCCAAAAATGGCCAAAAATGACCTATTTTGCAATTTTCATAACTAATGCATATTTTTACAAAAAGTGTGAAAATGACCCAAAATCGATCAAAACCATGGGCTATAGCCCATGCTATTTGCCCAAAAATGGCCAAAAATGACCTATTTTGCATCCTTCATAAATAATACATATTTTTTCAAAAGGTGTAAAAATGACCCAAAATCGATCAAAACCATGGGCTATAGCCCATGCTATTTGCCCAAAAATGGCCAAAAATGACCTATTTTGCATCCTTCATAAATAATGCATATTTTTTCAAAAGGTGTAAAAATGACCCAAAATCGATCAAAACCATGGGCTATAGCCCATGCGTTTTGCCCAAAAATGGCCAAAAATGACCTATTTTGCATCCTTCATAACAAGTGCATATTTTTCCAAAAGGTGTGAAAATGACCCAAAATCGATCAAAACCATGGGCTATAGTCCATGCTTTTTGCCAAAAATGACCTATTTTACATCCTTCATAAGAAATGCATATTTTTCCCAAAGGTGTGAAAATGACCCAAAATCGATCAAAACCATGGGCTATAGCCCATGCTATTTGCCCAAAAATGGCCAAAAATGACCTATTTTGCATCCTTCATAACAAGTGCATATTTTTCCCAAAGGTGTGAAAATGACCTCAAATCGATCAAAACTATGGGCTATAGCCCATGCTATTTGCCCAAAAATGGCCAAAAATGACCTATTTTGCAATTTTCATAACTAATGCATATTTTTTCAAAAGGTGTGAAAATGACCCAAAATCGATCAAAACTATGGGCTATAGCCCATGCTTTTTGCCCAAAAATAGCCAAAAATGACCTATTTTGCATCCTTCATAAATAATACATATTTTTTCAAAAGGGGTGAAAATGACCCAAAATCGATCAAAACCATGGGCTATAGCCCATGCTATTTGCCCAAAAATGGCCAAAAATGACCTATTTTGCATCCTTCATAAATAATACATATTTTTTTCAAAAGGTGTAAAAATGACCCAAAATCGATCAAAACCATGGGCTATAGCCCATGCTATTTGCCCAAAAATAGCCAAAAATGACCTATTTTGCATCCTTCATAAATAATGCATATTTTTTCAAAAGGTTTAAAAATGACCCAAAATCGATCAAAACCATGGGCTATAGCCCATGCGTTTTGCCCAAAAATGGCCAAAAATGACCTATTTTGCATCCTTCATAACAAGTGCATATTTTTTCAAAAGGTGTAAAAATGACCCAAAATCGATCAAAACCATGGGCTATAGTCCATGCTTTTCCTCCGAAAATGGCCAAAAATGACCTATTTTGCATCCTTCATAACAAGTGCATATTTTTTCAAAAGGTGTGAAAATGACCCCAAAATCGATCAAAACTATGGGCTATAGCCCATGCTATTTGCCCAAAAATGGCCAAAAATGACCTATTTTGCAATTTTCATAACTAATGCATATTTTTTCAAAAGGTGTGAAAATGACCCAAAATCGATCAAAACTAATGACTATAGCCCATGCTTTTTGCCCAAAAATGGCCAAAAATGACCTATTTTGCATCCTTCATAAATAATACATATTTTTTCAAAAGGGGTGAAAATGACCCAAAATCGATCAAAACCATGGGCTATAGCCCATGCTATTTGCCCAAAAATGTCCAAAAATGACCTATTTTGCATCCTTCATAAATAATACATTTTTTTCCCAAAGGTGTGAAAATGACCTCAAATCGATCAAAACCATGGGCTATAGCCCATGCTATTTGCCCAAAAATGGCCAAAAATGACCTATTTTGCATCCATCATAACTAATGCATATTTTTTCAAAAGGTGTGAAAATGACCCAAAATCGATCAAAACTATGGGCTATAGCCCATGCTTTTTGCCCAAAAATGGCCAAAAATGACCTATTTTGCATCCTTCATAAATACTACATATTTTTTCAAAAGGGGTGAAAATGACCCAAAATCGATCAAAACCATGGGCTATAGCCCATGCTTTTTGCCCAAAAATGGCCAAAAATGACCTATTTTGCATCCTTCATAAATAATGCATATTTTTCCAAAGGTGTGAAAATGACCCAAAATCGATCAAAACCATGGGCTATAGCCCATGCTATTTGCCCAAAAATGGCCAAAAATGACCTATTTTGCATCTTTCATAAATAATACATATTTTTTCAAAAGGTGTAAAAATGACCCAAAATCGATCAAAACCATGGGCTATAGCCCATGCTATTTGCCCAAAAATGGCCAAAAATGACCTATTTTGCATCCTTCATAAATAATACATATTTTTTCAAAAGGGGTGAAAATGACCCAAAATCGATCAAAACCATGGGCTATAGCCCATGCTATTTGCCCAAAAATGTCCAAAAATGACCTATTTTGCATCCTTCATAAATAATACATTTTTTTCCCAAAGGTGTGAAAATGACCTCAAATCGATCAAAACCATGGGCTATAGCCCATGCGTTTTGCCCAAAAATGGCCAAAAATGACCTATTTTGCATCCTTCATAACAAGTGCATATTTTTCCAAAAGGTGTGAAAATGACCCAAAATCGATCAAAACCATGGGCTATAGTCCATGCTTTTTGCCAAAAATGACCTATTTTACATCCTTCATAAGAAATGCATATTTTTCCCAAAGGTGTGAAAATGACCCAAAATCGATCAAAACCATGGGCTATAGCCCATGCTATTTGCCCAAAAATGGCCAAAAATGACCTATTTTGCATCCTTCATAACAAGTGCATATTTTTCCCAAAGGTGTGAAAATGACCTCAAATCGATCAAAACTATGGGCTATAGCCCATGCTATTTGCCCAAAAATGGCCAAAAATGACCTATTTTGCAATTTTCATAACTAATGCATATTTTTTCAAAAGGTGTGAAAATGACCCAAAATCGATCAAAACTATGGGCTATAGCCCATGCTTTTTGCCCAAAATAGCCAAAAATGACCTATTTTGCATCCTTCATAAATAATACATATTTTTTCAAAAGGGGTGAAAATGACCCAAAATCGATCAAAACCATGGGCTATAGCCCATGCTATTTGCCCAAAAATGTCCAAAAATGACCTATTTTGCATCCTTCATAAATAATACATATTTTTTTCAAAAGGTGTAAAAATGACCCAAAATCGATCAAAACCATGGGCTATAGCCCATGCTTTTTGCCCAAAAATAGCCAAAAATGACCTATTTTGCATCCTTCATAAATAATACATATTTTTTCAAAAGGGGTGAAAATGACCCAAAATCGATCAAAACCATGGGCTATAGCCCATGCTATTTGCCCAAAAATGGCCAAAAATCACCTATTTTGCATCCTTCATAAATAATACATATTTTTTTCAAAAGGTGTAAAAATGACCCAAAATCGATCAAAACCATGGGCTATAGCCCATGCTATTTGCCCAAAAATGGCCAAAAATGACCTATTTTGCATCCTTCATAAATAATGCATATTTTTTCAAAAGGTGTAAAAATGACCCAAAATCGATCAAAACCATGGGCTATAGCCCATGCGTTTTGCCCAAAAATGGCCAAAAATGACCTATTTTGCATCCTTCATAACAAGTGCATATTTTTTCAAAAGGTGTAAAAATGACCCAAAATCGATCAAAACCATGGGCTATAGTCCATGCTTTTCCCCCGAAAATGGCCAAAAATGACCTATTTTGCATCCTTCATAACAAGTGCATATTTTTTCAAAAGGTGTGAAAATGACCCAAAATCGATCAAAACTATGGGCTATAGCCCATGCTATTTGCCCAAAAATGGCCAAAAATGACCTATTTTGCAATTTTCATAACTAATGCATATTTTTTCAAAAGGTGTGAAAATGACCCAAAATCGATCAAAACTAATGACTATAGCCCATGCTTTTTGCCCAAAAATGGCCAAAAATGACCTATTTTGCATCCTTCATAAATAATACATATTTTTTCAAAAGGTGTAAAAATGACCCAAAATCGATCAAAACCATGGGCTATAGTCCATGCTTTTCCCCCGAAAATGGCCAAAAATGACCTATTTTGCATTCTTCATAACAAGTGCATATTTTTCCAAAAGGTGTGAAAATGACCCAAAATCGATCAAAACTTTGGGCTATAGCCCATGCGTTTTGCCCAAAAATGGTCAAAAATGACCTATTTTGCATCCTTCATAACAAGTGCATATTTTTTCAAAAGGTGTGAAAATGACCCAAAATTGATCAAAACCATGGGCTATAGCCCATGCTATTTGCCCAAAAATGTCCAAAAATGAACTATTTTACATCCTTGATAAGAAATGCATATTTTTCGAAAAGGTGTGAAAATGACCCAAAATCGATCAAAAGCATGGGCTATAGCCCATGCTTTTTGCCCAAAAAATGGCCAAAAATTTATGAACTTGAATGGTTCATTAATACTTATATCAATTTTCCTTACATGTCAGAAATGTTATATTTCTTGTGTATTGCCCTCAGATAGTCGTTGTCAGGCGTCATTAACTTCTTGAAGCGCTGAAGAAAATAATAAAATACAAGAGTATTCTTATTTGCTGAAGGTAATTTCACTTCATTACGGGCAGTATGTTCATGTTTATATTATTCTGCCTACACAGAGCAGACCTTTGGGTATTTGGTTTTCGTTAATCAAGACCGCAATAATAATCCTTTGATCACTCGTCCTTAATTATTAAGTAAAATAAGCATCTTCTTTATAACCATATTCAGTACCACCACTATCACTATCACCCCTACTATCACACCACCATTATCATCGCCATCACACCACCATTATCATAATATTATTATTATCACCATCACACCAATATTATCATCATTATCATCACCATCATCATCATCACCACCACCATCACACCACCATTATCATCAACATCACCATGATTATCATGATCATTACCACCATCATCATCATCATCGCCATCATAATACTTCATAATCAGCATCCACAATCATCATCATATTATTATCGTCATCATCGTCATCACCATCATTATCACCACCATCATCATCATATTATAGACGCATTTGTCTTAGGTACCTGAGAGAAGGATCCTTTATAGTGATACATCTTATAGATAGCAAAACCAGGTACACAAACCAAAGACGCGAAACACAACATCCAACCCATGAACTCAGCCCACGGAGGAAACTGATGGTCACCATAACTGATTCCTTCCCAACTAACACAGTTCCAAATAAAGATGATCTGCACAACAGATTATTATATGATGTTAATAAATCACGCTGGACTCAATGTTATCGAGACTTGACTTTACCTTACTGACCAGCGTATCACAGAGTAGAATGCATACTATATATCCGTGAAAAATTAACTAGCAATATTGTATAAATTAGTGAAACGTTTTGTAGGTTTACGGTCTACTGAGGTCTACTAAACTTACTAAATTGTACAAATTTGTGCCGTTTCTATGAAGTTTTTTATTTACATATGGTATGCACCTGGCTATAAACTAGTTAATTTTACGTCTTCGGTATTTTAGGAAAAAAACCCTGTGAAGGTATCGGAGAAAGGAGGAGGCTTTAGGATATATATTTCATTTAACTCGTGATTGAATTTACCAATATGATGAAGGGAGAAATGTATTTCCAACAGACCAAGTAAAATATGTTGGGTTTTGAGCCGATCATTGATTCGATGTCTCTACTAAAATTATCAACACCTGCAAGACAAACAAATAAGAATATTATGAAACGGTAAATTGTAATCGATTTGTCCATGCTATAATGGCACAAAATGAGGCTATCTTGTTAAGAGAATGTACGTTCTTGTATCGCAGGGCTACCATACCACGAAATATTAAGTTGATAATTTCATTTCATGATTTTGTAACGAGCCCTGATTGGGATAAAAAAATGTTTGCCTGAAATGACGTCATGTAACTTACACCAATCAAAGCTCGCACTAGCACGCATGTTTGTCTCCAGTTCCCAAGCAGAAATACAGTGAAAGAACCTTGAAAATAACACTACTGAAGCGCCGTTACAATAAGTAACGCAAGCGTACTAACCGTAACACCATCCAATACCAATGACCTCCAAGAGAGCCACCAAGACGAGAGATATTCCTCCTGCCTGATAATCAAACATCTGAAATACGTACATTCCACCCTGTTGTCATGGAAATATTCATCGTTAGAAATACATGTATTGTCCACTATAGAAATGCATGTTAGAAGGGTTTTGCGTCGTTTATATGTTTTACATCTCATAGAAAACGATGCATGCGTTGCTATCGACGTAACAAGGTTTCGCACCTTCATGTGACGGCAGCCATGTCAGATGGCAGGAACAATACAATCGTTTTACATAAGAAATAAGTCAGTTCCCTAGAGCAAAGGGATTATATTATACTGCCATCTAACCACAGGCAGCTCAAGCTTAAGTATGGGCACTGACGTCATCAACTCCATTGATTGACAAAAACGTTTTGGAAAAAAAATGTTTTAAAATATATATAAATAGATAAACTTTATTTTAGCAGGATAAACCATAAGCAAACAAAGCTAGCGCTGGTATCTAGAAGGGCCCTTTGAAATTTTAGAATACCACAAAATGAAATTGGATCCCTGTGTCTACAAAGTAAAGAGCAAAGACTAGTAACGAGCTTTACCTGAGTGATGTTGGATAGGCCAATCACGTAGCAGACAAGACAGAATATCAGCGTGATATGAGACTTGTATCGTCTACATCCCTTGTACGAGTCAGCGAGTACAGTAGTGACTGTCTCGACACCCACAAACTGACTGTCAAGACCGAGGTTGAACAGCATAAAGAAAAATATGAAGGCCCAGAATGGGGAACCTGGCATCTTTTTGATTCCCTCGGGATACGCGATGAAAGCAAGTCCTGGACCTGAAAATTACGGGATTGGGAAAAGTTCAATACTAAATTCCAAAGTTGAGGTAAAACTGGGTCATGTTTGCATTGCAGTGCATTGTGGGAATGTTTTAGGAGACAAAATAGATGACATATTGGAAATATTCTCTCCTCACTAACGTAACAGCATTACAGTACCTTCATCCTTCTTCTTCCTCATTAGCTTCTCTTGTTAGATCAGCCAACATGGCTTATTATTCATATCTCAAGGGATTTTGAGTCACATGGTTGCACACACTGTATTCTATTCTTACAGATAACTAGATGACGTACCAGATTTGACGACATCTTTGACCTCCAGTCCCAACTCATGCGCCATGAAACCCATCATAGAGAAGATAACGAACCCACTAAACACGCTAGTAGCACAGTTGATGAGGGAAACGATGAGAGTGTCTCTGTATGTAGAAAAACAGTTGATGAGGGAAACGATGAGAGTGTCTCTGTATGTAGAAAAACAGTTGATGAGGGAAACGATAAGAGTGTCTCTGTATGTAGAAAAAGAGTTGATGAGGGAAACGATGAGAGTGTCTCTGTATGTAGAAAAAGAGTTGATGAGGGAAACGATGAGAGTGTCTCTGTATGTAGAAAAAGAGTTGATGAGGGAAACGATGAGAGTGTCTCTGTATGTAAAAAAAGAGTTGATGAGGGAAACGATAAGAGTGTCTCTGTATGTAGAAAAACAGTTGATGAGGGAAACGATGAGAGTGTCTCTGTATGTAGAAAAACAGTTGATGAGGGAAACGATGAGAGTGTCTCTGTATGTAGAAAAAGAGTTGATGAGGGAAACGATGAGAGTGTCTCTGTATGTAGAAAAACAGTTGATGAGGGAAACGATAAGAGTGTCTCTGTATGTAGAAAAACAGTTGATGAGGGAAACGATGAAAGTGTCTCTGTATGTAGAAAAACAGTTGATGAGGGAAACGATGAGAGTGTCTCTGTATGTAGAAAAAAAGTTGATGAGGGAAACGATGAGAGTGTCTCTGTATGTAGAAAAAACAGTTGATGAGGGAAACGATGAAAGTGTCTCTGTATGTAGAAAAAGAGTTGATGAGGGAAACGATGAGAGTGTCTCTGTATGTAAAAAAGAGTTGATGAGGGAAACGATGAGCTGCATGTAGGAAAAGAGAGTGAAACCCGAGAAACCCATTTTCTCCTCCACCCCCTCCCCCTCCCACTCAAATAATGACTGGTCCATTAGTCTTACCTTTGACAGTTGTTGTGGAACTTGTTGTAGCTGCCATAGGTGATGAGACCCCCAAAACCAACACTAAGAGAGAAGAATATCTGACCTGCAGCATCTACCCATACCTACAATTATACAATAGAGAGTAATAGATATACAAGAGATGTATACCATGGAATATACCATGAGGCACGTCTTGTATTTTCCAGTATCCTTTAAGGGAGTGTGTTGTCACTTCACATTCTAGAAAGCTGCCATTTTGTTGCCAAAAAAAGGAGGGGACTGGTCCCCTTGGATCCCCTGCGTACACCCCTGAATATGCAACCACCAAGTGTAAAATATAGGTACAAGTGAAGTCACAATTAATCAATCTACTTACACCAGGTGATGCGAGGAGACTGAAGTCAGGCTTGAGGTAAAATAACACTCCTTTGCCAGCCCCTTCCAGGGTAACTCCACGAAAAAAGAGGATGATCAATACGACGTATGGAAAGATTGCCGTAAAATACACAACCTGAAAAAATAAAGCATATAACCAGCAATGAAAGAGAGGCAGAGGCAGAGGCAGAGGCAGAGGCAGAGGCAGAGGCAGAGGCAGAGGCAGAGGCAGAGGCAGAGGCAGTAACCTTTCCGGCCGATTTGATTCCCTTCCAAACACAGAAGTACACGACAATCCAAGAAAGTAGCAAGCACATCGCCAGCTCAAAACGAACTTCGCCTGGTTTGTGGATGCCTTCTGTTAATTGTAGCACTTTGCGCCTGAAATTAAACATAAAAAACATAACTATATGATATCATCAGTGCAAACCATCATCTAACGCATGCGCAAAGGCGATAAGTGCGACACTTATGATTAAATTAAATTCAACGTACTGTGGCGTGACCGTGACGACGCAGTGTGGGCGCATTGTGATTGGATAAGCAGTGATCTCAAGTGCTGTGATTGGTTCAAATTTTGTCGTACTCACTCGAAAAACTCTTCTTCTGGTGAAACCAGCTTGAGGGGTGCTGTACAGTTGGCGGTGCAGTTGAGTTTACGAGTAATACTGCAAGATAATAAGCAAAGAGTTAACATTGGTTTAAAACGATACCATGGCAGTGTTCGACCTTCGTATGCTATCAAGCTATATTTAACAAATAAAAAGTATAGTTACTTTTTTTATTCTGGCATAGAAATTATTTAGGAAAAAAAAAAAAGACGGTCGCAGGATCTAGCAGTACTTCGCTCGCGGTTGGCGTCAGCACTATGCTCCGTTCACTAAACAAAGCACAGTTTTCGATCAATCAGAGCGCACGTACTATCCCAACTATGTAATAAACAAAAATATCTACCATGCAGCTTTGGCTTTTATATTACAGTGTGGGACAATCACAAAACGGAGACCTTAGCTCAAGGTGAAAGCACAAAGATTGAAAACACTTTTTGCGGAGGGAGGAAACCGGATAACCATATAAAAATCTTCCAATTACGGGAGAGAGCCAACATGCAACTCTACCCGCATATGACACTTAGTACTGGAAGGTACCCAGGTCTCGCGCATTGGTGAGAGGGAAAAGCATTAGCAAACCGCACTCTACCTTTACTCAGTCCATGGTATAATATAGGATATACCACACCTACCTACAGAATTCAGTATTCCAGGCGTTACTACAATCTTTCCAGGGCACGGTCGCTCTGAATGAATCAAACATGTAGTAAAATGACCAGGCCATAATAACGTTGTAATACACACTGCACAGGAAAGTAATAATCGTCATGGCAAAGCCAATACCTATTGAAAGACAACAAACACGTGCCCTAAAAATTAGTAGTTAACGAACTGACCAACGGGTACACCCAACCACACCCCCATTCATTGGCGTTCACTATTTTGTTGTGACGGTCAGTTAGTGAATGTGACGGTCAATTAGTGTATGTGACGGTCAGTTAGTGTATGTGATTGGGGAGCAATGTTTATATGCCGTGCTGATATGTTGCATGCAAAAGGAGAATTTTGTAGCAGGGGTGGATCCGGCATTTTGTTCAGGGATCGAGGGGTGCTGCGCACAAAATTAACCAAGGGAGGGGTGCACCCCTTAGAATGAAAGGAAAAAAACAGTACTGGTTGTCTTTGAAGTAGGGGCACAAGGTGGAACCAGGGAGGGGTGCCACCCCCTGCGCCCCTCCCCTGGATCCGCCCCTGTGTAGGTACTAACCTCCCATCAGTGGAGATACTATGGTCCAAGCTTTAACGACACCTTGAGCTGTGTACTGTCCTAGGGCGACCTCGAGGAAGAAGATTGGAATACCGCAGAAGAACAGACATATGGCGTATGGTATTAGGAATGAGGCTGTGGAGAGAATGAGAAAAGAAGAAATAAGGGATTTTCTGTTTGCCATCCTTACCCCTCCCCCCACCCCCCCTCCCCTCCACCACCACAATTAGACAATACAAATTAAATTGGCCAATTCGACAAATATTGTTTGTACTCAATCCATGTATTAAAGTCAGTAGACATTTAGATCTTATTTCCAAAATATTTAAAAACACTTAAATTGAAATAAGATTTAAAAAAAAAACGCTTAAAATAAACGATATACGTTTATGGATGGCTAAAAACATCAGGAAAAACACATGAACAAATTAAGTTTTTATACTGCGATTGTTTATTGGGTATTAATTATTGTGTCGATCAAACATGCCGTATATTAATTCGGCTGTATTGATCTTCTTGGCTTGGGTATTCTTGTGTGCAATGAGTCAACAATAGGACTTGAAGAGATTGGTTTATATTCTGTTCGTATAACGGCTCGTTGGTCATCAACGAAGAAAATAATCCAACTAAGAGATAAATTTTTATAGTTTTCCAAGTACGCAAGAAAATTTCTGGTATTAAAACTGATGGCATAGAATATTTTTTACATTTAATTTCATTTCTGATACGTTTTTTTCAAACAAACAAACGTTTTTTTCAAACTTTTATTCAAACAACAATATCAAATATATTGCGTTCCTGTGAAGAACTGAGCCATAGAAATGTCAACTATTAAACATTCTGAACCTTGATAATTTAGTTATTGCAAAGATAGGCGTGTTCTAGTGAAAAATGTGAGCTTGAGATAGAATGGTCAAAGGAGCAAATCTTATTAGTTTATAATTGACAAATTTCTTCAGGCTAAAATCAAACCATGTCAATACGTACGTTGGCTACAAGAGCTTTTCAGTTGGATAAATAATACTTTTCTGTACTTTGTGCGTTAAATTTCAATGCAAAAATGTAATGTAACCTTTTATCTTTTTTTTCTTCTTTCTTTTTCTTTTTCTTTGTTTTGTTTTTTGTTTTTTTTGTTTTTGTTTTGTTTTTGTTTACAAATGTGGAAACTTGTTGCACTAAAGGTGAACTTAAACACCATAATAGTCATCTTATATATTAACCAAACCAGAAGAAATGAATGATCATACCTCCACCGTTCTTGTAACAGAGGTATGGAAACCTCCATACATTCCCTAATCCAACAGCATACCCGACACAGGAAAGAATAAAGTCCATCTTATTCGACCAGTTTTCTCTTTCTTCTAGCTTTACTTCTACTTTTACATTATTTGGCTCCTTCTCGATAGCTTCAGCCAAATATGTCCTGCTGTTGACATCTCGGGAATAGATATTAGAGTCTCTAGAGGTGCCTTCCATGGTGAAATGATCGCGGGACAGGCGAGAAGGCGTCTTTTCTTGCCACTAAGGGAATGCAACTATGATATAACTGCTAAAAGTTTGATTTTCTACGTGTTATAATCCGTGATATATGTTTGCTTCAATCAACTGGAAACAATTAAGTAAATGCAAATCAAAATTCGCATTGAACTGCTGTATTTAATTTTGAAAGGAATACGTTGCTAGCTTCAACAGACCTTGACCTAATAACAGCTGTGGTTGGACGGAAAATAAATCCTACCAGCAGGTCTTGATAGCTTTCCAAAGATAACTACAGCCTAAGACCTCTGGGTTTTTGCCTTCTGCTGTGCAACAGAATTTTAGGAATGTTTGTTCACTTCGTTTATTGTATTTGATTCTGCAAGTCCAGCATGCCTCTTTAAATTAGTAAACGAGACTGTTATGACTTGGAAATCTACTCCTTGGTTTCCTGTTCTACAAACCTCTTTCGAGCTTGTATTAGTTCGGGTTTGTACTGGGAGGTACAGACCTAAGTTCAAGGGCGGGATTCAACCAAACTTTTAAGGGGGTGGGGGGATAATTGAGTTTAGTGGGCTTCTGCCCCCTTTGCCCCCTGGATCAGCCCTTAAAGTTTAAGGACGGTTGCCGGGTAAGGAATTCAGACCGACTGCCACTTGACACCGACTGAGGAAAGTCCTTCTGGTCAAACTGGCCCTGCTTTCTGACTGTCTGATATTCAACTTATAAGTAAAGTCGAGCTCGGAATACCAGAGATCCCTATCGTCTTGCACTTCTGTCAAACAAATTTCAAATGGTGTAATGGTCTTATTTAAGTTAATATTTTTTGATTAACAGAAGCAAAAGGAAGTTGTATCAAACTGATTGCAGAAGGTAAAGAAACAAAAAATGTGTTCCATAAATCAAATCTACCGAAAAACCGTCCGTGGTGAATGCTTAATGGCGCGATTACGGAACTGCGTTGTGACAGAAGTTGCAAGAGTGTTTACGCGGTTCAACGGAGACGCAATTTTTGCCAAAAGTAGAAACGAATTCTATCGTTAGCGAGAAAATTGCTCAGTGAAATCGCACCTTAAATGATGGAAAACATCAAAGCAGGTAAAATCTCCAAGTAGATAAACAAAAACATCTTTGGGGAGGTTTACAAACGAAAAGTGAAACACAAGGAAATAATGAAAAATGGTCATTTTTGGTTTGGTGGGAAGAAAAAACGGGAATCCTAATCTTTGATCTCGCGATACTGTTGTCGCGATCGGGAGTACTTTTTTCCCAACAGACTACTGTTTTGACGACGCTGTAAAGTCGCGATTGCGGAGCGTTGTGACACAAGCTTGCGTGGAGCATTACATCGTGTAACCTGCAGCGCGATTTGAAGAAATGTTGCGAGACAAGTTGCAGCAATCTTTGCCAAAAATAGATTTCGTTTATACTTTTGGCAACGATCGTGTCTACGTTGCCCCGTGTAGACACTCTCGCAAATTGCGTCGCATCACAGTTACGAGAAGAGTTGCAAAGAAAACTGCAGTGCAACTTGGCAAATGTCTTGCAACAAAATTACTTTAAAATGTTGAAACGATCGCTTTGCGTAAAATCACCTTTCCGGAAATTTAAATTTTTCCGAATTCGTTAATTAACCAGACAATTCTATTCCATTTTATTTACCATTTATTTGAGTATTTTACCAACATTTTTTTACATAAAGCAAATATTACAACAAAAACATTTTCTAACAGTTTCATCCCGTGAAGTTTACATTCGTAAAAATGGAGAGGGGTACGTTTTGAAACATATGCGAGTACCTATCCTAATATACGAGGTCGTGCGATATTTCGTTTATAGTGCAGTCAAGGAAATTTCGAAAAGATATATGTTATATGAATTATATAAGTACAGTATATATCGATTTAAATATATGGATAGTCTACATAAATCAAGAAAGAACCTAGTGCAGAGGTGATCTTCATAAACAAATACCATTAGTGTAAATAGTGATGATAACAACAAAAGAAAGCGATGGAATTAGGGTCTCCTAGTTTGTATTAGGCTAGTGTCTATTTCACGGGTTTATGAAAACCTCTATAAAAATAGATATTTTTTAAAGGTTATTAAGAATTTATTGTACTCCTCTCAACCAATCAGAATCGAGTAATTGTGCTGGTGTACTATTTTGTTAAATTTTTCACGGATAAACGTAAAATATTTAAAGCTGGCATATACCTATAGAATAAACTATGTAGAATAAGCTTGGTGTATTTCATCTAGACTCGGATGGAGTAGTAGATTCGCTATGCATAAACTATTACAATCTACAGCTATTTCAAAAAATACGAAGTTTATGCCTGCATGTAGCTACTGCTTTATAGGCCAACAGTATTTAAGGCAATAAACATGCAGTACAGTTTGGTAAGATATGATCGAAAAGAAATGAAAAGAGATTGAAATAAACGTAAAAACTGAGAAGAGTTGCGTAGTTTGTAAAACAAAAAAATATAAACAAACGAATACGAAATAGCGAAAGTGTTCACAAGTCTACACAAAGACTATGAAAACAGAGGGCCAATGACGTTGTTCCTAAGGTATCTAAGGATTTCTTATTACTCCACACTTTCTTTCGGTCATGCAATCGCCAATCACTGATCGGCATTCACCTCTCTAACCTTTTTTTGAAATAGCTGTAATCTACGAAAGAGTTTGTCAGAATAGTTGCTACAGTTTAGAGTAAAAAAAGGTAAAGTACCTATACTTAACGTCAGTAATTCCTTCAGTTGAAATTCAACTGCTATCAATGGAAGCCGACGGTGGGCACTTTACCCCCTTCTCTCCATCAGTGCTTTGTTTTAAGAGTATTTAAAGCTGAAGCTACACGGATTAGAGAGAAGTCGAAACAGACGTGGAGATCCTAAGGATCGAACCGTGGACCTCAAGCTCTGAAGGTCGCGCGCACTGACCAACTGAGCTACGCCTGCTCCTTTAACTTTTACTTGGCTCGTAAAACGAAATATATCATTGTTGACCAACACTCAAAGCAAAAAAGAGACAATAACAAAACTATGGAATAGTTTAGTACTATGTATAATGCTGTACTACTTTTTCAAAGGCTAGGTAAAATCACTCTCCTTAAATCTATCACTTCATTTTGCAACAATTTTACTATTTACTGAACTTATTATCTATGGGGGCTTGAAGAACCCAACAAAAATGACCGCTCGCCAACATGATTGGCTTCATAGCTCAGTTGGCAGAGCATCGCACCGGCATCGCGGAGGTCATGGGTTCGATTCCCGTTGAAGCTTGAAATCACTTTTTCAAGTCTTTCTTTACAGCGTTCGCTTAGATCGCTCATTCACTGTGATGATCAACACATCTATCATTATTTTACTATACACACGTTTTGGATGATATTCACATGATTCGAGTATGATAAAATACCGGTCACTATTAAGAGAGGGGGAGGGAGGGTAGGGGGCAGATGTAAGGTAGAGAAAAGAGGTATTCTTTAAATTTATTCAAGCGAACTGCAAAAATATGGTTTGTAAAATGAGGGTTTAAAAAAATTTAAACATGACACACCTCCTTTTGCACCAGTTCCGCTTCGAAAAACTATGTAGCAGGTCCCTAATAGGGCATTGCTTTACGACTGAATTATCAACTAGGTTTGATTGATGTCAGAGATTCAGATAATTTTTTCTGAGGTCTCTCAATTTCTCTTCAACAAGACATTCGTCTCTATCAATACCAGCAAAATGAACACGCATTATTATCATCAAATTGGCTAAATGCAAGTTAAACATATTCGCGTTAAATACTAAATCAAATACCCTCAACTTAAAGTTTACACACATTATTTATATTCTAATACAGTGGATTTTACATGCCCCTGAAAGAATAATAAGCGTTAAACAGGAAGATAACAACTCCATTGTTTTGTTTTGCAGTATTACTGCAAGTCCCTGATTATACAGCCTTTTTCATGGGGAAATTTAAATCACTCTATCAGTGCAATATATTTCACGATTTCATAGTATTTACTATGTGGTTAACAGGTTGGTCATCAGTCTAGGTATTAATCCTTTGATTTCTGAGAATTTCAAATTAAGAAGCATCATTGTACCCTTGTAGGAGAGTGGCAAGAGTCGTGGACACTTCAAAACAAAAGTTGGTCCTGATGGTTTACTGTTTTGAACACTTAACTTTGACGACCATATCTCAAACCTGAAACAACAATTGAAATCTATGTTAAGATATATGTATACATTAGGATCTCTAATATTTTGTTGATCACAAATTTATGATTAAGTCTATCTACTTAAAAGTAGTAACAAGAGACTGTCCAATTTCATTTTGGAAAGCTTATATAATATCATTTATTCAAAAGAGAACATATACTTACCAAGACAACTGGTGCCTTTACTCGATAAGAAGCAGTGTCTCGCTCAATCTTGGCCATGGCTTCGGCATTGGGTTTGAGCAAGAAACAAATACGCTAAAGAAGTAGAAGATATAACATTTGACATAATTTACTCAGACTAGTTGACGCCGATGTCGTTGAAAGGGTAAATGCGATTGGCTTTAAACAGAGGCCAATCCAAAGTCGTGATCCGTTGCACAAATCATTCAGTATAGTGCACAAACCCTTTAATAATTTAATAGTTAATAAAGATTATTATTATTATATTATTATTTATTATTAGGTTTACCTCTCTCAATGTCCCAGGTGTCTTGTAGATCTCATGGATAGCCATCAGCGGAATCATCATAACAGAAGACAAACACATGCACCAACCGAGACGCTCTGCCCAACCAGGGTAGGGCTGTCCATTATACTTTATGCCATTCCACTTGATAATGTTAGCCAGGATGATAGCCTGCATTGCAAAACAATAAAGGATGTTGGTAATACAGTGAAGTGATGATGATGATGATGATAACTGCTTGTAACACATATCAACAAAATCATTCTCATTTTAGTAAAAGTAAATCTGTAAAATTACCATAGTGCAGAATGGCGAAACGTACTTCCAGCAGATCTGGAACCACAGGAATGGCCTTCTACCAGTCATGAGTTGTACGTTATCAGAGAATCTATCCACCCCTATGACGTAAGAAGGTAAGAGTAAAGTACCTATACTTAACGTCGGTAGTTCCTTCAGTTGGAATTCAACTGCTATCAATGGAAGTTGACGGTGGGCACTTTGACTCCACTCTCAATCAGTGCTCTGTTTTAAGAGTATTTAAAGCTGAAGCTACATGGCTTAGAGAGAGGTCAAAACAGATGTTGAGATCCCAAGAATTGAACCGTGGACCTCAAGCTCTGAAGGTTCACACTAACCAACTGAGCTACACCTGCTACATACACAGACAATCATTTATGCTGATATAATGCAACATGACTCAAGAGTTGTGATCTTACCATAAATCCATGAAATGGTGATGATTTCAAAGAATGCCAGGATCAAGAGAGAAAGGCCAGCAGTCTGATAATCCATGAGGTTGAACCACCACATACCACCCTGGATGGGGGGAAAATGGTCATGTTACTAACATAAAATAACTGGAGAGTCAATGCTTAATTATCAGGGACTGCTAATGGAGTAGGATTTACACTTACATCACTCAAACTAATCTTACATCACTCCCCCCCCCCCCCCCCCACCCCCTAAAATGTAAAAGGTGTTTTGCAGCCTTTTATTATGAATTTTCCCTTCCACAAAATGCAACTCAAGCAAGCAATAGACCGGAAAAGTTCTGCTCACTGTAATGCCATGTCCAGGAATTGACCCTGAGAGGCAAAAGGCAAACGTTCTACCACCAAATCACCTTTAATTCCCCAAAGCAAAAAACTGACCTGTTCATAATGAAGTGCTTATACCTTATATATCATAAGTCTGAACCTACTTACCTGCATAATACATGGAAAGCCGAGGAAGAACATGCTACCACAGAGAACAGCTACAAATGCTGGTTTACGCCATTTTGTTGCTCGTAGCCATGGATACTCATCAACGAAGCCGGTGATGACTGCCTCAATAGTAGCAAACTGTAACAAGAAAAAATGTTGTTATTCATGCAATTAGAACAGTGTTTATCTGGATCCCTTGGAATACACCTATCCTACAAGTACTAAAAGGAGTGATTTTAAACAAATTCTGAGAAAAAACTTTTTATTCAAATTTTCTCTTAACATTAACTCCAACAGTGATGCACTAACTGAGGATGTTTATTCATAATTAATATTGTTTTATAACTGCTCAATTTTGGAGCAAGAAGACAGATTTGTCCATGAATTACAGCTACACGTACATCTGTATACTTGGTACTAGGTTGGTAGCTATACGTGGTAGGTGATGGTTGACACTCACCTGACTATCAAGTCCAAGTGTTACCAACATGAAGAAGAACAGGATGGCCCAGAATGTCGAAATAGGCATCTGGGATATGGCTTCAGGGTATGCAATGAAGGCAAGACCCGGTCCTGTAGATAATAAAAATAATAAATTGTTAAATAATTCTATGGATATTGTACCAAAATCTTTTATTCATCATTTCTTATTATGGTGTTTTTGTACCCAAGCTAGACCACAATGCATCATGATATTTATCAATCAGTCAATCAAAGACTTTATTTAAACAGGGTGGCCCATTCAGCTACCTGGCTGATATCCAGTGGGGCCCTGTAAAAACAGAATAGAAAACTGAAATGCCTATAGTCCCAGCGTACAGCTGTATCTAGAGGGGTAGAATGAATTATTAAAAGATTGTCGCTTTATCAAAGTACCTGATGTTGCAACCTTTGCTACTGTGGTCTCCAGAATATGAGCCATGAATCCCAGCACACTGAACACCACAAATCCAGCAAAGAAGCTAGTACCACAGTTGACTGAAGAAATGATCAGTGCATCCCTACCAAAAATAATTTAATTTAATTTGAGCTTAATTCAATTTATGTGAGTAGAGTTGATAATATGCCTAAGTTGGTTCTCTTATGTGATTGGAGGGTTTTTCAAGTTACTCTGGTTTTTATCCCTCTGCAACCGTTAATCAACTCTTCTGAATAACAATTAAACATAGAACAAGTCTCACAAGTTTGAAAGTCACATGTTTCATGATTTTGACATAGACAAACTAATAACTGTTGCAGCAGTCTTCCCAGAGGAACAAAAAAATCTTTTTCCATCCCACTTAAACACTTGAAACAATTTTTGATCAATTATTTGGCGTGATGTTTCAAATTTGCGGATATTCTAATCATTTTGTTAAGCTTGTGGGACTGTAACTAATCGAAGCCGGAACCATGAATTCTATTTGATTTGTGCTCAAGGTTTTATCAGGAGTTTTTGTCGCTGAGAGTTTAGTCACTTACTTATGACAGTTGTTATTAAATTTGTTGTAGCTGCCGAAGGTAATCAATGTTCCAAAACCAACTCCAAGAGACCAGTAGATCTGCGTAGCAGCATACACCCATACCTAAAGACAGACAATGGCGTGGGTTATTATAATTGCTTAAACAAATTTTGTATGTCCATGTGACAGCCTTCAGATCGTAGGTATATATATCAAGAGCCAAGATCTTATTGGTCATCAAACAGTGTGAAGGTTGGACTAGCAGACTGGATTCAGTAATTTCGGAAGAGGCTCTCTTGAAAAAATAGGTGGCTGTATTCTGAACTAGATTAATGTTAACTATTTTCTCTTTGGCATAAAATAGCCAGTGGAAAAAGGTGAAGAATACAGTGAATGATTGCGGCTAGCTGGCTCCTGTAGAGGCTTTGCACCATCACGTGACAGTGCCCATAATACAGCTTGGACTGCCTGTGGTAAGATGGCAGAACAATAAAATTCCTTTGCTGTTGGGAATTGGATTCTTTCTCTTGCAAAAAATTGTATCGTTTGATTCTCGCCATTTAACATGACTGTTGTCACGTGATGGTGCAAAGACTGTATTAAATCGACCTCTTAACTTGATAAGAAATGCATAATTTATTAGATGCAGTAATTGAATAACACATCACAATCAGTTCTTAAACCCCTATTTGTAGATATTGTTCCTCTGTCACTCATTGAATTTATGAAAGCTCTAGGGGGTCGATTCATTGGCTGCTATTGTAATGAATGCATACCTGAGGGTCAGCAAGTTTTGCAAAGTCTGGTTTAATATAATAGATGACACCATCAAGGGATCCTTCAAGAGTTGCACCACGGATCATCAGGATGAACAGGATGATGAAAGGGAAAGTGGCAGTGAAGTATACAACCTGGAAAAAAGAGGAATCTTCAATCAAATTCTGCTACAACTGGTACCTAGGTACAGTCACTCTTATTACTGCTAATTTCATAAATATGTAAACTCTGTAGCTCCAACCCTGCGATGCCTGAAATTTGTTTTTTATTACTGCCACAATTCAAAATTATGAAAGGTACTGTCTAATTAGGATTGATTGACAGTAGCGAAAAACCAAATTCCAGTGCGCAGCTTGCAGACACAGAGTCTGCATGTTCATAAAAAAGTATTAACGTTTTTTCTTTCAAATTTCTGTACTGCCAGTTGTATGTATGCTCTTTAAGTTTAGGACACACACATTGCCTCCCAGTTGGCTAAGCTCGTTATTTTTAGATCTTATTGTGGGGGGTTTGAGGGGGTGGGGGGCTAATGGGTTTGGGTCTTCGCTTGACTAACATTTAAGGGCTTTCATCTATTTGAGTAGAAAGTGCTACACTGGTGCATTTTAAAAAAACCTGTTTTCCATGATTTCATAACATATTTCTGAACTACTCAAAGCTAAACATACCTTTCCGGAGGACTTTATTCCCTTGAATAGACAGAAGTAAACAACTACCCAGGACAAGATAAGAGTTCCAAACAAAGGCCATCGTATGTCTCCAATCTGTGCAATATCATCTGTGATCTCAAGGACATTGTGCCTGAAAAGGAATTAATACTTGTCAAAACTTAAAGGCATCAATAATATGGAATAAGAAACTTAGTTTTTAAATTGCTACGAAATAAAGTTACTACCAAAATTCTTAGTATTCAATATAATGGCTATCAAACTGATTAAATTTTACTAGCTAAAAAAAACATTAATTTGTATTTAAATAGCTGACAACTGTCAAGTTCTAGCTTGCCATTGTATACATGCATCCCTACAAAAACTCAATATAGGCTTAAAATAAAATGGCCTGTAAGTCAGCAGTCATCTTGACTGAAAATTATTTTATAAGCCTTATCTAAGTATCTTACTTCCAGAACTCTTCACTAGGGGAGGTAGCTTTTGCAGTACAATTAGCTCCAAGTCCAAGAAGAGTACAGTTCAGTGCTTCCGCACCTTTTCTTTCAGTCCTAAAAAATCATGATGAAAAATGAGTCAAAAAAACTCTTGCATTATTCAAAATGAATAATATACGATCCCTTTGATATCCTCCCTTGATCTCTATGTCTTCCTATCACTTAGAGTAACAAGTTCATTAAAGCCAGCACTGCATGTTTGTGGTTACCTTGGTTAGATGAAAAACGCCTTTGAACCCTGAAACAACCTCTGGGCTGATCTAAGTCAGGGGACGGATAACTCACAGATCGAAGGGACTGAAACCCATTCAACTCTACTCATATGTTGGAAAGTCCAGGAATCAAACCAGAGACTTAAGAGAAAAGAGGGGAATGCACTACACCACAATCCCTTGATGAACAATAATACAATGTAATAGCTTACACTACCTGCAGTAAATGGTGTTCCATTCATTACCACAATTCTTCCATGGAACAGGAGATTGAAATGACATGAACAGGAAGTAGAAAATCCAGCATAGAATCACGATATAGTAGATACAGCACATGTAGGATATCCAACAAATCGTGTATCCAATTCCTATGATCATTCCATTAAAAAACATGAGCTCTAGTTGTATATAACTTTGTTAACATGAATGTGATTTATCCGTTCTTCTCAAAGAAAATATTGACACTTAACAGAAGATGGCTACAGTACAAGTTATCATTGTAAGAGTTATAGGTTAAAATGAGATTTAAAGTTACTATGTTAAGAGTTAAAGGTTACAGTGACGTCAAAATTACTCATAAAGGAATCATTAGCTTTACATAGCACTGGAAGAGCATACTTTACAGAAAGAAAAGAATCAGAATCAAGAAGTTTACTACGGATTTCACTGAACTGTGGCGGCACGTCAAACATTTGTCTCACTACCACACCCTAATTCGTCTACTGACACACCTACTTTTGTCACTGTCTCAGATCTAGCACATTGCCAGTAAGGTATTTACTGTAATACATGTAACAAAAGTAGGTGTGACAGTAAATGAATTAGGGTGTGGTAGTGAGAGAAATGGTTCAGTGACACCTGTAATATGAAAAAATTAACAATTAATTTTATGAATGAAGAATGTTAATTGAAATGATACTGGGTTGAGTTGAAAAAGAATTATGTACACAGAACTAGCATAGAGTAAAGTACGGAAGATTTATCAATATGAGGTTAAAGTTGCGGGGAGTTAAATATACTGATATGAAAGTAAGTCGTTTGTCAATTACCTTGATGATAAAATAGGGTTACATGTATATCTTCATATAGAGGACACAGCATACGTAATTCAATATAAATATGCCGGAATGCAGCTCAATTTGGAGGACAAAACGATAGGTTTACAATTCTCAGGAGATTGAAATTCTTTTGTTTTGTCCTCCAAATTGAGCTTGTTTGACATCACATGTAAGGAGTCCAACATAAATGGCCGCGTCCTCTACACAAAATGAGAACCCAGAATACTACAATAAACTGTAAAGTGGAAGGTGCTTCTATAATTCATTTTAGAATATCAGTTTATTAAAAATGTATTTAAAATTTGATTCGTACTTTAATTTCCAAAATATTTGGAATGTTCAAGTTTAAAAGCTGTTTGGGAGCTAGAATGAGAATTTTACGGTTCCTTTTCCATGAGGAATAGATCAATACAAATCAAATTTATCTTTCTACAGTGCAACAAAAAAATGCTAGGAAATTCTCATTTCTGTGTTCCTGAAGTCAATTATGGGGTTTAGCGGCTGTGGGTATGTCTGTAAACTAGTAAGTGTTGTTCTATTCTAGTTCATGGTTTTCATTCAAACACGGGCAGATTTTATGGGAATAGTTTATGAACGATTTCCCATTTACAACTACCCTTAAATCTTTCACTACTTACAGTAGTTCTCCCATCCTCTCTCCCTCTACAATTAACCCCCTCTCCCCCTGCATCCAACAATAATGCCCCTCCCTGGCTATGTATAAGTCCCAAATCAATTTCAATAAATTATTCCCATAATTGCCAAGCTATCAGAAACACAAAACCACCAACTAGATAGAATGGCCAGTGCGTTGGTTAATAGATGGATGTAATGTGATCTGAAGTGGTCATGGAATTAAAAGATTTATTGTCAAAAGTTTGTGATAACATTAAGTGCCGCACATTATTCTGAGCTAAAAAAAGAATTCTAGATTTAACTAATTAATTCGTGAGAACAGAACAAACAATGAAAATAAATAATGCAAAACTTTTAAATTATAAACAATACAGCCACCTGTTTAGGTGCCAATGAGGAAAGAATAATATTTGAGTTTATTAATTAATTTATGAAAATGTTTTCTTCAAAACCAGCAGTAAGTAATTTCTAAGCATAAAACATAATCTGTTATGAGAACAAAATTGAAAACACCAGATAATTTTTCTCTAAAAAAAAAGGAAAACAAACAAAAAAATTAAAAGGAAAAATTAATTTAGAAGATAAACTTTCTGATCAACGAAAAGTAATTAATTATTAGATCTACCAACATCAAAAATTAAAAAGGTTTTGAACATTAAAAAGCTTGTTTTCTAAGTGACAAAGACTGAAGAAATATATTCAAGACCTCTTGGTCAAAGATGATACTGTAACACTTCAGACTATTAAAATTTTTCTAGGAATAAAATTTGCTCTCAAAGGCTGACAATGTATAAATAATGCTCCAGACACTAATCTGACAGTACTGTCATAAATTTAGGAATAAATTTTGTTTTAGAAGGTATAATTCCACCTTGGGAGAATTTACTCTATTCTGCGCAAATAAGCACCTGCTGTGACTTTTCTCAGTTGAAGGGCATCATTGTAAACGTACTAGCATCTTGGTATATTTAATAATGGAAATGTCCTAGTTATTTTAAAGGTTGGTTTAATAGAGTTTTTTTGGCTGTGTGCTACATACAGCTTTTTAAGCTAAAATTTGAAACTAATAATAACTATAAATTTCTTTATTTAAAAGCTGGCATTTTTCTATTGTGAATATTGCTTTCTTGAAATTCAATATTCGTGTGTCATTGTTAATGAAGAGGTGTCAGGGAAAACAACACTTGGTTGGAAAACTACTTAATGATGGGAATTTATTCATGTTTAAAACATAAAAAGATTAAAAAATACAAAACAATTATCCATGTCTTTACAAAAAGATTTAGAAAAAGAAATAGCTAAAGAGTTTTGTTAATACAGTAGATGGATCAAAGTCAAATCTAATTCAAAAAGAAAAAGCCATTAAAAACAACTAGAAAACAAAAGGGGGATTATAGCATGTGTGTCCAATGATCAGGTACACAACAAAGACCTTATTGGTAGATTTCAAGCATTCTCGGCAGAGTCAAAAGACATAACCACCAATTGTTGTGGCTAACAATTGATGCTAAAAAGAAATCTTTTGTAAAATGGAACCAACATGGGGCCACCATGATGTAAGCTGTCTTTGATGAATAGTGTGGTAGGTCATGGCTGAATGAATCCTTATGCCTGTACATAACATCCATTAACATAAATTTGAACATTGGTTAAAAGCCTGGATTATCTACAATTATGTACCCGCAAGCACTTGTAAATATGTAGGACTGTGTTCCTGATTAAATCCGAGTTTATAAATATTCCAGCATTGATGATGGAACTTAGTACTGTGTAGCTTAGTAAGTCAGTTGTGAGCTAATATAGAGGATTGTACTCCATTTACTCATCTCTGGAATCTTAAAATAGAAAACTTATGAGGCGAATATGCGAAGATTGTGTATTCTGGCTCACAAGAAATGAAAATTTCCCTGAAGATTTTGCTGCACTTTGAAGAATGATATATAAAACATTACCACCTAGATAAACAAGTGCAATGTAAGTCATCTTAAGCCATGGCAACCATTCAGAGCCAATTGAGTACCTGTGTTGTCTGTTAACACTTTCTAGTCTATTATTGGTTATTTGAACGATGAAAAATGGCTTCCATATCTGACCTACTTGAGCACCTGTCTACTAGGCTGCTAATATCTTATTATTATTATAATATATTAAAGATAATTTTTTTGAAGTAATATAAATAGGAAACCATGTGTGGTTTTTAAAATTTTGAGTTAATTTAGTTTTACTGATTAATAAAGCACTGTCAAGTATGGATAGGTCTGGAGTAAACCAAAACTTTTGAACATGTATCACTATCATCAAACCAAAGAAGGATTTTAAAGGATCATACCCTGAAACAACTTCTGGGCTGATCTAAGTTAGGGCATGGCTAACTCACCAATTCAACCATGAAACAACCTCTGGAATGATGAAAGTCACCGCACATCTAATATTTACAGATCAAATTGGAATTTAGATATGTTTTTTATACTAGATAATATGATAACATGATGCTCCACATCCATACCTCGGCTATATCATTCAGTAAACTATTCCAACTCTTTTTAAAACCTATTAAAAAAGTACAATAACCAAATTTTAAAAAGCAACAATCAAATTCAATTTAGAATTTGCAAAAAAAAAACTTTTCTTTTACCGGCATTATTAAAAAGAAAGAAACAACTTTTCAATCACTTGTTAATTAATTAGAATTATTAATAGATGGAGAAGAATATTAAGCATTTAAAATGTTTACCATCCCATAAGAGTGGAAGTCTCGACTGCGTCAGGGGATGACATCAGCTAGGCTATCGATCAGGTGCTGATTAAACAACCAATCGAAGGAACACAACGGTTATCAATAATCTGTTACTGTTAGGACAAAACCATTTAGAACAATTTTTTTTGGTCTACAGGAATTGATCAAAAGAATGCTTGGACAATCTCAAAAATTTTAAATGAAAAAAAAAATTGTTTTTTTTTTTAATTATATTTTTCATTATTTTTAGAATTAACCATTTCAATCCAAAATTGAAATATTCCTGAAACCTTGTGATAAAACACGAGAATTTTTTAAAGTGCAATCAAAAGTAGTAATCAGTGTAACAATAGTATTAGGGAAAGAACATGCTTTGCTGATATGTTAAAAAGTTGAACAGCAATGTTTTAGTAAATATGTGCAAGTAATTTAATCCAGTAAGATTACCTTACCCCATACAAACCCAGAACCGTCAGGAAATTAACCCCTTGTACTGCACATGTACACAATCACCCCACACCATAAACTCTAATTCATACATGCAGATACATGCAATGAACGAGTCGCAATGTGTAATAGTCTTGCCTATATGCTTGGAGTTTGTCCTCATTTCAAGATAAGTCCTATATCACTGCAATTTTCAATATAATGCAAACCCTGTAGCTGTAGTAGAGAGGTGCCTGTTGAAATATGGCTCATCACTGCTGCCACTCAAAATGGAAAAGATACCGTCTGATTGCTTTTTGATTGGACAGAAGTGAAAAAAAACACATTTCAGCCTGCGGCCTAAACCTGCAGAGTTTGCATAATATTGAAAACAACCATAATCTGGAAATATATTTCATTAATCCAAAGTTGAATCCAGTGAGAATAACATTCGAGAATATTTGGAAATTTAATTTCACTTAAGATTAATGTGATTCTTTTTCACTATGATGGTAAAGAAAGTTGCACTGAATTATTTTAATGTCTACTTTGCTTTGTCAAAATTATTTTTTCCATTGTAAGATTGTATTTGTTTTTGCTATTTTTTACATTTAAGTTCACTTTGTTTTAAAGCTAGTAATAAATAAATAAATGAATGAATGAATAAATGAAAAAGAAATAAAGATTTAAAGGACATCTTTTTAATGACAAGAAAGGGTTAAATATTTTCCTTTTAATGCTGATAAGAAAAAGCATACTTAGTGCATCACAAGCCTAATATATATGTATTATTTTTGATCCCAAAATCTTGATAATAATAATTTCAAATTCTCTTCATGACCTCACTGATTCCAACTTTGTCATTTCCAAATCTTATTGAAATGAGGGCATATATGATTCCTTTGAATCACGCCCGAAACTCTCTTGAATGTTGCAGTTTTCATTTGGCATTAAGGAAATTAAAGACCTTTGAAGAGGTCAGTTAAAGATGTACATAAAATAGTACAAGAAAATACATGTTTTATTTGCTGTGAATGTGAATAACCATGATCTGTTATACAATCAGAGAACAATGAAAAGAGCATTTTGAACTTTGATTCTGTTGAGTGAGAAAATCACTGATGTTTTTACAGTTTATGTCGTTGAAAGATTATTCTTCAGTAGTCTGGTTTGAACAAACAATCCTGAAGTATATCAACCTTAGTTTTTTCCCCAAATGAAAAGGTATACAACAAGCAAGGTAAAAAGCAAAGCAAGGCTATTACACCCGATTCTTTTACAATAAAATGAACTAGTTTTTAAAGTTCTCTCATGGTTGACCAAAACATTTTATAATTCAGAAAATGTCAATTCTATCAGAAGATGGATAATCGTGCGATTGCCGACTGAATGCAAATATCATTACAGAATGAGAAAGACATTAAAAACTAGTCCATTTTATATTTTTTATAATCAGGACCTTTGTGCCTGTGTCGTTTAAACACTACGCAAAATAAAGCATGGTGAAAGCTGATACAAACAGTATATTACATGTACCAACCTTTAAAGAGAGGACAAATGGACTTCCAAACACCGATCACACCAGAACTGAACCACTGACCAATGGCCAACTCAAGGAAGAACAGAGGGATGCCATTCAAGAACAACATCAAGAAATAAGGAATCAAAAATGAGGCTGGAAAAAATGATACATCATAAAAATTAAGATTAAAATAATTGCTTCACCAAGCTAAGCACACTTATGTCGAACTTTTTGATGACAGCAACACAATTCATACCACATGAAAACTAGTGCCGAAAAAGTGAAGTCTTCCATGTCTGACAAGATAAGAATCATTCAAGCTTATAAAATCAACATGGAATAATCTGTTGTTATGTTTCATAGTTTTGTATTGAACCTAGTCTTTGTGCTCATGATTATGAGATTTAAATATATCACCCATGGATATATTTTGGTCATTTCTCATCCAACAATAAATCAATAAAACTTATAAGACGTGAAAACAACCGCATAGTTCATGAAATATTTATGTTATGTACCAACTCAATTTTAATAGCGTTTTTAAAAATGTCATTACTAATATCTAGTATTCTAACATTTATCTACATTGCAATGAATGGTCTGAACCCAGGTGAATGGATATTTTTCGAAGTAACAATATTTCTTGAAGAGATAATATTTATGTTATGATCATCCGGGTGGATGTAATCCTTAGAAGGACTGTTTGATGTGACTGACGTTTCGACAACCTGTGCGGAAGTCATCTTCAGAGTCAAGTGGAGAAAAAAGTCAGATATGGGTCTTATTTATACTGCCACAATAAAATTTATTATATAATATTGTACTTGTATGTTAATTGTTAGAGAGGAGTTAACAAAAGGCATACATTAAGCCTGAACATTGTGATAAATATTCAAACTAAAGCGGCCAGACATTTGACTAGGGCTATCACTAGATATAGTCAAAAGGTCATGCTTTTATCAAATCTATATGCGTTTTATCCAAAACCCTACATTTATATGGAAAACAAATGATTTATTTTTACTGTGAAAGATATCTAGATTTCTTTGATTTTCATTATTTTAGACTAAGTAAAGTCCATTCATTTCAAACGATTTTCATTCAAAAAACACTTGAAATTAGTACGCTTTGTTTCACAGGTTAATGAAAACGGCACTAAAATATTGGTTTCCAATGTGGCTTACTTTCACTTTCCCACATTGCCACTACCAGTGTTTGACTTTCATTTTATTTTTAGCACTGGCCCTTGGGATAGTAATAGTACTAATAATAGTAATAGTAATAATAATATTTATTTAGGAACGATAAGTTTTACAGCATTGCTGATGTAGATAAACGTTACTAGTCCTCTATTAATAAACTATTAATGAATAGCTACTGGGCTACGTGGTTTTCAGGTTTTACTAAGTTAGAGAATCTTAAAACTAAGAAAAAGATATGGTTATTCATTAACTTACCACACAACAAAAGCCATGCCATGTGCTTGTGACATTTTTCATAAAGAATGCAAGGTTGAAAATTCAGTTAAATACAGAGAAAAAAATGTTTGCAAATATAAGCAATTGAGAGGAATATATTTTTGTTAATCAAATGATTTTAGTCATTTCGATATCTTATTCTTAGCTAAAGTGTACTTCAGCAAGCCAATTCGATACATAAAGTATTAATTATGCAAGGACTTTACGTGCCATGTTTTATAATATTGCCAGAATTGCCATAGGCTGCAGCTTTTTAGAGTTACTTTAGAATGGTCCCTGGGTGAGACAAAATCATGGAAAATTTGTATGGTAACACACAATTGTTCAAAAAAGCTTTATAAACCTGTTTTCTAATGATCCATCTGCCTCGTGTGTCTAGCCCCCTCCTAAGCTTATAAGAATTGTACTATCATGGATCAATGAAATAGCTAGGTTATTGAGATGTTTGAATTGTCAACAAAATTGGGCACCTATTGGTAGCATCTTTCAAATCAACAATTGTTTTGGTTGTAGCTAAATTCAAGTGTATGTTTTTGTACAATAATGAAGAGCACTTACAGAAAATTCTGCAGAAAAATATAAAAATCATAATAAAGAAAAAATTAATTAACAGTATATTTAAAAAAATTCCAAGCGAAAGCTAAATAAGCAAAAATAAATCAATAGAAATTGTTTAACACTAAATTCTTAAGAAGGATAATGCTTATATTAGATCGTTTTGATAATCATAGACCTATTAAAAGTTAAAACGAAAAAATCTTGGAAAATCATTGATCAAGAATGTTAGAAAACACGTGGGATGAAGAGATCAGGTGCTAGTAAAATCCCGGGTAAACGGTTCTTTACCAAACAAACTCTCAAAAAAGGAATGTAAAACCCTTCTCTATTATTCCAAACTAAACAATCCTAAGTATTGAAATACGATAAATAAATAAATGAATTTCCATATGGAAAACTAATGGTCAACAATGTCAATTTTAAATGCGCTGACAGAGCTGGAACTCGATACCCATGGCTGTCAAAGGTTAATGTTTAAGAAGAAAGTAAAAACTGGTTGAAAACTGGAATAGATCGGCTTTACAATAATGACAATTTGCCAACTAAAAACAAAGATGTTTCTTTTGAGATGGCGTCTTTACGGATGGTAAAGTTGAAGCGAAGCGAGGAAGAAAGGACCAGACGACATGACAACGACAAGCTTGAATATTCAGATTAATATTTTGGTGTAGCAAATTCAACACATCAGATATTCTTCGTTAACTTACCTCCCCCGTTCTTGTAGCAGAGGTAAGGGAAACGCCAAATATTTCCAAACCCTACACAATAACCAAGAGATGACAGCATAAACTCTGCTTTACTTGCCCATTTTTCTCGATCTACCGTCTTGTCTTCAATCTCAGGGTTGTTCTCATTGCTGTCATCGCTGTTGGAAGTTGAACCAAAAAGCGGTTTCCTGGATCCATCTTGGCTCTTCTCGAACGGTTCTAACTCGTTTAATTCAGCCATTTTTCTCGTTGTATGTGTAAGCTTCTCTCGTTTCAATGAACTACGCACTTCTCCCGCCAACTGCATTGTCTACCTCTTTCACGCCCCACTCTTTATATAACCAATGATCAAAAGATATATTCTCTCAAGGTTAAGAGAGTTTTAATCTTAATCACTGTTCAAAATGGCAAAATAACGGATATTAATTAAAGACAATTCAGTTTTATATATAGCTTATATGCATTAGATCTATTTTATCATTCGCGTAATTCTACTGAAAAGTAAATGAATGAATAAATTTCCAAATGGACCCTTCTAAAATTGATGTTGAATGCGAGGCCAGCATGGAAATACAAAAGAAATGTCACATATATATACCATCGAGAAAGCGGTCTCACTGCTTTGGCGTTTTCATGTTTTAATTGTCTCGCATCCAAGACTATTTTGAGAAATGTTTATTTTTGTAGTGTTACGTCTTGATATCGAACTACGCCACTATTAATCATACTAATAGAAAATGAATATTCAAATAAGAAAAAGCCTTAAGCTAGTAATGTTTTTTCTCCGAGTGTTTTTACTTTAAAAGAATTAAAACCCCGAAATGAGTTGCTTTGCATGTGGTTTAACGGAATACCAATCCCTCTTTGATCTATTTCGGTTTTGATGATCTTCTACGGTTGGTTTGGCGGACGACAGCCGTGCATGATAAAGTATATAGTCGTAAGAATAGCACATTGGAATCTAAATTTATAAATAAGAAATACTTTACCTAGAAATTTACAATTATGCACTGAACGGAAATCGATAAACTTCAAATAAATACTGATAATAATAATATAATTAATATTTAGATCTTATTAACCGAGCGGGAGGTCTGTACGGGATAATCTTGACCGAGGTCGGAATCTACAGACCGAGCGCATGTACCCGACCGAGGTCAAGATTATCCCGTACAGATCGACCAAGCTCGGTTGATAAGAGTTTTATTATATGACCACTTTTCATTGAAAAGGAGAAATTTCATTTGCCGTAAGATTAATATGCGATCTGACCGGTTAATACCGGAATATCTAGACCAGTCCGCGATGCGATCTATCCAATCAGATTGCTCGATTTGCTAGTGTCGAAGCTCTAAGATTCACGGTCATATAATAAATGTACAAATGGCATCCTTGTTGGCTCTTTGCATCTCTCAATTGCAATAACATATATACATTCACACGAAAATGATACAAATTTTAATCTCACGAATATGTCGTCCTGAGACCCTCATTAATCGGTTCGTGGCAAATTCGTGAAATTTTTGAAAGTTGCAAATGCTATTCACAGGGTTTTGAATGACAGAACAGTATGTTTTTACCCTTTCTGCGTGTCGAACACACTCACAAGAAAGTTGACAATTCAAGACATCAGTTCAAGAACTGTTGATTGAATATTCCGAAGCGCTCAAGAATGCCCAAAACGATTAGGGAGAAGTTTTGTTACGAGGTCAAAGAAGACGTTTTTTTTATCAACAATAAATTCGAAATCATAGGGAACTTTGTCATTCTTGGCACCACACTACAACAGTACTAGATATGCGCCGTCAGGGGAGCTCACTATATTGGCTCTAAATCAATAAAATAACTTATTGGCCTGTGGTTATTTTTTAAATCTCATACCAGGTTTTAAAGCCGATTAGGAAACAAAAGATTGAAAACGATAAGTGCGTTAGGCAAATCAGGAAGTTTTAAAGTCACGGAAAAACAAAGACATTTTTTAACAACGGGCACGAAAATTTGTTCATTGAAAATGACAGTTCGAATATGAAGAAGAAAATAAACCAACCAGTTACCAACAAACAAAAGCATAGCAGCTTAGGTGAAAATATCGAGATATAGTTTACGTTAAGCCAGTCCAGGACAGTACTAAGACGCCCGCGGCTCTGATGAAACGTCGGAAGTGCATTTGATGAATCCTAGTTACTAGTGCGCTTCTGTTGGCAGCTTGCGCATTTCTAGCCGGTACACATCGGCTTAACTCGGTATGCAATGCAGTCTGGCCCACGTAATAAGTTACTTTTATTGAGAACAAGATGCAGCATAATAAAAAAAAAACGAAATAGAAACGAAAAAAAGACCTTTTTTGCACGATAGAAATGTATAACTAAAAGGCATGAAAATAATGAACTACATTCGCAGTGGAAGCACCACCTGATCATGACTAAAAGGTATACATATCGGGTCCAAATTTATGAAAGCATGAAATCATAACGGAACTTTGCTTGCCATCATAGAAAGTTTGTTGGTTCCTAACAAAACAAAACAAAATAATCTAGAAATACATACAAAAGAAACGCTCAAAATAGATGCTAACCATGGTGGTTAGGGTTGAATGAGAAAAAAGGCGTTGATTCCCATTATAGACGTACAATTGATCACCTAGATAGTCATAGCATAATCTCAGCCGACCTTCCAATCGTGTTTTAACAATATCTGGTAGTTGTCAAACCACTTGGAGTGCCAGTCATTACTGTTCGTATCGTGCGAATATGAACGCAACTTGAGTAAGTACAGTTACTCAGATAGATTTTAAGAGGATATTGAATGGGCGTGCGGAGATACCATGTATATGTTTATTATATAGATATCGATGAAACTTAAATAAAACAAAAGCTCAAAAATTCTTTATTAAAATAGCAAGCCGATTCAACAGCGATTATCTTCACGTGTGAAAGATATGGTATCTTCCACTGATGAAAGATATCAAGTTTTCGACACTAGAGAAAACCTGGTATTTCATCGATATCTATATAATAATGGCTGTTATTTTGCCGAGTTTATGTCACAAATATATTCTGTATTAATAATTCTTTAAATGTTAGTTTATATGTTTTAACATTCCCCTCTATTAACTATGGTTTTAAAACAAACGGTGTGAATTCACCATGTTCTAAACGAGCAGGGATCTGGGTTCGAGTGACGGCCGCAAAGCATCTATGGATTGTTTGGAGAGACAGAGTCGCCATGGTAACGACCTTGTTTTTTAGTTATCAAAATGACTTTAAGGAAATAATGAGGATTCCGTCCTTGAACTCATAACCGGTTCTCATTATTATACTTTGGTTGTTATTAGCAGGGAGTGTTCAATTATTTCGTCGTAGTGGAGCTGGCGATTTTTTTGTGGTAAACGGGGAGACTTTAGAACTTGTTGCTGAATGGGATTAAATTTCATCTCCTTGGATTATCTTCTGGGATTAAATTTTTATCTCCCTCCCCCTTATCGCGCTGCCATGCGACGTAATAAACGGACAGTCCCTAATGAGGAAAGACTTTCAGTTCCTTAGTAACACGTGAATGTACTTTTACTGTTTTTGCGGAAGCTATAAGCGCGTGTCAGGATGATAAGTTCCTTTGTCTGTGTTGATCCATTTCAGTTCATCCTTCATCAAATATTGAATTTCTGACTTAGTATGGCGTGTGCGCATTTTGAAACATGTCTGCGAACTGCGGCGATTTCGAATGCACTTTCAAATCACCAACTAAATCTTAGTTGTCATGAAATCAAGGTCGGTTTCAGTGAAATTAAGGCTTTATTAATTCACTCAACTCTTCTCTTTCGAAAGTCACTTTCTAATTTTAAATATATAAAATATTTCCGTGCGCGTGTATGACAATTAGATATAATAAAGATTAATAATCAAATTTCTTTTATCCTCCTTGATTAAGTACCAACACTTGTTAACTAAGTTACCGACATTACTTATCAACTTTTTCAAATGCGCATGCTCCAGTTTTCTTCCTTAACACGTTAAAATATTAATTATACAGCTTCTCATTAATCCCATACAGGTAACTGTCCAATTATTTTCTTAATTGGAAGGTTATGTTGATATGAGATTAATTTGGCAGCTATATGATTAATAGGTAACGGGATTTCATGCTCCCCAATCAAGAAATAATTAGGCTCGAAAAATTCCTCTGACTGCCAAATTGGACTGGGCTTACGGCCTCATCCAATTTTGTCAGTCCTCGGAATTTTCCTCGTCCAATTATTTCTTAATTGGACAGCATGGAGTCCTATTACATATACTAATATGATCGATGATTTAGGCGTCACGCCCTGACTTTGATCAGAAAAGAGGTTTTTTAGAGTATCGATAAAATTTAAAAGATTCAATGAATAACGAAACCAAGAGGCTCTGAACTATAAAGACCATTCTATGTTCACCAGTAGTGCACTCATTTTAAAGCGATTTTTGTGCGATTTATATGTATTCATTCACTTACTTGCGCCATACTACTTCATGTAAGACTACTTGAAATGGCACTATTCCATAATCAATTCTAGGGTCAAGTGCTTTTGGATTTTGGTTAGGGTTAGGTGTTATAAGGGTTTGGATTAGGGTTTCAGGATGTTATAATCAATAATCAATAATCAATAATCAATAATTCAATCGTGCAATCATTTGTGGCCCAGCTTCCAAAATATTAACTTTTCGAGGTTGAGAAAAGACTGGGTCGAGTTGGCATTACATTGGCATTGTGGACTGTTTTAAGGGCCATACTTTCAAGATGGCGACATTTCGTCCCCATTGACAGCCCACAATGAACCACAATATCAACTCGACTCAGGCTTTCACACAGCCTCTGAATCCCTCTGAGAGTTATCAAATAAAGTTGGTATCATAATAATCTTGAGTGACAAGCGAAAAATATAAAGACAATGATCCAGGATCCAAACCATTTTAATAATAACAATAATAATATCTTCTCTAATTATTATAAAAAATAATAATTTTTAATTATTTCTAAGTATGTTTCTTCTAATAAAATCATAAATTATATTATATTTTTCACATATCAGATTTTTAAATAAATTGTATATATTTATATATACTATAAACACTCACATCATTTGGTAATTACATGAGTGCTAACTTCCTATACACATGATTGATGTTTCAGTCATCGATTAAAATAGAGTCAAAAATTCACTTACATTTTCTTTGATCAGTGATTTTTTTGTCTTTTCAAAAACCTGAACATGAACTGATATGTGATTAAGCCATAACAGACAACTGTCTATAACTTTCGCTTTCAACCGGAGATATTCCATTTTTTTTTCCAAAAACTATAAAGCTAAAAACTGAAAAACAATCAGAGAATGGTTGCACAGATGTTGGACCAGAAAGCATACAGAATTACGAAGTTTTTCGCAATGGATGCACACCTATTTTTAAGACCACAGTCGTTTGCACACTTTTAGACTCATTTTAGGTGAGCGATTAGAGATTGAATTAGAATTTGATTGCGCTCAAGCTAGCTTCACAAAAATAATTTCCTCAAAAAATGAAATAGTTAAAAAATCGAAACAAAATGCATTAGTACATTGTTTTAAGACCATCTATCATTGGTGGACTTTAAAACTAGCAAAATTCAACTTGAAAAATAATGGAAATGACAGATTGCAAATGCTAACTGAAATAGTTTATTAAGAACATATAGATGGCTTTTTGTTACTGTAAGTTTGATAAACGTTAACATAAGTTAAGGAAAATGGTTTCCGAAAACATATATAAATGGCTTTTGGTTATTGAAACATTAATACTCTAATCGAAACATTAATACGATAATTTGCAACGGTAAAATGGCTTTCTAGAACAATAAAATATATTTATTAGTTGCCATATACATTAATAAAAGTCTTAATTCTTTTTTAGAAAAAATAGAACAAATACATTATAATTAGAATGAAATAATAAATATAATCATTCATCATTTAGCTGTTCTAAAATAATGAATATACTTTGTCACTCAGCTTTGGTTGGCTGTGGTCTTTCAAAACGTTGTAACATCTGTGAATTTACTTTACATGGTTTCTAAAGCTCTGAAAAATGAATAATAAATTCGGTTATCCTTAATGAAACCATTATAAAAAATTAAAGAGTGGCTTTTATATGAGTGTGAAACCATAAAACGACTTCGTAGTTATACCCTAACCGTAACTATGCCGTAACTGTAACTTCTCGTTATTGGGTAAATCACCATTAAGACAATGGGAAGCCATTTCATATGTAACAGCATCTCACACCGTGTAGTGAATTCAGTCAACATTCTCATGGAAAACCATTTCAATGTTACGGCATCAGCCGTACGCTGCTGTTTGTCCACACAGTATGTTTCGCATTAATTATACAATAACCATTCTTATGTGAAGCCAATGTTACAGCATATCGCACCGTGTATGTACCATGTGTTTCCCACTCATATGAAAACGGTCCAAGGATATATCTATCACATTCCCTTATAAAGGCTTTGCATCATCACGTGATGGCAGGCATGACAGGGGGCAGGTTTCCGATCCAAGGGGGAAAAGACTATTCTTGTGCCTACTGTCATGGCTGCCATCATGTGATGGTGCAAAGCCTCTATATCATATGGAGTTTTCCTTAACATTAAAAATCACATTTCTTACCTTATTTACAATTTTTCATTGTCACAATGAATACCTTGTTTTTCTTCTACTTCGCGAAACACAGCAGGATCAGGAGAAAGAGCATTTCTCCATTTCTACACAACAAACAAAACGAAAAACAAGTTGTAAGACTAGTCTTTAAGATTTAACCGCCACCCGGTTAGCTCAGTTGGTAAGAGCATCGGTCTGTTGTGCAGGAGGTCATGGTTCGGGCCTCAGTCGGACCAACACTCAGGGTCTTTGTAAGTACATCTGCAAATGGTTACGCCTTCAAGTCTTCTCGGACAAGGACTTAAAAGTATAGGCCCCCATCTGTCTTCAATATATAACCCTGTATAAGGCGGACGTAAAAGATCCACTGAAGACGATGGTGATAACCATCTTCAGTACCCGAGCTAACTGGCTGTCTTATCAAGTGGGCCGCAAGGCCTGTTAGGCATTAAGCTGTCCACCCAGGAGTGGTAAACGCATTAGAAAACAATAAATTTGACAGTACAAGGTTTCCCACACTTGCTGCAAAGCACGTTTTGATTCTGATTACCTCTCTGAAAGTGGCTCCCTTGGCTTTGTATAACTGCATTACAGCAATAACAGGAATAAAGGTCATGGAAAGAAAAGCAAGAAGCCAACCAACCCACTCAGCCCACTGGGGGTAAGGTTGTTTGTTGTAGCTGATTCCAGACCACATGACAATTTGTGCAATAATGATCATCTGAAAAATGGTAAAAAAGATCATTCACAAAGTTGTACAAGGTACAAAAACATTATTATCAGCTGGAAGATGTTTTTTCAAAAATATATCATACACATGTACAAAGTTGTACAAGGTACAACAACATACAATTTTATTGAATTAATGATGATCTTACCAGGCAAACAATGGGAGAAAGAAACTTCCAGCAAATGATGAAGTAATAGTTTGGCTTTTTACCAATCATGTTTTCAATAATCATGCTTAATCTTTCAGTACCTATAAAAGAAAAAGAAAATGAAAAAGTGAAATAGTTACTAGCTTACTCACTGACTGATTGGCTGATTTGCTAGCTAATTTAATGGATGACTAACTGACTGACTAACTGACCAACTGATTGACTGATGGGCTGACTGACTGAGTGAGCAAGTAAGGAAGGGAGGAAGGGAGGGAGGGAGGAAGGAAAAAAGGAAAGAAGGAAGCAAGGAAGGAAGGGAGGGAAGAAGAAGGAGAGGACACAATCAAATGTTTATCTGCATTTCTTTTCCTATTCCTAGCATTATTTTATCTTTTTAACTTACCAACTCCCCAACCAATGAATGCCACTTCACAGAATCCAACAAAAAGAAGAGAGATTCCTCCTGTCTGGTAATCAAACAGGTTGAACACATACATGCCACCCTGGTGTACAGAAAAGCATAAACATAGTTTCATTTTAGTACTTGGGGTAAATCTATCTATCCAGACTAGGAGACTTAATTAAGGCAGGGTTGTCAATAGAAGCCAGCAACTGGCAGATTCCACTGTCTACTCTTGCTAATTTGGCCGCCTACTCAGCCAATTCTCAATGTGATCGTAAATCTTGATTAGAGTTCTTTAAACTAGCAAAAAGTTTGAACAAAATAAATTTTAACCCAATCTTTGTTGTTGTACAAGGGAAACTGCAACGCAATCAAAACTATGACGATCATTGTATGCCATCTTGAAGAATGCCTTGATTACATACTCCAGTGATTTCCGGTTTACCGCCTATTTTAACCGCCTACCAAAAAATTTAATGACAACTCTGTAAGGAGTTACAAGTGGAGGAGTCTTCAAATTTTACCGGTACCCTAAGTTAGGGTATCAGGCTAGCAACTAAAAACTCACAGAGATCCAACCCTCAAAACATAACGGAGCTCAAGCAGATCTACACACACATGACCGCAACCTACACACACTAATCTTTTTCATTCTTACCTCTGCACACATAGGAATTGCAAGAAAAAGCATAACCAAGCATGCTACCAAGAGAGCCAACCACTTATATTTCTGCAAGTACTTAGGATATTCATCTGATAGTCCTGTGACCACACATTCAACCATAGCAAACTAGAAGTAAAAGAATCAAGAAACCAGAGTGAATCATTAGAAAACAAGACAATTATAATTAACATTCCACAACCAAAAAATTATCTGGAAAGAGGAATGGGGAAAAAGATGTTAATCTCTGAGTAAACTTTTTTTTTAAATGAACAACATTTATTTGTGACTTTTTGACTTTTGTACACAAAGAAAAAGTTACCAAAAGTGAAGAGACTGCATGCAATGGAATGCTAATAGCATCAACTTTAGCTGCATAATTTACCTGGCTGTCAAGACCAAGAGTCAAAAGCATGAAGAAGAACATAATTGCCCATAAGGTCGACACCGGCATCTGTGAAATGGCTTCTGGGTATGCAACAAAGGTTAGGCCAGGACCTAGGAGTTAAATTATAAGGCATAAGGATAAAGTTACAAATGTTTGAAAAAATAAACAGACTTCTGCAAGAAGGTGCACAGTGGCATAGTGAGAGCACCACAGTCGTAGGGGGGTACAAACCCTTTTTGGCACGAAAATTGCCACCAATCAATAGAAAAATTATGCCAAAGGAAAAGAGGCATATTTGGAATATTTTCTTACCACTTGCAGCCACTTGATCAACAGTTGTTCCCAGTGTGAACGCCATGAAACCCATGACACTGAAGATGACAAAACCAGCAAAGAAACTTGTGCCACAGTTGATTAGAGTAACCAGTATTGCATCACTGAAAGAATAAAAACACCCAAAAACAGTTACCCAAGCAGTACCAAACAGAAGTCACAAATTTAATGGAAAACACAAATTTAATGAAAATGGATAGTATTGAAAGGTAACTGTCATGCCAGCAGACCATGAGAATAACTGCTTCTGATAGCTTAAATTTTTTGAGGTTTTGAAAGGCGATGCACAAAGAGAAATAAATGGATGCTGTGATCTACTGATTTTTATATGACCCTAGTATACATGAGAAACACCTGAAAATTAATCAAAAATACTAACAACGATCCAGTTTTGAGTTCTCTGTTCCGGTACAGGGTTACCCTCGATTTTGGATAGAATATTCACATATTACAGTGAAAGTCTATGGAATTTCAAAGTGTTTGTATTGTTAAAGATGTGCAATCTTTATTTTACCATTGGTATTTATAAATATCTAAACACTGATAGGTAATCAAGGAACACAACAGTAATTTAGGACTCAAAAATGTCACTATTCATCTGTGCTCTCACCTTTGACAGTTATTATGGAATTTGTTGTAGCTGCCGAATGTGACAAGAGATCCAAAACCAATACCAAGAGAGTAAAAGATTTGGGTGGCTGCACGAACCCACACCTAAGATAAAAAATTATTATATTGATGATCTACGCTATTTGAGGAAGTTAATGTCTAACACCCTATGGCCAGACACCAATGTAAGCACTTCAAACAATATTAATGATTTAGCACTATAAACGAAGAGCTTAAATCTTACAAAAACTTAGCATGAGGTCTTCTTAGGTGTTGAATAATGTCAATTACTCAATCATATCAGCAGAATAATTTTTACTCTATACGCAGACTCTTTTTTAGAGTTTTTCCCCTCATCAGCATGAAAAATGTAAGCTATAATCAAACAGGCCACTGAAATAGAAAATGTCTTAGTACATGATTTTACTTGGCCCTTGAAGAAAAGTCTTTTGATTATAGTGACCAACAGTCCAAGTAAAACAACAGAGATCTGTTTACAAATCTAGTGTAAAAGTACACACCCACGGTCAGTGTAGGTTTTGCCCTTTCACTTTGACATCACAGCTCGTTTATGCAGGAATAGAATCGCCAAATACAATTGAAAATTCAACAAAATTTGCTTCTAGTGAAACAGTTTAAACTAAAATGGCTTGGTTTTCAGATATAATATGACTTTGTGTTGATATGTACTAAAAAAATTTCTGAGCGTTTGCTGGCTATTCTACTACTCTTTTTGTGGACTGATATGGGTTTTAGGACAATTTCAGGTGAATTTGTGTTGATTTTCCCCCTCCAACGACCATAATCCTTTGCATTTAAACAATAGATTGTTTTGCTGTGATGTAATTGTGAAATAGCCCACTTATATTGCATATATAAATTTTGCTGATGACTAAGCTTCTCATGAATAGCTTTTTTCCTTCTATTATTGTTATTATTTTATTATTATTATTGTTAGTAGTAGTAGTAGTAGTAGTAGTCGTAGCATTAGTGATTGTGTATACCTCTGGATTGGCAAGTTTCTTCAAATCAGGCTTGATGTAAAACAAGACCCCGTCAACAGCCCCTTCAAGAGTAACACCACGGAAGAACAGAATAACAAGAACGATGTAAGGGAATGTTGCAGTGAAGTAGACCACCTGAAGAAAACAAAATATACAGTATGATATGATATTTACCACATTAAACTTTCAATAACAAGGTGCAAAATGCTAATCTTGTAGTTCCAGAAATTATTCATACCCTCCCCCTCCCCACAGAGGAATTTGGAATTTCTGGGGGGGGGGGGGGGGGGGCAGAGTAAAAACAAAATTACAGAGTTTGTATAGAAGAAAATTGGAATTTCAGGGGATGGGGTCTTTAAAAAACCCTATGTGAGTGGGAGTATTGATAATTTCTGGAACACAATCCACTTAAGAGGGAAGGGTCACATCACCTGTGGTGCCGTTCATTATCATGTTACAAATAACTTTCAGCAGTGCATAAATTTTGTGGCTTACTTTTCCTGAAGACTTGACTCCTTTCACTAAACAAAAATACACCATAAGCCATGCTATGATCAGACAAACAACCAAATCCCAGCGGATCTCACCAAGATCATTGATACTCTCATTGATATGAAGAATTTTATTGCTGAAAGATCATACAGATACAAAGATTAGTATAATGATACCATCTGAGTAAGTGTTACTATACATAAATATTTGTGATAGATATTTATGTGTAAAAAGGCCATTTCAGATATTGTTTCAGGGTTCGATCTGTGAGTTATAGCAGCCATGCCCTAGGACTTATATCAATTACCAAGAGGTTGTTTCAGGGTTTGATCTGTGATTCAGCCATTTCCTGACTTTGATCAACCAGAGTTTGTTTCAGGGGATTCATATCAGGGTTTGATAAATATTAAGGACAAGCTAAAGAACACACGAAGGAAGCCAATCTCTCTCTATTAATTTCTACTCATATTTCAATCAAAATGTCTTCCATAGATACGAAGTTTTTGGCTTTTTTATTTTGCATTGCGCTGAAGCATGGACTTAAATCCATCAAAAACGTATTTAACTATTACAGTAGCAGTTAGGGATTGACCAAAAATGGAAGATTTTTTTCCCACCCTGAAACAGTCCAAGTACCTTAATACTTCAATATTTTTTCATTATTTGAACTGATTTATCAGTCTTCGAAAATTGCAAACAGCATTACCATCACCTGGATACTCATGGTTAACTTTAAACAAAATTCCCTGACTTTAGGTGAAAATCACAATTTTCCTGACTAAATAAAAAAATTCCCTGACTTTTCCCTGACTGTGTTTTTCCTTGACTTTTCCCTGACCCCTGGGAACCCTGATATAGTACCTACGGTGATAAAATTATCTACCACAACATATTTGATTCAACTAAAAAACACCAACAGCAGTCCAAACTAGTTCCAAAACTAGTTGTCATTTAATCAATTAATTAGCCTTATTAATATAAATTTGAAAACAACTCACTTGAAAAATTCCTCTGGAGGTGATTTGAAGATTGGTGTGCAGTTAGCTGCCAATCCCAGAGCTGTGCAATTAGGTTGATATGTTTCCATATCGGTGTTCAGCTCTAAAAGAAAACAATGCACCATATTATAAGCCAATTATCTAAATGATACGAATCCACAAACTACATCAAAAAATTCAACTTTTCTTGTAAAAGACATGAGGTAGTAGAGGAGTGCGTGAAGGGAGGTCCTGATTATTGGGGGTGGGGGTAGGGGGCAATGTACAATTTACAAAACAATATTGTCAAATCCAGAGGAACCCTGCATGAATTAATTAAATTTTGGTGCCAAGAGCAAACTCATAGGGGGGCATGTGCCACCCATTTCACCTCTCCCTGCATTAGTGTTTCTCTGTCATTATTGGATATTCAAAACAGCTGTAATGTCCTTTCTCAGATCATTACATAACCAACCTGCACAGATCTGTATTCCAAGGATTCCCACAATATTTCCAAGGTACTTCGGCACGGAAAGAATTGTACAAGAACAACAAGCACCATGCAATAATTATATTGTAGTAAATACTCACAAGAAATGAGATCATAACCATTGCATACCCAATACCTAAGAACAAAGGAATCAATAATAATTAATAACAGTTTCTCTATAGGTTGAAAACCATTCATCAGGAGTGCTTAGCACTTACCAGGAAAAACCAGAATTCTGGTTGGAAAGCAAATTAATGGTATGGGTCATTATGATCGGAAAGTTCCAAGAAAACTTAGTCTTCCCATAAAGGTAATCCACTTTTTGTGCTCTTTTACGTCCTTCTGGTAGATGCATGTTCTATTTTTCTGAAGTCAAAGTTTTCCACTCTTTTCTTAATATTGTGTAGTTTCAAAAATTATCCATACCCCCCTCACAGAGGAATTTTTTTAAGGCACCCCCTACCCCCCAGAAATTCCAACTTTCTTCCATACAAACTCTGTAATTTTTGTTCTTTCTCTGACCCCCCTACTCTTGGGAAATTCCTCTGTGGGGTGGGTATGGATGATTTCTGGAACTACTGGATGGATTGGCATTAAATGGTAAGCACCCCCGATTCATACTATAGCAAAATCAATATCTCTTTTTAATCATAACTATGTTACTAAAGTGTTGTGACTGGATTAGAAACTTACTAACCTCTTGACATTGGGCAGATTGCAGTCCATACTCCAATTGGTCCAAGACTAAGATATTGACCAATAGCCAGCTCCATGTAAAACAATGGAACACCATTGATGGCCAACATCAGAAAGTACGGAATGAGAAATGTTGCTAAGGTAATAAGAAATAAAGAAAAATATGTGTTACAATATTATTGAAAGTCTATAAAAAGCTTTTCAAGGAGATAAAATGATAAAAGAGAAGGAAGAAATACAAAGGATATTTACACGTCAAATGTAAATGAAAATAAGATAAACTTGAGCATTCATGGTTAGAGTATTTATTTTGTATCTTTGAGCATTGCATCATTTTACCTCTGGACCCCTACCCTCAAAGCAAAGTTATGTTGAACCCCCTTCTTTAACTTTCTTGTAACAAAAGCACCCTCCTTCCCTACTAATTCTCTAGCCTCCCATGAGAAAACAGTCACATCTTCAGTGGTAGTCCACGAGTAATAGCACGTATGCTGAAATATCTATAGTAACAAAACTGTAAAAATTGTATTACATATCTTGACCTTCTTGCCTTTATAAATGTTGAACAGACAGACCTGAAGTTTAACATGAATTAAGTGACCATCATGTTTAATCTTACACAGTAAAAAGTGACTATTCTATATCTTTATAACTGATTCGAGATACTATTCTGTGCTACAAATCTCGAAGGTGTTTACATTATTGGTACAACTGTTTAAACATCAGTATGCAAATCGATTGATACTCAAAGTCAATAATAAAATCTTGAGATTTTGCAAGTCAAATGAACATAAATATTAGCTTAGCTTGTTCTTTACGCTCCAAATTTATACTTGAGACTTAAAAGTTATACGTGCGTAATGTTCATATTTTGCAAGCTTCCAACCGCCCCATTAGAAACAGAAGAGACGATAACCTTTGATACGTACTCACAGTGGTTGTCCAAAATCTGATGAACAGTCATTCTACATGTCAGAAAAATGACCGCAATATCATAACCTGCATTCTTGAAATGTCCAATACTGCACGTATTCAAAGATAAACTCTGATAACTACTCGTATGGTTGTTTGCTTACAAAATTGGATACTACTGAACAACGAAGAAATTCACGTCCGCTGCATGCTAATTTTGGCGGGAAAAAACTGCTTCAAAGTCAATTTAAAAATCAGTCTTCATATAAATACAGGTAAAAGAATTAAAGTTTAAAATACTTTTCTGGTTTAACTTAATCAATAACTAAGAGCATAAAACATAAGTTGTCTTCTATTGCTCTAAATTTTTGTCCAAAAATGCCTTTTCTTTAGAGTGAAATGAAGGATGGATAGATCACCCGCAAAGTTCACATGGGGTCTGTTTTTACATGTGGGTTTGATTTGTCTTCGACACTTTGACAGTCATTCCTATGACTAGACTTCCTGTAGTTTGGTGGTACAGGCATATTTGGTTCCACAAAGACCTTTAGTTCGTCTTATGATGTGGTTCGATCGCCCGAAGCCTAATTCCTTTTTAGGAGCGAAGAATCGCAAGAGATTTCAATCCGAGACAATTAAATTTAATATAGTAACCATCAATATTATTTATACTGAAATTATTTCTTTACACTTTTCAAAAGTATTTAACAACGAGCTATATAATTTTGCCCATAAACCATATTTTCTCCCCCAAATACTTATAAAATAGGAAGGAAAGGCTATAATCTCGCCTAGTATCCAGTAATATTTACTTAAGCTTTGTTCTACATGTGGTCCAATTTTACATGTCAAACGAGTGTCCTTTCCAGACTTCAGATGGTTTATAAGAAAAGGTCTAGGACGGTATGATCTAGACTTCAATAAAAGAACAGGAATTTCTGGTTTGAACAAGAGTCGGTCACTCCCCATGCGGCCGGAAATTCTCTCTATTACTGAGCTTTTGTAGGCGGCTAGTGAAAAAGCTCAAAGAAAAATAGCGAGCCTACCTCCTCCATTCGAGTAACACAGGTATGGAAATCGCCAGATATTTCCCAAACCAACTGCATATCCAATGCAAGAGAGCAAGAAGTCTGATTTTGACTGCCATTTTTCACGACTATCAACCGAAACGCTTGGGGAACTTTGGGTTTGACCTGCTTCGACGTCTTTTCCCGATTCAGTTTTGGCTGACATCTCTACTTCGTCAAAAAGAGGAGTCGTACTTGGAGTCACTTTGACTAAAAGTACTGGTTGTACATCTTTTTGAGTTTTGGCTTCCATTGTGTTCAACGTGTACGTACGATATCTTTTATTCCAGGACACAAACCTCCCGCTTTGTGAAGCCTTCTAATCTGACCTTCGGACGCTAGACCGTTCGCTTTATGGAACTGTCAGACCTTGTCAAACATGTCAAACTGGTTCACATAGATACTGATTAGAAGATTGTCTCTGATTGGATGATAAATAGTAAGTTACCTCCCACCTAAAAACTTTATCCAATCACATTGGATATATTATGAATCATGAGACTGACGTATTTTTGAGTAAAACTACTGTTGATCGGGTTTCGAATAATGGCGGAAAATAACCTATGGTCGTGCTCATACGACTTCAAGTGTTATAACGTCGAAATGGCTTTCAATTCTCTTCCGTAGTTACGTGTAGTTACGGCTACGTTAGCAAAAAGTACGACTACGAATTTTGCGTATCGTTTCCCATTCATACAATTCACAATTTCACTGAAGTCACTCAAATATTGTAATAATAATAAATCAGAATGATAATAATAAAAAGATGTTGTCAGGAATAGAATAGAAAATAAAAATAAAGAAACCATGGAGGCATCGTTTACGTACGTACACGGGTACCCGACAGCAGACACATTTTTAACCGGTGGCAAGTCATACGTTTACAGTAGGGGTTCCGTCCACACGGAACTTAGCCTGCTGTGCAGACGTTTTCAGTGTCGGCTCGTTCCTTTCCCTCCCTAACGAGCCGACACTAAAAACGTCTGCACAGCAGGCTATATGGAACAAATGTGCTATTCGAAGAAAAAAATCGTACGCCTAGTATTCCTAAGGGGTACGCTCAATCTAAAAATAACTTTTAGCAAGAGAAAATGAACATATTCTCTTGCTTTTAGGGAATATCGAGAAAGACACTCTGTGCTTTATGGTCCCTTGCATACAGGTATTTCAAAAAAGGTTTGGCGAGGGTTTTCTCGTATGTTGCCGCTAAGCTTGACATGTATTATATGCATATGTAAATTATGTCAGCACAAAAGAAAATATACCGGAAAAGGTATAAGACAAATCTTAGTGAATTTTTATGTCGTTTTGACCTTTCGATATATTGATGATGCTAAATGCAAAGATCGTTACAATCCGGAAGAAAGCACCAAAATTGGTACAGAGTTTCCTTATCTTATGTTGGCCCATTGACGCCATAATAAAATTTCATTTTTTTCCTATTAAAAATGTATTAATAATAACCATTTTTTTCGTTTTTATTTTTATTTATAACGAATTCAAAAGGGGTGCCAGTCCTGCCAGTGATTTCCTAATCAGGGAAAGGGGGAAAGGGAAGTATCATTCCATACTACAAGGACTAATTAACTTTGAGTCAAATTTTCTGTAACGATATTGTCAATAGGATAATGATAATAACGACTAGTTTTGGAACTAGCTTGGACTGCGTCGGTGTTTTTTAGTCGAAACAAATGTGTCGTAGTAGAAAATTTTATCATCGTGGGTATGAAAGTTAGTAGACTGACGTTTCGGACGTTATTCCTTCGTCGGAGTCAATGAGGTGTTTATATAGTGGTGTAGAGAGAAAACAAACCAATAAGAAAATAGCAAGTCGTAAAACAAAAGAAAACAAAAGGATCGAAAATAATAATGGTAGGTGAGAAGTATAAAGATGGCATTGACATCGCTCATAGTGAAGTTCGGGGTTGTTATGCAACATGCTACGTGCAACAAAAACTTCACCAAACCAATGTTTTGAAATGACTGTACATGTATACAAAATGTTATACATAAAGAACTGATCGGTGCTGCTAGGATATATATAGTCATCGTTCAAAGTGTTCGACTAGAACTAGTTAATACCAAACGTATATATCGCCAACCTGCCCCAAATTCCCTATAATTGGGAAAATCTAATATCCTTGAACCATATACCCTCATATCAGGGGAAAGAGAGGTGTGTGTGGGGGGGGGGGGGGGGGGATTCGAATTAGCTTCCAATATTATACTTTATGACGTATGTCGGCCAGACCGACTACTTAACAAACAGTTGGTGTACGTGGTTGACTGATGATGTGGGGTCAAAACTTGTTATTTACACATGAAAATACGCGTGTGCAATGCATCGCACAAACGTGGCACAATTCAGACGTTCTACCGCATTACTAAAAAATATTATGAAGTAACAGTTTTATTTATTGCGCACGTTAGACAGAACAATCATTGCCTCGCCTCCACAAGCAGATCGAATAACATCATCCGTGAAAAAGTTTGCTAACAAAATTGTACAAATTACTACTGTGGTCAACGGGATTTCTTAAATTGTGCAAATTTGTGACATTTCTTACAAAGTTTTTCACGTATATATGTATGATATGCACAGTAACTTCAAATACAAAGTGAATTTATCTTTATATTTCTCGGTTATTATATTAACGTACCCTAAAGTACTGGATACTCCGGCCGGAAATTTTCCAAAACGATACCGAAGTAGCGTCATGTCGAATGGCTGAATCGGCTTGCGACTGTTTTTCTTAAACGTTTAAGAGCTCATTTATTAAAAAAATTGAACGTGTCTTCTCATGCACAATCTTTATTAAGCAAAGTCAAGACCTATGATAAAAGGGTGCCAATAGGCCGGGCAAACAACCTAACTGATTAGTAAGTTAACTGATAACTAATATTTCATTAGTTTGGATAATATTATGGCCAGCGAGGTTAACTGACATTCGGTCGAAAAACTATTAGTTAACTGCTGATAATTTGGGCACCCCATTTGGCCCCCTCTGATGTAAGTGTCGTCTGAAATAAATTTCCCATTTGATCGTTGATGTACGAAACAACATCATGGCTGAGTTTGCTGTACGAAACTGAATTGTCCGAAATGTGCTGACGACACGGTAAGAGTTTTTTTAGGTCGATAATTATAGGTAATAGGACTACGTGCTGTAATAAGTGGATTAAAAAAATTGAGGACTGACAAAATTGGAAGAGGCCGTTAGGTCAGAGGAATTTTTCGAATTCAATTTTTTCCAAATTCACCTTTTCGGCGCTAGCCGTCACGGAGTATAAATTGTTGTAGATTGTGTTACTATCACCAACAAGTTCGGAAATCGTTCTTGAATTTCCGTACAATTGTACTGACTTTAAATGAACTATTCACTTGGTTCGTTTAGTTAGTTCTCTAAGTACAAGTAAAGATCATTTTTCTAGCTTGATTGAAGCTTGTGAATTTGTATGGGAATCCGAGAACAATGTCCGAACTTTTTGGTGACCGTAACACAATCCAAAAGGTGAATTGGATAGACACCAAGAGAAAATGAACTAGTTCATATTCTCTTGTAAACACGTATTCCTATTGCAGATCAACTATATCATCCCAAACTATACTAGACTGATTCCATAAGTCATAGTTTTCCCTCGAAAGAATGCGAATGGAAACGATCCAAATTATAATCTTTAATTTGGGCAGGAAAGAGAATTTGAAAATAATAGAATAAATGCTTATATGGGATTATAAAGTAATGATACAATGAAGCTAAGACAAGAGAATATAAACTAATTAGTTCATTTTCTCTTGGTTAAGAACCTTTTCTTTTGCATAATTTAACATAAAGTATCTTTTTTACTTAATTTATAATAGCAAAAAATAAAAACAAGCCCGCCATTCATAAAATTATTGTCACTGTTATCAAGTAATTATTAGCAACGGTTTTTTGTTTTGTTTTTTTGTCTGTTTGATTTTTTTTCAAGAGAGAAAAATGACACCACATATTTAAAAATTTTCTTGATTTTGATAGGCTAACTTCTTTTCGCAAATGAGCTAGCAGGTTATAATGTATTAAAGCCTAGCGTTCGAACAACAAAACAACAGGTTTGTCAAACATGCATTACTTTAGTCGTTGGCTCTCGCAGTTTCGTAATTCGACCTTCTTAAAGGCATTGGAGTCAGGCTTAATACCATTGCGAAATTTCTGAGTAAAACAAAAAAAAAAAGATCAGTTTCAAATAGGAAGACCTAGTAAGATATGTAAAATAGAAATATGTCAAATGCTATTAACAAAAGAACTAACCTCAGTGAAAGTAGCGCCTTTGGCATAGTAGAACTGCAGAACTGCGAAGACCGGGATGAAAGTCATTGAAGCAAGAGCGAGTAGCCAACCAATGAACTCAGCCCAGTCTGGGTACGGCTTCTCGTTGTAACTAACTCCGCTCCACATGGCAAGTTGCGCAATGATAAGCCCCTTTATTGAAATAGGACAGAACGTTTAAATTTGGGGGGGGGGGGGGGAGGGGGAAAACTGTTTGGTGATTTTCATACTTATGCGCGCGCATTCAGGGACCGGTTCATCGCTTGAGGGGGTTGGGGAGGGGAAAATCTTGTTGCATCATCATGAAGATTAACTGACCCCCACATGAAATACTATCTTTTTTATGACCGCTCTTACAAGCGGTTGCTACTGTGCGATCTACCGTTTCATCTCCCACACACACTCCTCATTCTCACACACCCCTTCTCAGTCGACAGTCGATGAATATTGATGTGCCCCTAATTGTTGTTTGACGTCCTGTTTGCTGTTAGAGAAGAATCCGAGGGGAAAGGGGGGAGGGGGTGGAGGGAGGGAGAGGGATGGGGGATAGGGGGATTAATGATTCCAAATAGGTGCTTTTCTTAAGCTTCCACTCAATAAATCTTGAATACTTACGAGGGTAAAGATTGGCGAGATGTATTTCCAACACAGAACAAAAAACTTCCTTGGCCTCCTTCCTGTCATAGTTTCGACCATGTCACCAAGAACATCAGTACCTTATTCAAATAAGATCACATAATCAGTCAAATCACGATGAGAAGTCAATGTGACATACATTGATGATTCATGAACATTACCCCTGCTGCATACGAGGCCTTAGCATAGTGTTGATATTTATAAGCAAGAATTCCCTATTCGGATTCTTCTCTTTGCCTTGTCTCATTGCATAAAACCTCTTTTATTAGATCCTGAATTGAAGGGAAACTAGTTCGAAAATCGTATATAATTTAATTCGGATGAAACTTGACTGGAATCATCTTTAAGGATCTAATAATCACTGGTTAAATATTTTCTTTTTTATCAATTCCAATAGGCCATTTGCATTATGGCGTCATTTTACTACCACTACCAAAATGCTTCGTGAATTTTCTTTCTTATTCAAATTTGTAGTTCCTTATGGGAATAGTGAGACAATTGGTGCTAATTAACAGAACAAAAGACAGTGTGCAATGGAGTCTGGTAGTGGTAGTAAATGACGCCATAATGCAAATATGGCCTATTGGAAGTATCATATTTTGACGAATGTTTATGTGAGTCTGTGACGTCAAACACTAAACATCTTGTCATACATTTCTTTGTAAATAACTCCTTAATTTATTTGATTTCTGTTAAGACCAAAGGTTGGGTGACGGACTAGACTACATTACTCGTGATTAGAATCAATTGTACTGCAAAGCCAACTCGAGCCAGCCATTCCCTCCCCCCTCCCCCCTCCCCCCTCCCCCCTCAAAGCTCGGAGTGACTAATTTGTGACCAGTGTTGTGACGTGCAATATGCATTTATGTGACTTTCTTATGAAATTCATTCATATGCAGGGGTAGATCTAGGTGATGCATTCTCAGGTATGCTGTTTTAGTACTGTTTGAGTACCACGCATTGGAAAAATTGTACAGACATATAGCATATAGGATGGGGGCTGTGGGCCGTACGGGCGACTTGTGAACCTTGATCCACCCCTGCTATGAAAACTACGGCTGCTCAGTGTCATTACCGACAATCCATCCAACGACTACAGTTTCACAAAATCCGACGACCAAAAGAGATACTCCTCCCGATTGGTAATCCATAAGGTTGAACACGTACATGCCACCCTGAAGATATATGATATAAAATACATATAATATGTTAGGAAGAAAACGTGAACTAAGCTAAGAAAAGGAATCCTCGACCGCGCCCCATTATGATTGCTATTTTTAGAATCACTGATGCTATTTTTAGAATAATTGATGCTATTTTTAGAAGCATTAATTCTATTTTTAGAATCATTCATCTTATCGGGTTTTTTTTCTGCACGCGCATAGTCGTTTTATTTCTAAAAGGGTGGTGTCCCTCACTCTTTGTCTAGCTCTGTGGAAGGCTATCACTAATCTTAGGCCTTTAATAGTAACAGGAATTAAGCTCCGTGGATCAAGCTTAATTAATCTAGATGTACTTTTATCAATTACCTCTGTACACAACGGTAGAGCAAGAAGAAACATCACAGCACATATGAAGATAAGAAAAAGCCATTTGTATTTTCGGAGATACTTGGGATATTCATCTGAGAGTCCTGTGATCACACATTCAACCATACCAAACTGTATGTAGCAATAAATCATAAGTATCGCGAAGACGGTGGTGGGGGTGGTGTGATTATGATGATGATGGTGTATAGTGACAATGACAGTGATGTTGGTGATGATGTTGGTGATGATGATGGTGATGGTGATGACGACGACGATGATGACGATGATAATATGATGATGATTGTGGATGCTGATTATGGATGATCATGATGACGATGATGACGATGACAAAAATAATATGATGATTATGGATGCTGTTTATGGATGATGATAACGGTGATGATGATGGTGATGGTGATGATGACCAAGATAAGTGGTGTAATAGTGATAGTGATAGTGATAGTGATAGTGATAGTGATAGTGATAGTGATAGTGATAGTGATAGTGATAGTGATAGTGATAGTGATAGTGATAGTGATAGTGATAGTGATAGTGATAGTGATAGTGATAGTGATAGTGATAGTGATAGTGATAGTGATAGTGATAGTGATAGTGATAGTGATAGTGATAGTGATAGTGATAGTGATAGTGATAGTGATATTTTAATTAAGTCTACACCTGATGAATGCAATGCCTCCTTCACAGTTTCCTGCACCATCATGAAAGGCAACCGTGCCTGTGCATCGAAGTGAGACGAACGGTGAGCTCCCAACAATAGAGACCTTTTTTTAACAACTTGGATAATTATTCACGTCTCTATCATTTCAAGCTCACCGTTCATCTCGCTTCGATGCAAGAGGCACGGTTGCCATTCATGTTGGTGCAGGAAACTGTGAAGGGGTCTATTTTAAGATCAACAAATATTCATATAATCTTTCAATCCTTTTTTTACATGCACTTTATCACTGTTATACCTGGCTGTCAAGACCAAGAGTGATCAACATGAAGAAGAACAAGATTGCCCATAAGGTTGACACAGGCATCTGAGATATGGCTTCAGGATACGCTACGAAAGCAAGTCCCGGTCCTAAAAAGTACCAAGAAAAAAATTACTTTACATGATGTACAAAGGATTGACACGTTGAACGACGCGTTACTTACCGCTATCAACTACTTTATCTATAGATGTTCCTAGTGTGAACGCCATGAAACCCATGACACTGAAGATGACAAAACCAGCAAAGAAACTTGTGCCACAGTTGATAAGACAAACTATTATTGCGTCCCTGTTGAACGAAAAATCAAGCTTTACGAAGAAGGTTTTACCGACGTCAACAAGGCGTTTCCATGACATTTAATGGACACGTGTCCTTGGAACCGTTTTGGTTTACAATGTAACCCGACTTTGCTGGCAAATAGATCACTTTTTATGATGGCGTAATGTTACTACCATTGCCAAAGTGCTTGGCAAATTTTCTTTTTTAATAAGATTTGTATTCTCTCATGAGAATAGTAAGACAATTGGTGCTAATTAATTAAACAAAAGAAAGTTTTCAAGAGAGAACGTGTGGTAGTGGAAGTAAATGACGCTATAATGCAAGTTTCCTATTGTACTATTCCACACAATAGTCGTGACTGAAAACGACAAAGTGCATTGTGTACACTCAATTGAAGTATCGTTGTCGGGTTCAGAAACATAGAACATGTGACCATGAAGCGGAGACCGAAATGGCACATGCGAAGTACGTTTGCGTTTGGCATTCTAAAGCGACTGCATGTATGGACTGCATAATATAGCTCTTATTAACCGAGTGCGTACCGTAAGTTATGGACCGCAAATTGACCAATCATAGCGCGTGAAGTTACCTAGCCATATAATAAAATGTCATATCCCATTTGCCATTTCGTTCTCAGCTTTTATGTTCGTATGCCTCTGAACCCGACAACAACTCTTCAATTGAGTGTATGTCAAACGTCGAACTTCGAATGAGCCGAACCTAATCACATCAAAGAAGACCGCCTTGTTATCCATTCTTTCAATTAGGTTCGGCTCATGTGAAGTTAGACGTTTGGCATGAGCTTAAGAATCGTTTTGCACTCCTTCCTTACTTCTCAACTTTGTTATGAAAATTGTTGTAACTACCAAACGTGGTAAGCGAACCAAAACCAATACCAAGAGAGTAGAATATCTGAGTAGCGGCACGAACCCAAACCTTGAACAAAAAAGAACCATAGCTAGTTATATGCATGATATATGGGTTTAATATTAGACGCTTAGACGTCTTCCTCTGTTCTCAATAGACCTATAGCTTACGGTTTACATCATTTGTGCGTGATTCTTTTGCACTTAGACCACGTATCAATTCCTTATAAGATTGCATCCAAACTAATCAAGAAGAGAAAAGATAAAATACTGAGATCCTTGAGGAAATCCTTTCGTTCTTGACGAAAATTCTTGGGGGAAATTTCACCCAAACTATGAGACCTTGAGGGCCCAAATACAGATCCTTGAGGGGATCATTAGTCGTTCGTGACTAAAAAAAACAAAAACAATGTATATAAAAATAATCGCAAAGAGGATCGAAACATCTTATCGATAAAGGATGTAAGCATAGTATAGGCGCAATTTAAAATATAGATGTGATGGTCATGCATAACTATATATGGTTACCTCTGGGTTTTTGAGCTTGTGAAAATCAGGGGAAGTATAGAACAGAACCCCGCTTGCAGCTCCTTCCAGTGTAACTCCACGGAAAAACAAAATGACTAGGACTACGTAAGGAAACACAGCAGTGAAGTACACGACCTAAAACAAACAGAACGCAAGAAGTCAGGACAGTAAAAAGACGGGGAAAACATCTAAATTCTTATTCCATCGAGCGCCGGCTTTCGTCATGAAAATTCTTTTGATGATTTGGTTTCTTCATTTGTCAAGCTCTCTACAAAGTTGGAAATCAAGGGTGGTGTAGTGGTAGTGTTTGGGGTCTCAGGTTTGATTCCTAGACTCACATGTCAGTAATGTTTGTTAGGTCTTTCCCATGATTCGAGGGTTCCTTCATCCGGAGAATGTATGACTGCATATATAGATGAAAATTAAATCTGTGAGTTAGCCATGCCCTGACTTTGATCGCCCAAAGGTTGTTTCAGGGTTCTATCTGTGAGTTAGCCATTCCCTGACTTTGATCGCCCAGAGGTTGTTTCAGGGTTCTATCTGTGAGTTATCCATGCCCTGACTTTCATCAGCCCAGTGGTTGTTTCAGGGTTAGATAAAATTCGAGGTTCTTGGAGTTACGTAGTTAGAGTTCGCAAGTCTTTCGACCGATGATCGGAGAACAAGGTTGAATCATGACGCCTAACCTTCCCCGATGACTTGACTCCTTTCACGAGACAAAGATAGACCAAAATCCAAGCCAAGAGAAGACTGAGTGTAACTTCCCAACCCATGGATCCAAGCTGCTCCAGCCCATCACTGATCCGAAGAATCTTGTTACTATGAAGGACATTTACAAATAAACATTAAGGATTACAAAACGTGCACACATCAATCTCTGTACTGTGTGATATTAACACACAAAGAGCTGAAAAAGAGCTGAAAACAAAGTTTTGAAGAAAACGGCATCACTTTACGGCAGTGAGAGTCTTACTTGAAGAATTCCTCTGCAGGAGATTTCCATTCAGGTGTACAATTCTGTGCGAGACCAAGAGCAGTACAGTTGATTGTACTGTTGCTGCTTTGCCTCATAGTTCTGGTGAAAGAAAAATAAGTTACTATAGAAAAATAGTTGGTTTTCTATCAGTTTATGACGAACATACGTAATAGTCCCCTTCAGAGTTCCCTGCGCCATCTTGAAAGATAACCTTGCCTTTAAATGGAAGCGAGACGAACGGTGATCTTGTAATGAAAGAGACGTGAATCATTGTCCAAGGGGTTAAAAAGAGGTCTCTATCACTGCAAGCTCGTCTCACTTCGGTACAAAGGTCGCTATTTTTCAATGCAGGGAACTGTGGAAAGGACTGCAATTCAGGGAATCCACATTCATGGATGGAAACCAAATAGGATATTGTTTAGGGAACATTCAATTATTAGAAGAGGAGGGGTAACGGAGTAATTAAGAGTGGGTCATATTAATAGTTATTCGCGCAAAGAGATGAATAACTATACTATTATTAGATATTAGAAAGAATGAATTGAACCAAAAGAATTGTATATGCCATCTTAAAGTAGCAGAAGCTAATCTAGTTATAGAAAAGACAAGTAAGTATTAGTAATTACTTTAGAACCAAATTATTTTCCTTTCTTGAGGAGATTTTTGAAATTCAATAATGAAGCTTTTTCCAACTTACCTACAAACAGGCGTATTCCATGCATTATCACATGCTTTCCAGGGTATTTCGGCACGGAAAGAGTTGATAAGAAATAAAATACACCATGCAATGATGATGTTATAATAGATAGAAACCAAGAATGACAACATAATCATAGCGAAACCAATCCCTGTGATAAAAAATAACCAGTAACATTAGAGCTGACCAGATCTGCACAGCCAAACATCCAATCAGATTGAGGCTTACCACGTGACATTGGGCAGATAGCTGTCCAGGCTCCCACGGTACCAAGACTAAGATATTGACCAATAGCAAGCTCCATGTAGAACAATGGAATACCATTGATGGTCAACATCAGAAAGTATGGAACGAGAAAGGTTGCTGAAAAGAAAGATGAATTTTTTAATATCTATGACTGAACAACAATTCGGCCCGTTATCTCTGTCATTCGGCAAGGTCGTCGCCGTCACTCGCGCGTACACAGGAACGGCTACCTTTGATGAATGAATGAATGAATTCACTTTATTTATCCACGGTTAACGACTCAGTTTCACTGCTTTTCAGGCGTACCGTGCCAGAATTTAAGCAATAAATACAAATAAAGAATATAAAACTATCGATTCATATATGTAATAATATGTAATTATATATGCTATCTATACTAATATCTACCTACCTATCTATGCTAATAGTGTATCCTAATTACAAGTAAAAATTTAAAATATGCATGTTCATTTATAGAACTAATTACTTAAGGGTGCTATTGCATGTTTTTTGCAGCAGAGCTCTTTTGAAGGATTTCAAAGTATCGAGCTCTCGATATTCACTCTCACATGACGCGGGAAACTATGAAGGAGACTATTTGTTATAGATAGAGTGAGCGATTATGATCATGAATGATTTCTCATGCAGGGAAGCTATAATACAGCTACTTGCAAGAACGTTGTCATACGACATTAGAACATTAGTAATTTAGAGAGAAAGGAATACATTAAAGACGAAAGAAAAAGTACAGCTTCAGTGATCTTCTTTTGTCTTTTAATATAATTCCTATCCCACTAAATCACTAATGTTCTATTTCGTACGACAACGTTCTTGCAAGTAGGTGTATATGAATACCCTACTACCTAGGGCCGCTATTGTACCAGACGACTTATATAACATCGATCAACGAATCCTAGCCAGTGCTAACAATATTACATGAAAAAATAAGTTTGAATAAAGTGAATTGTTTCCTGAGTATTACACAGTATAACATATTGTAACATGCATTTAGAAAATAACTATTATAATAATCTCAACAACTGGAAGGCAATGATAATCTCGATACTTTCAGTTGATTGAAATCGTAAGAATGGTGAACGATTAAACCGTTGATGAATACATCAAATCTGATGTAAGTACAAACACATAGGTCCAGGTGAGACACCGAATTTTTGTAGCGTCGAATCTTTAATATTTGAGGCAAGCACGCTGAATAATTAGCTGAGAACTGCTGCATAATCAGCTCTTTTGTTTAAGCCTCACGAGACCACATGGAAGTTAGAATTCTATATAACCAAATTTCAAACTTCGCAGGGAATGAATTTTGTTTCGAAGTTCCGAAGTTGGTCGTCAACTTGGGAATTTCCGAACATAGTTCGGAAAGTGTAAACTAATGTGAATCCGAAATAGGCAGATGTATAGTGGCGCTCTTTGTCGTGGTTTCACTTTTTCCCTTTCATGTATATATATGCATAACCTAAAGGAATAACGATCACTCTAGTTTCATTCCTGCATAACTTGGGAAGAAATTTTGAAAGACAATTGTAATGAATTTGTGAGAAATACATTTTTCAAGACCAAAATTTGGACTTCGAGCGTTCCCACTTCAATCTCCTTTAGAGTTAAGCTTAGACACGATGGTCTACAAGGTTAAGATCACTATACCCTTCCGCAGCACGACAAGTCTATAAATATGAATATCTTCAAGATCAAGTTGAAAATACATAGGAATCAACGAGTACGATGTACGTACCTCCTCCATTATTGTAACACAGATACGGGAAGCGCCACACATTGCCAATACCAACAGCATACCCGACACACGACAACATGAAGTCGAATTTATGTCCCCACTTTTCGCGAACAGCGACGACTTCTGTGCCACATATCGAGAGATCTTTCATCTCTAAAAATTCTGCTTGCTCTGTCGCTTTCTTGGTGTCTAGAAGCTGTTCTTTTTGTTCATGTTGGGGTGTATCAGGCTTACTAGTACTATCATCCATGTTGAATGGTTCAATCTATTGTACTTCAATCGACTCGGATCAGCGAGGAAGTGTTTCTGGCCCCTGGGGTAGCTGCAATTGTTCCAGTCGTACGAAGACCGCTTTCTTTGGCAATGAGCCTTATTGAAATATTTTAACGCGATGGCCGCGCGGTCGAACACTGAACTCCACACATTCCTTTATATGGACTAACTTCAATGTCAAAATGACGAGGCTTTTTTTAATTATTATTTCACAAATATTTGAACATTTCTAGATAGCCAAATAACCAAAATATTAAAATATTGAAATCCGCGTGCACATTGTCATTCCACTTTAATTTTGCTTGGAAATTTGCCTATTTTGGCTACAATTTAGGGGTGAAATTTGTAAGTCTATAGGATCAAGTTTCAAATGTGTCCCAAATATTTTGCCATGGTCAAAGATACAAAAAAATAGGAGAAAAAAACATTACGATATACACCATAGTGTGTGTACGCGTATCGAACTGGTCGAAAACTGTGCTTTATTAGTGAATTATTTATTATTAATTATTTATTATTAACGAAGCACAGTGCTGACGCCATCTACACGCGCGGAGTGCTGCTAGATCCTGATGCGACTGTCTTTCTTTTCGCGTAAATACATTTAATACCGAAAAAAATAGTAGCAAAACGAATATTACAGCTTTTTCCGTACTCCGGGTCGTGCTTCTCCTTACACTTCTTTCGTGCTTACGTCACTTCCTGTGTGTTTTATTACTGAACAGAGCACGAAAAACGCTGTTTTATTTGTTAAATAGATAAAATAAGGCGATAAAATGGGAATTAATTTTATTGTTGAAATAAATAAATAAAATATGAATTAAAAAGAAAACAGGGTTACGAATGTGCATGTGAAGAATTTTCTAAATAAAACGAGCGCATTATTGACTTAATGTCTTTCCATCTTATTAACTGAAATAAAAATACATAAGTCCTACTCGTTAACGGTATTCAAAAATGGCCGCCAAACTCGGTTGGGCTAGGTACAATTGCATGGAAGCGAGGTAAGTAAGGCATCATTAGTAAACAAAGTCTGCTCAGTACGATAGTTTGTGTCAAAGTCATTCATCTCACCAATTCGAGTTTTCTTAGCATCTTTTGAAGTAAGGGTGAATGACTTTGACAAAAAGTTTCATACTTAGTACACTTTGTTTACTATTGAAGCCTTACTTACCTCGCTTCAATGCAATTGTTGAAAGTCGTGTATTAACATGTTAAAAGTGTAAAATTAAAATCAAAGAAACTCAAGCCTGGTATCAGGCAACAAATATATTCAAACGCGTGCGAATATTTGTCGAAAACACTCTAAAATAAATCAAATATTCGATACTTCAATGTTTTTGCTTCGTTTTTGGCTGACAATCATAAAATTATAAAGCTGGAGTTATTTTTTTGATTCGTGGAAGCCAAAAACCTAGACGTTTTAAGGTTGTGGAAGTTGCTGCAGATGAGAAACATCGTAGTATAGAAGTCTCTCGTAATGTTACAGCATACGTCACTAAAATCACGTGATCATTTCGTCAGCATCAGCATGCTATTTTCTTGAGCTTGATTTTTTCGCGCTCCTCAACCTCTCGGAAAACACTCATGTTGGGTTTCAAGCAATTGCGAATTTTCTAATAAGAAAAATGAATGAATGAATGAAAAGAAAGAAACAGAAAAAGAAATTGTCCTTGCACTTAATAGCCAGTGGCTAACAAACCTGTGGCCGTCGTTCAGTGATGGAATTGGAATTTAGGAGTTGGTTCTTGTGGAGGGAGGAAAACCGGAGCCCCGGGAAAAACCCTCGAAGCACAGGAAAGAACCAACAAACAACTCTACTCACGACGCTGAGCCTGGGAATCGAACCTGGGTGGCATTGATGAGAGGCGAGCGTTCACACCTCTACACCCCCCGTGCTTCATCAATGATAAAGAAATAGATGATTTGACTTCTATCCTCTAGTTCCTATTATCCCATTCCCATCTATTCTTTCTTCTCTTCATTATTCACTAACCTCAGTGAAAGTAGGGCCTTTGGCATAGTAGAATTGGATTCCTGCGAAGACCGGGATGAGAGTCATTGAAGCGAAAGCGAGTAACCAACCAATTAACTCAGCCCAGTCTGGGTACGGCTTATTGTCGTAGCTGACTCCCTTCCACAAGGCGAGTTGTGCAATGATAATACCCTTGAAAGATGACAAAATAATTCTATTTCATTCTATTCCTGGAAAATTGCAGGCACCTTTATAACGGGAGGAGAGGGGTGTTACACCATATTTTCATCTACTTTACTGGATTGTCCACCGGGGAGGGCGAACCACAGGGGAACCACTTTAGCCTCACAGGGAAGGGGAGAACAAATTTCACCCCACAGGGGATGGGGAACCACTTTCGCCTCGCACATGAAGGGAACCACTTTCGCCTCACATGGGAAAAATAAGTAGCTTCGATGCCCTATACCTACCAGGGTGAAGATGGGTGAAAGGTATTTCCAACAGATCAGGAAGTACGCATTAGGTCTTTTGCCAGTCATGGACTCAATCATGTCACCAAGAAGATCGGTTCCTACACAAGAAGATATCACAAGACATATGTCATTCTACTGTACGTCTAAAACACTTTTTCTTAATCGTTTTTCTTCTTTGGACAAATGAAATATGTTGTCATGTAAAAAATTGTTCGCTGCAATGTTTCTGCCTTCTACATGGCTGCGTGAAACCACTCGATATATATTTTTACGCAGAATGAGTGAGTTTAAAGCCTATACATAAGAGCTAGGATGGTACAGTTTTGAACTTGTTAGGTACATACATAGTATGGAATGATTTATAATGTGCACTCAAAGGCTAGTTAAATGCACAAACCCTGACGTGCAGCAGATCAAAGATGGTCTGGACGGACTTGACTGACAACTGACAACTGACAATTGCAAATGCCTATAAATCTAACTGACAAAAAGCCTGAAATTTTCTCTTTTACTCCGACGAAGGACTAGCGTCTGAAACGTCAGTAAGTTTTTTCACGGTGTATAATTTACCATTTTATCGTTACTGTGAAATTTAACTGACAACAACTGACATTTGGACACCCCGATCCAGACCCTCATCAATCACTCCAGACACCTAATAAGGTATGGATCATCATGATCACGTCTTACCAACACACCATCCAATGACCACAGCTTCAAAGAACCCAATTACTAATAGGGACACTCCGCCTGACTGATAATCAAACAGGTTGAACACGTACATGCCACCCTGGAAAACAGAAACAAAACGGAGTGTAAAATACTTGATGGTCAGCGAGAAATAACACACGACAGATTCACTCAGTTGCCTCCTTGTGTACCCGTACCGTATTTAACTGTAAAGTGCCTAAACCATTAAGCAAAACAAACATTAACGATGCATAATATATCTATAACAGATAGATGTTTTTATTTGAGAGTCCCCCGAAAAATTTCTGGATCTGCACCTGAATTATATGACGCGCATGTGACTAGTCTTACAGTGTATAGGTGCGTGCTATGAATCTGCATAGTTTTACTTCTTACTAATACTTCTATGATTGTACATCTCTTAATGGGTACATTTTTCGGGTCTAACCAACATATTCCTATCATGTCGCGTTTCAATTTTACTGCGCATTATTGAAAAAAGAGAAGCAAAATACTTCTACATTGTTCGATATTATTTTATATTGTGCAATGACGGGATAACAGAAAAGCATTTTCCAAATAAGTGTTCTTCTTGGTGGCTTATGCTGATGGGGTTCCTGTGCCTTGAATTTGGCGGGAAATTTCCCGCAAAAACTGCGCGCGTGAGCGGCCCATTAGGAAAAACAAACGGTTCACAGTTCCCTCCTCCAACTTTTAAGGTAGCCGTGACTTTGCATCCAAGCGAGACGAACGGTGACCTCCCAACAATAGAAACCTTTTTTAACAATTTGGACAATTTTTCACGTCTCTATCATTGCAAGCTCACTATTCGCTTCGATTCGATGCAAAGACTACCTTTCAAGATGGCGCGGAGAACTGTGAAGGGGACTATAATAGTGTTCATACCTCTGCACACATGGGTAGTGCAAGTAAGAAAAGCAAAACACACATGACGATAAGAAATATCCATTTGTATTTTCGGAGATACTTGGGATATTCATCTGAAAGTCCTGTGATCACACATTCAACCATAGCAAACTGAATAAAAAAAAATAGGTATGAAAATCACAAAAATATAAAACCAATGGTAATGTTAACCATGTCTTAAAGTCACTTGATCACTGATATACCTGGCTGTCAAGACCAAGGGTGATCAACATGAAGAAGAACAAGATTGCCCATAAGGTTGACACAGGCATCTGAGATATGGCTTCAGGATACGCTACAAAAGCAAGTCCCGGTCCTGAAAAATATCAAGGAAAAAAACCTTTACGTGATGTACAAGGATGACATGTTAGTCACCAATTTGCAATCATCTTTATGATATTCGCAATAACGATTCCACCAAACCAGTTTCCCGCCATTTTAATCTAGCTAACTATTCTCCTTCTGACTTCATTGTTTTCGGTCTTTTTTTTAATTAATGGCAAAAATGATTGTCGCAAGACCAATTTGATTGTTTGTTTTTGTTTTCTTGCCTACGTTGTTCTCATTGGTTTCTTTTGTCTTATTCTATCATACAAACACTCCTTTCTACCACCTCTTTCTCTCTTAGTTCGACGAAGGACTAGCTAGCGTCCAAAACGTCAGTGTTTTCATCTTTTCATGGTGTATAATTTACCTTTTTATCATTTCTGTTACTCACCGCTATCAACTACTTTATCTACTGATGTTTCCAGGATGAACGCCATGAAACCCATGACACTGAAGATGACAAAACCAGCAAAGAAACTTGTGCCACAGTTGATAAGACACACTATTATTGCATCCCTGTTGAATAAAAAAAAACTGGTTGTCACGAGACAGCAAACATAACCAATCAGTTAACACCAGAATATCACATGACTTTCATGACCAATCACATTTCATGTCAACGATAGCCAACGTAGCATCAGAATGAAGAAGCCTTTGTGGATGCAAGAGAACCATAAATCTCGTAAGTGGGCTATCGAAACCAAGAAACTAAGAAAGGTTAATGCATTAAAGCTATGATGAGAAAGACACGACGCCTTTAGGCGCTAAATTTTCAGTGTCGAGCGTTTCGTTGTCTTATTTTCGATTCTCTTACTTTTCGACGTTGTTATTAAATTTGTTGTAACTACCAAACGTGATGAGCGAACCAAAACCCACACCAAGAGAGTAGAATATCTGGGTAGCGGCGCGAACCCAAACCTGAAAACCAAGAATACATGCAATATTAAATATAGGCCTTGCACGTGATGGGTAAAGTTTTTCTTAAGGCAGGAAATAGACTTCTGTTCAAGTGTTTGAAACTGTTATTTTGTACCTCAGGATTTGCCAGCTTTTTGAAGTCAGGGTTGACATAAAACAACACGCCTTCCTTAGCTCCCTCAAGGGTGACTCCACGGAAAAACAAGATCACAAGGACTATGTATGGAAATGTCGCTGTAAAATACACAACCTAGAAAATAGAAAAAACATACATATCATAGATATTACTTGCTTTAGAGGCATGGTCTATCCGCTATAAAGAGGTGCGGTCACTTTGCTTTGAGGCGCGGTTTTTTTTTGTGGAGGCGAGGTTAGTTTGTTGTGGAGGCGAGGTTACTTTGTTGTGGAGGCGGGGTTACTTTGTTGTGGAGGCAAGGTTACTTTGTTGTTGAGGCGAGGTTACTTTGTATTGGAGAGGAGCTGAATTTGTTAATGAGGTGGGGTTACTTTATTGTGGGGTCGTGGTGAATTTGTTGTGGAGGCGAGGTTACTTTGTTGTGAGAGTCTGCGGGTCATTTTGTCGTGAAGGTGTCGCGTTGTAATAGAATTAATTGCGCATAAAGGTTTTTATGTACATACTTTTCCCGACGACTTGACTCCCTTCAATAAGCAAAAATAAACCAGGATCCACGAGAAAATTAAGCACAAGGTGATTTCCCATCCAATGGAACCAAGGTTTTCGATTCCCTCGCTGATATGAAGAATTTTGTTGCTATGGTAACAAGGTAGTTAAGACAAAAGTAAGCTAGGTTTAATAAGAAAATATGGATGGAAACAATCTGGGCCTTACCATGCTGAATAGAACCTACGACTAATGTGTTATTTTTGCAAAATTTTTAAATGTTTGAATTTTGGTTTTCAGAAATAGATATGTGACAAAAGTAAGCTAGGTTGAATAGGAAAATATGGATGGAAACAATCTGGGGCTTACCATGCTGAATAGAACCTACGACTAATGTGTTAATTTTGCAAAAATTTTAAATGTTTGAATTTTGGTTTTCAGAACTAGATAGTAGTGATGGTTTGAAATAATGTACTTCATTTAATTTGCAAGGGAACGTCTATAAACAAGAGTTATTAGAATGAGTCGAGAGTGAGAGACTTACTTGAAGAATTCCTCTGCAGGAGATTTCCATTCAGGTGCACAGTTCTGTGCGAGTCCTAAAGCAGTACAGTTCATTGTATTATTGCTGCTATATTTCTTCGTTCTGCATACGATCATCAAAAAATAACATGTTAGTTTTTTTTAAGCATTGCTTTTTTTCTTATTTTTCTCAAGTGCACTATGAAGTTCTTCGTTTGCATATGACCTCATAGCCGCCATCTTGGTTGATTTTAAACAAAGGACTTGTCAATAAATAGACCTAATTTACTGTTTTCCCATTTCAGACCACATGTCATTTCCTAGAGCATTATTTCTTTGTTTAACGGTTGCGCATGAGAAAACACTTAAATATGGATTCAAATCAAACGAAGAATCTTATTCTCAAGAGAATGACACGTGGTCTTAAATATGAAAACATTACAACCAAGTGGATTTGATCTATTCTCTTGTTATATCATCCCACATTGGCCGCCATGCCTTTTGTTATTACACTCCCCGGAGAATGATTGAAAACTAGATATAAGCTTCATAGCTAGGCGTGTTGTAAGAACGAAAGCACCAAAGATTTAATAAAACATGATACCAACTATGATCCAAATGGAAGGAATATAATAAGACGCCTAGACTCGGGATTGGTCGAAAGCAATCTGAAATCGAAAATACCTAGAACATGATTGGGTAGAAAAACTACTTAAGTCGAAATCTAATTGGTCAGAAAGTCTCACATTCTGCGAGGCCTGATTTGTCTGGCCCGACCTTGAAGAATGACCAGGGTGACCCAGAAATATCAGCGCAGTGTAACAGGCACCCCAGGAACTCCCTGGAATTCGTCAGTGGTTGCCACACGTACCTGCACATCAATGTATTCCATGTATTATCACATTTTTTCCATGGTACGTCGGCACGGAAGGAATTGAACAAAAACAGAACAGCACCATGCAATGATGACGTTATAATAGATAGAAACCAAGAATGATATCATTATCATAGCGAAACCAATCCCTGTGATAAAAAATAACTAGTAATATTAGAACTGAAAGATCTTCACAGCCAAACATCCAATCACTTTGAGGCTTACCACGTGATATGGGACAGATAGCTGTCCAGGCTCCCACGGTACCAAGACTGAGATATTGACCAATAGCAAGCTCCATGTAGAACAATGGAATACCGTTAAGGCCAACATCAGAAAGTAAGGAATGAGAAACGTCGCTGAAAAGAAGAATAATGTGTTTTTGACTCTTACACATGGATGAAATATTATGAGTTGGATGGAATTAGTCCGTCCGTCCGTCCGTCCGTCCGTCCGTCCGTCCGTCCGTCCGTCCGTCCGTCAGGTGATATATGAAGGTTTATAGTTCCAATATGTTAATAATGATGAAGTCAGGTAAGGTATTTGAGTGTTTTTGTCGTAACTAATAATACTAAATGCTGGCCATTTTGAAAATAATTTTTTTAAATAGCTTTCATGTAAACCATGAGTAAAATAATGATGCTTTTTAAATACTGTATCTATGAACCAGTTCGATTTTGTATTTTTAATCAAGCCTTTTAAAGACGTCACACTTATTAGCATATTGGAAGTATAAACCTTCATAACTTATAGAAACGCATCACTCAAATCAAGAAATATTTTATATCTCAACTATTTATTTTAAGGTTATTCCCTTAAGATAAATTTTGCCAATAACTTTGTCCTGAAACTTTGCATGGACATTTAAAAACTGCAATCAAAAGATGGGGTCACCATTCTCGTTTTTTCGCTAGATGCTCTCCAAATATATCAATTTATGGGTTTTATAGTGAAATTTGGTTGCAACCGGAAGCTTTAATCAAGAACTTTTATTCACAGTTAAAAGTACATTCATATAAAAGTACATTCATATAAAAGTACTTATATCTCAAAATTTGCTATATAATCTATACTATTAAAATTATTCATCAAAGTCATTGGATGACTTTAATTTTTGAACTATTAGTGAAAAATGCAGGTACGTGCGCCTCTACGAACATCCAAAAATTGCAGATGTCAACTATTCCCGTCAAAATATTTCAAAATCTGTTCAATAAACTTTCTTCCATATTTTGATATAGTAATGACGAGCATCGCATATATTAAAAGTCTGAAATAAAAAATGGGGGTCACCATTCTCGCTTTTTATTTATCTTGAAAAAACATCTCAAAAATAGTCGAAAACTGACCCCTTTCCGAGTGCAGACTGGGGCGAATCAGATAAGAATTGCAATTTCTCTACTCAAAAAAGAGAAAAAAAGTGAAAATTGTTTTGAACGTGTTTCTTATTTAGTTTTCGAAAGAAAAATGCCTAAACTTTGTTAGTTCCATGCTTTTAATGCGCAGTACAAAACAAGGGAATTACCTTAAGCAGAACCAGTACTGTAACTCTAACCAAGAAACGCGATCACATTACTCCTATTCTCATCAACCTGCACTGGCTTCCTATTGAATATCGAATAAAGTTTAAAATTCTCCTACTAACCTTCAAAACTCTATATGGCTCTGCTCCTATGTACATTCAAGAATTAATAAATAGATATTGACCTGCTCGTAATCTCCGTTCGTCGTCTCAAGTATTGCTGTCTGTAAAACCGTATAATCTAAAGTGTTATGGTTATCGTTCATTCACTGTTGCCGCTCCTGTGTTGTGGAACTCTCTGCCTAATCCTATGAGGAACAATACCTCTCTTGAATCTTTTAAAACTGAACTTAAGACTTATTTATTTAAACTTGCTTATAATTTTGTAATCTATGTTTGTATCGTATTTATTAATTATTTTTTATAGCGCCTAGAACCGGCTTGTATAGGCGCTTTACAAGCCTCTTTATATTATTATTATTATTATTATTATTATTATTATTATTAATGTATTGTCAAAGGGTTCATTTGCACTTTAAGAGTCTTCCTAAGTTAGCTTGTTCTTCGATTATTTTCTCTTTATTCGAGATCATTCCATCTTCTTTATACTATTCCCTCTTTTAATAAATTCCCAAACGTCCCAAACGTAAGCTTCGCTGTCTTAACTCTGGTCTGATTCATCTATTATATTTGTTTAATCATCCAATGATTCCTAATTTGCATACATATATCAAATCCACAAAAACGCGGGGGGCTGGGAGTGGGACTTTTTTTCTTTGACTAATTCGAAATTACGCATAATAAACGCATAATCAACGCATCTCGGCAAGCTGGGCGTAATAATTCCTCCAAGTGTTTGTCTTTTTTTATTTATTTATCGAAGGATTAAAACGATTTGACTATATGAAACTGTTTATTTAGGCGCTGCTCAAGGGCTGTAACAGGACACTATGTCTCGAAATATTTAACTTTATCACATTGATAAATCATTGAAGCTTTTTTTACCATGACATTTTATAAAGCCATTAAATTACTATGATTTTTACTTCGGATTAACATATGAATTAAACGGACCTTACAGTATTACCTAAAAACAAATTGTCAGGTATATTTTCACCGTACTACGAATCGTAGTCCTTAAGCTCGGTGTAGCGAAGAAGCGCTTTCCAAGCTGATCTGACTTTAAATTAACAAGTAACTCACCTCCACCATTACTATAGCAAAGATATGGAAAACGCCAGACATTGCCGAGTCCTACAGCATACCCAATACATGACAACATAAAGTCGACTTTACTCCCCCATTTTTCACGATCATCTTCGATGTCTACTTCAGGATCTGTGAAGTTTTTCATCTGAACGCTTTCAGTGTCGCCTATCAGTTCATTTGTACTGGGGGTTACCCGGGAACTGAGATTTTTTAGCGTTTCGCCTTCGCCTTCGTACATGTCGACAGATTTATTCCAAAAGCTTTATTACTGAACAAGTACTGGTTACTGCCGAGTAGAGAGTGTGCTTCATTGAACCACTGAAGAGCTTTTGAATGCTTTATGAATATTCAGGCTGGATCGAGATTGTCCCGATTATCCAATGGTTTAAACCGCTAGTTTTGCATCACAATAAAAAAGATTATCAATATATATAATGAGTGATTATACCTCGAATTATAAAATTTAGAATCTCTAGATTCCCCCCCCCCCCCCCTCTTTAGTTTTCAAGTTTATTCACACAAATATATTTTAAAAACAACAACTTTCAAGTCAATAACCAAATATGCTCTTGTCCTTTAAAAGCCTCTCAAATCTAAAGAGCGTAATAGACCTTTCCCGAATTCGCTTGGATGACCACAGGACAATGTTTGATCCCTTTATCAATCAAGTCCAACCACGACATGAAACCATTTTTCATCATTAGGACCAAGAGAATCCAGGAAAGGTCCATTAGTTTGAAATAGTATGGTTTACCTGGCGTCTTAGGCGGCTACGCAACAACAGCTATAGTTCATTTTGGAAATAAAGCAAAATGAATTAAAAAGAGCCACGTGGTTGCACACATACAATGAGCTGTTTTAACTCACTACTTTGTGGTGCCTAAAATGCTTGCATGTTTGTGGTGTTGTGTTTGAGTGATCTTTCCAGTGTCTTTATGACAAATCTGACAGTATTTTCTGTATAGATGCTACATAAGGAGTGCTGTTCAATGACCAAAATAAATTTCATTATATTTTGGGTCGATGAAGCAAATCATTTTATTCATTATGAGTCAGTTGCTAAGACCCACAAAAAGTTTGAGTGATGCGTCATGAGTTCTAAAGGTTTATTCTCGCGTGTAATGACTTTGACGTCAGGAGAGCCATCATTTGGGAAGGCGAAAGGCAAAAATTATTGCTAATTATTATAGTTTCCACAGGTAACAAAACTTCTACATTATAAGGAACAACATATAAACATAAATGACATCCGGCCCTGACGTCACAGTCATCGGAATACGAAATGAGCAACGTTTGATAGAAAACCTTCTCGATAGCGCAGTGAGCGCAACCGCGACGTCATAAAAACAAAGACAAAGGCGAAATTCGGACAAACAAACTTACAAGTTTACTTTCAGCAGATAAGTTTCACAGCCGATCGCCGTTGATCTTAGTTTACATGGGTTATTATTGTAACTTTAAGTAAAAATAATAAAATCGGTTCGTATAATCCTCGTAGCAGTTAATCAGAATGCAATGTTTTGTCCGAATCTTTAAGCTAGCTATTAGCTAGAATCAGTGCGCTGCGCTATTGCTAAAACTGTCCTTATTAACAAGGTGTCCCTATTAACCGAGGTGTCAGAAAAACAGCTGAAAACACATTTTAGCCATTTTTTTTACTGTACTGTAAACCTTGAACTACAATGGCTAGCTATTACTACTACTACTACCACTAACAGCCTAAACTGGAACAAAAAAATGCATTTCTGTATGAGAACTACATTTGCATTTACTGCATTGTATTGTACAATTTCATTTAAAAACGTCTGTGAGATTTGTTTGCTGACTGTTTTCTTTTTACTGTACTGCACACTTGCAGCTACGATGTTCAATACAACAGCCTAACCTGAAACAAAAAGCTGTACTGTACAAGCACGACATCATTTCTGCACTATATTGTACTGTGCTGTATAGTTTCATTTAAAGAAACTGTAATAGCAAACTCTACTGCAATGTTCAGTGTGTGGTCATTCGATGCGCAAAAACTGACAATATAATCCGTATTATGCTCATTATATCAATAACTGATGGTTAGAAAAAATACTCGCAGTCCAGGTCGTTGAGTTAGTCATTTTTAAGTACATAAATCTTTACTTTAGGATAGTTTATGCTATCGTAGGGTACTACTGCTATCCTAATGCATAATATTCGGTTGAACATTCTTCTCCTCCTAGGCTCTTCCAATCACCAGGAATGGGGTTATCCCTTTTAGGTGGCTGGTTGGGAGATGGCTTTAAAAAATACTCGCAGTCCAGGTTGTCGATTTAGTCATTTTTAAATACATAAATCTTTATTTGAGAATAGTTTATGCCATCGTAGGGTACTACTACTATCCTAATGCATAAAATTGGGCTGAAAATTCTACTTCTCCTAGGTTCTCCAAATCACCAGAACTACGCTTTTCCCTTTTAGATGGCTCGTCGGGAGATGGCTAAAAAAATACTCGCAGTCCAGGTTGTCGAGTTAGTCATTTTTAAGTACATAAATCTTTACTTTAGGATAGTTTATGCTATTGTAGGGTACTACTGCTATCCTAATGCATAATATTCGGTTGAACATTCTTCTCCTCCTAGGCTCTTCCAATCACCAGGAATGGGGTTATCCCTTTTAGGTGGCTGGTTGGGAGATGGCTTTAAAAAATACTCGCAGTCCAGGTTGTCGATTTAGTCATTTTTAAATACATAAATCTTTATTTGAGAACAGATTATGCTATCGTAGGGTACTACTACTATCCTACTGCATAAAATTGGGCTGAAAATTCTACTCCTACTAGGCTCTCCCAATCACAAGGACTGCGGTTATCTCTTTTAGGTGCCTCGTCGGAAAATGGCTAAAAAAATACTCGCAGTCCAGGTCGTTGAGTTAGTCATTTTTAAATACATAAGTAATTTTTAAATACATAAATCTTTATTTTAGGATAGTTTATGCTATTGTAGGGTACTACTACTATTAGACTGCATAAAATTCGGTTGAACATTCTTCTCCTCCTAGGGTCTTCCAATTACAAGGAATGCGGTTATCCCTTTTAGGTGGCTGGTTGGGCCAATACAGTAAAGACGTCTTCAAATTTCAAATGTCCTTAATGCGGTGTTGATTATGTATGGAAACTGTCATTCAGGTCCTAGGAATTTGTCCTTTAATGGGTATCCTTATAAAGCGGGTTAATTTAACAAAAAATGTATGGAGCTTCCGTTGGAACTTTGAAACGTGTCCTTTATAACGAGGTGTCTTTATTAAGCGGGTGTCTTTAGAGCGGGGTTCCACTGGCTTAAAAATACTCGAACGTCGGCAATTGAGCCTATACGTATATGGTTCTGATTACCTCCGTTTTCGATAATTAACTCTTCCATAGTCCCCTTCACAATTCCCGGCGCCGTCTTGAAAGGTAGCTGTGCCTTTGCATCGAAGCAAGACGAACGGTGAGCTTGCAATAATAGAGACCACTGTCTTGAAGAATTATTCACATATCTCGCCTCGATGCAGGATGGCGCAGGGAACTGCGAAAGGGACTATTAAACCATGAAATGATTGGGTCATTGAACAGTTCACCTTATTGTAGAACTTATACCGAGAATATTGTCAGATGTTTCATGGCCACTAAAACTACCTCCATGACGATTTGTTTCTGGAAAAGTCGCTTATTCTCTGTTTTTTTTTTACAAGTTTTTTTTTTTTCCTTTTCTTTTTTCTCACTGACACCCCATTTCACATTTCGCTTTCTGTTCACCAAATTCACATATTATTATTATTTTAAAAATTACTGAGATTGAGACTGAGAAAAGGCCGGGGTGAAATAGATGTGATAGCTCAGCTGAAAGAGCATCGGTAGTACGATTCCGAAGTTGGTGGGTTCGAATCCCAGCGAGGTCGGAAATTAAATTTTCCGAATTTAATTCCAACGGCTTTCGCCCGGAATAACCTCGTTCACAAGCACTAAAAATTACCTATATTTCTATATCTTTAAATAAAGACTGTTTTTCTATTTTTCATATTTTATTTTTTGGTCAAATATTGGAAAGACATGGTTTATAATTCGCTGTAACAACGAAAGCCATCTTCTTCATTTTTAATATATACTAACGTTTTTGGGGAAAAGGTTGCAAACATCTTTGCATTTATCACCCATTTATATCGTTTTTCTCATTTTTTAATGACTCTAAACAATTTCATTACAAAAACAAGCTTTTTTAACTTTCATTTCGTAAGAACTTTAGACCAACCATGTTGTTGATAAAGACTTTCGAATTCCGACCACCTGTCTTCATTGAAATTTTCTCGTGGTAAATTTAGACGATTGAGTTGCCACACAAGTAAATAGAAATTACAGTTGTCATGAAAAGTTAGCTATCTTTAATTACGAGATTATTTTTTAAGAGTTTTAAGTGATAATTGTTGGCTTAATAATTCAGCTAACAGTAAGAAGATTGCTATCTTTATCATTAAGGGGCGAGCGTTTATTCCTTCTGCAAGTAACCCGACAGAATCGACTGCGGAAACAGATCCTAGCTACGTGGATTACACACTACAGTTCGTATGAACGATAAGATCAGGATTAGAGATTAAACAAAAGCATTAAAATAGTTTACTTCCGGTGTCGAGTCTCTAGTATAGTCTTCGCGCTCAGTAGAACATCTCTTAAAATAAAGAGCGGATAAATAGTGATTCAGGGTTAAACGAATGCGGTGGAGAGGTTGTGAAGGTAAGTAAAACTAGTTTACCTCGGATAGAAAAGAAAGAAAGAAAGAAAGAAAGAAAGAAAGAATGAATGAATGAAAAAAAGAAAGAAAGAATGAAAGAATGAAAGATGAAAGAATGAAGAATGAAAGAATGAAAGAATGAAAGAATGAAAGAATGAAAGAATGAAGAATGAAAGAATGAAAGAATGAAAGAATGAAAGAATGAAAGAATGAAAGAATGAAAGAATGAAAGAATGAAAGAATGAAAGAATGAAAGAATGAAAGAATGAAAGAATGAAAGAATGAAAGAAAGAATGAAAGAAAGAAAGAATGAAAGAAAAAAAGAATGAAGAATAAATGAAAGAAAGAAAGAATGAAAGAATGAATAGGATGAATAGAAAGAAAAGAAGAAGAAAGAGAAAAAAGAATGAAAGAATGAAAGAATGAAAGAATGAAAGAATGAAAGAATGAAAGAATGAAAGAATGAAAGAATGAAAGAATGAAAGAATGAAAGAATGAAAGAAAGAAAGAAAGAATGAATGAAAAAAAGAAAGAAAGAATGAAAGAATGAAGAATGAAAGAATGAAAGAAAGAATGAAAGAAAGAAAGAAAAAAGAAAAAAAGAATGAATGAATAAATGAAAGAAAGAAAGAAAAAAGAAAAAAAGAATGAATGAATAAATGAAAGAAAGAAAGAATGAAAGAATGAAAGAATGAAAGAATGAAGAAAGAATGAAAGAAAGAAAGAAAAAAAGAAAAAAGAATGAATGAATAAATGAAAGAAAGAAAGAAAGAGAAAAAGAAAGAAAGAAAGAATGAATGAATGAATGAATGAATGAATGAATGAATGAATGAATGAATGAATGAATGAAAGAAAGGAAGGAAGGAAGGAAGAAAGAAAGGAAGAAAAAAAGAAAAAAGAGAGAAAGAGAAAAAGAAAGGAAGAAAAAAAGAAAAAGAGAGAAAGAGAAAAGAGAGAAAGAGAGAAAGAGAGAGAGAGAAAGGAAGAAAGAAAGAAAGAAAGGAAGAAAGAATGGAAGAAAGGAAGAAAGGAAGAAAGGAAGGAAGAAAGAAACAATCAAACAAAGGAAAATGAAAATTGCAGTAAAAGATGTCACTAAAAAAAGATATCTTTTCTGTTTTCCATATATTAATTTTTTTCTATAGACCAGTCCTTTTAAGTTAAAATAAAGTGATTTTTCCCTATATAATTCAACTCCCACCTTAGAACTTTGGAAAACCAATCCTTTCACCAAGAAAACTTCTAAAACCTGTTTTTCGTTTTCGATCCCAGGGCCCAGTTGTTCAAAGCCTGATTAGTACTAAAGCTGGGTTAACTCTAAGACCTATAAAGTAATTAATCCTGGATTAGCACTAATCCAGCTTTGAACAACCCGACCCAGGAAGTTGTTTTCCAGACACGTGACATCACTCATGATCTTTTACCAGGGTCGATTTAGGTTTTACTCAGAAACTAAAGACTTTAAGATAGATTTAAGGCGCCGTTTAGGATTGCGACGTAATGAAACGCTTTACTCAAACGCTTGGTGTAATAATTGAAGAGACAAATAAGTATTCGTTCTTTGCAGGCAACAAGACTAGGAATGCATCACTTTGTTATGTACATATAGACTGAAGGACGCTATATAAAACTGAACTTCCTCATTTAAATGTGTCCTCAGGGACGCTGATCCAAAAAGAAAAATAGAAACGGATTTTAAAAATATGTCTGCCCAGCTCCGCTTTTTCATCTAAAATGTCCAACATTGATTAATCTTATTGAACCCTAATATCCTATTCATTTGTCATTTCCCTCATTTTAGCCCTAGGGGTGCGTAGGCAGGTCTAGTTAATGGCTTTAAATGATGTCGGTCACGAAATCGATACCTTGCCTTACCGAGAAAAGAGCATTACCGCGTATCACACGATAGACAGCGCTTAAAACCAAAGAAATAATTCTCATATATTTGGTATTGATCTCAATCCAAGGCAATCCTGGGAAACGTTTCTTAGTATAGCCCAGAAAACTGCTTTGATTAGCCTGTAGTTGGTGAACGAATTCCTCTTCGTTTCGTCGAGAGGAGATCAGGTACTGATGTTCGACCTATATTTTGCTTTTCTTTGCAACAGATCAATGTAATCTGTTATATGATGTTTCATTAACGTTCCAATCTATCAACTATATTTGTGATATATATATAACTGCGGTTTGCATAAACTTTGACCATTTGTGCATATATACAAGTATATCAAAAGTATATCAAAAATCATGGGATATGATCTCTGATATTGTTTTCGGCTTGTCTATCACTAGGGATTTCTGGAAAAAATATCAAGGATGACAACCCATAATTTCTGCCATACTTTTGACATACTTGCATATATATATCAGTTATATATATATGATCATATTTATTTGTGACATATATATATGCAGTGTATGTGTGTCAATGTTCTGTGTTTTGCATCCCGCGGCAATGATTTTGAAATTGAATTTTGAATTGAATTGATTTGAATATATACACCTATTTCGAAGATCATTGTCGCACCAAGAGCCTCAAGTAACAAGCCTAGGCTCCAGAGAACGTCGGTACTTTTAATTATAATTGATTTATTCATGGTTGATGCAAGTGGCTATAGCTCTACACTAATTATCATCTCAAGCAGCCTTGCTTGGAGCAATTTGTGAAGTCAATAAATGCACCATGAATAAACTAATTACAGCTAAAAGTACCGTACCTGTTGGATATGAGACAGTTTTAGCATTCCAGATTCCATTGAATGAGTAGCTCTTTCAATCACCAGGACTGCTGGTATCCCATCTAGCCAGTACGTTAAGTGATGGCTAGTTGGCATACTCGCAGTCCAGGTGATTGAGTTAGTCATATTTAAACACTGACCTAAATATCTATTATAGCTTTACTTAGCTATCGTAGCGTACGACTACTGTCCGACTGGATAAAATTTACCTGACAATTATAATCTCCCTAGTACTATCTTAATCTCCTGGACTGCGGGTATCTCATCTAGCAAGCACGCTAAGATATGGCCATCACGTTAAGAGATGGCTAGGTTTGCATACTCGCAGTCCAGGTGATTGACTTAGTCATATTTAAACACCTAAATATCTATAGAGCTTAATTTAAACTATCGTAGGGTACGACTACTGTCTGACTGAATAACATTTACCTGACAATTATGACCTCCATAGACTCTTTCAATCACCAGGACTGCTGGTATCCCATCTAGCCAGCACATTAAGAGATGGCTAGTTGGCATACTCGCAGTCCAGGTGATTGAGTTAGTCATATTTAAACACTTAAATATCTATTATAGCTTAATTTAAACTATAGTAGTATACGACTTCTGGCCGACTGAATACAATTGCAAAAAATATAAGGTAAAGTCTAATTGATGGGGGGAGGGGGGGGGGGGTGTTTTGTACGGGCATACACTTGGCTCGCGGGTTCATACATTTGATGCTCATAAGGACATGTTTTTATTACCACAAAAGCAAAACAAATTACACCATTGATACCTATTTCACTTGCTCTCTCATAATATGGTAGTTTTTACCCCAAAATCCAAAATTGTGGAATTTCCAAACCTGGATTAAACCCTTGGATCGGACTTTTCTCAGGTGGACGGTGGGAATCGATAAATATTTTTCCTTGATATTTCAAGTTAAAATCAATGTTAAATGTCTAACGTACCTCGAACAACTGCTTTGACGCAGTTGGTTTTAGAAATTAATAATAAAATATGACTTTAAAGCGAAGGAAAAAGTTTTAACCTTAAAAGGCTATTCTGTGACAATCTGTATTTTTGTTACACTTATTTTAACCATGTCGTTTTAATTAAAACCAACAGGCAATGAATAAAGACGTTCGAAGATGCCTTACTTGTGTTTGTGGCAGATAACAAGTTAAGAACAGAAAATAAAGCGGCGTACAGTTACAATCATACCGCAAAGTTGTTATCCAAAGGGATGGATGTTTTGTCCAGTCCAAGGATTTAATCAAGTTCCTTATTTTCCACAATTTTAGATTTTGATGCAAAAACTACCATATTCTTAAAGGAGCAAGTGAAATAGGTATCAATGGTATAGTTTGTTTTGCTATTTTCGTAAAAAAAAGTTTTGGTTTTGCAAGCATTAAATTCATCAACACGCAAGCCAGTTGTACAACGCCATTTAATACACTCACACCTACCCCTTCCCCTCTGCAAGGAAGATAACACACAATCCTTGCATGTGTGAGTTCTTTTGGTCTACTATCCATCACAACATTCTAATAGTACCGTAATAATATCAGCCGAGTTTGATCAACTTGTATCCTATTCAAAGTGATACAGACTTGGCCAGGCCAGTGATATCCTATAACGCCTGTCCACCTAATAGCATAATTTACTAACTAAGAAAGCAATATATCGTTTTGAAATCATTTTTAATTTACCTGTGATTCGCCAGACAAAAGCCTAAGTTTTCATTAACTTCCATATGTTGACTTAATATGACAGGCTTGGTAATCAACTAGGTCGATTTCTTAAGGTTACTTAGAGATCTGTCCACCTTCAAAGCGTGCTGACATTCCTTAATACTTAGTCCTTTCTGCTCTATTGTTCTTTGTTGGCCAAGTTGTCAACTCTAGATTTTGTGCAGAATTATTATTACTTGGCGGCTAAACATAATGTAATCGTCCACTTAGCAACCAAAATCTTTAAAGAAGAATTTAGCTCTTAGTCATACTGTGCTCTTCATTCGGCTGTATTTGATGGGAGACTTAACTGAACAGTCGTATTGATGTGGATTTGAAAAGTAGAAAGATTGAATTCTACGTTCAATGCAGGATAAATCTAATACTTCGACAGGAAATAACTGCTTGCGAGTCAGTCGAAACAGTATTCGGGGATTATCATTACGAGATCACTCTTCACTTTGAAAGGTTAGTTTAAAGAGTTGTTTAAAATCTTTGAAATCTTTAAAATTTGCTCTGGATGTACTTCAGGATCTGATGCGCGTTTTTCTTGATCTTTTTGATATAAGAACAAAGTAATTCCGAAAAGTACAATGAACTTGTGGCAATTTAATACGAAACTGTTGTGCTTATAAAGTTATAGAAATAAGACATTCCCTTATCTCATCTTTAACAGCTCTTAACATTCACAAATTTCTTCGGGCATAATTTCCGCAACGTTTTCATCTAAACGTGAAAATGGTCTCGTGTTTGCCCGATAATTAAGCAAGTACATTCCTTAATGGCATCATTTTAATTAACTAAGAGGTTTTTTCGTCACCAATGTGAGACAAGATAGACTTTTCATATGGCATTAAATTGATTTCCTTATAACCCTCTCATGGCTAAATCTATAATCTTGTGTGCCTTGACTGTGCAAAGTGATATACATATTATCATCACCACCTTTGCTTTCGCTCAGTCATTTAATCTAATGGTCTAAGTTTAACTTTTAATAGGCAGTTCTGACACCTTCATTGTGAACTGTTCAGATATGCTGTATACAGCTATTTGCATGTCGCGTGTTGCATCAGTGTTAGTTGAATGTTGCATGTTGCTTACCCGAACCCGAATCACAAGGGTGGGTGTGAAAAAATCAGGCATTTAGAAGGTCCGACCAATAGACTGTTTTCTTAATATTGCTCGCGCATCCAACTTCTTATTGAACTGTTAATTCTGAACTGACCATGCCGAGTGATATTGGGTAGTCAATAAGTAGATATTGCCAAATCGATGATAATATGAAGTTAAAAATAAAAAGAAAGGAAATATTATCTAGATGCGATGGGATTTGAACCAACTGACAGAAATTAAAAAAAAAATCGATTCTAATGTGCCATACCCCCGAGACATCCGCAGAGCTGAGGCGGCGTATGGACTTCGGACCTGACGGCGATTAAATCCTTCTGCCCTTGGGTGCACGAATTACGCAAGAAAATGTTCTAGCCGAAGCATCAGGGGAGAGACCAGCCGGCCCCCAGACCATATTGACTAATCCCTTGCATCTCTGCAACGCACGGAAAAAATAATGTCAAAAAGTCTAGTCTATTCGGTGCATTGTTTTCACGGCTATTGTTATGCTGATTCACCTAGGAACCGTGGTCCAGTGGATAAATCGTTGTCGTTCAAGATACTGAGTCAAGCTCGTCTGAGGAGGGTTAGCACTTGGATGGGTGACCTAAACATTATACCTACTAACGCTCTTTCTCCTCCTTTTCTGTTTTTCTTTTGATTGCAATTCTAAAATAATAGAATATAGAATAGTGAATATAGGAATAGATTTTTTAAAATCCAGGGCCCGGTTGTTCAAAGCTGTCATGGATCAGCGCTAATCCAGGATTAACTCTTAAGGTCTTATTGAGAGTTAACTAGAAATAAGCACCAATTGGGCTTTGAACGACTGGGCCCAGCTCAATCTATACGATAACACAAGCCAAACTTAAAACCGAACAAACCTTTTTATGCTTTCTATAATCCGCGTTTATAGCACTAACATTATTAGATATTTTTTTAAATCTTAAATAAAAATCTGGCAAGGAAAAATGATTTAAAACAAGGTGAAGGTGATCTGATTTATAGCACTAACATTATTAGATTTTTTTTTTAATCTTAAATAAAAATCTGGCAAGGAAAAATGATATAAAACAAGGTGAAGGTGATCTACTAACTTTCAATCGATCAATCGATCCTTAACCTGATTTTGGAGTATTGATAAAATGTTGGGGTAAATATTGGGCCGTATTTTCATGGCTTTCATATGTTTTTCTTCCTTATTATTCACAGATTACAATGAATGGTATCATTAATAGAACGGCTACAGTCCCACCTCCACCTGCCAGTGGGTTATCAAGAAGCATTACATCCTATGGCCTCGCTTCTATAGTCACTTCGTGTATCTTCTACATCATCATCATTGTGCTTGCCATATTTGGAAATGCGCTTGTGGTTGGTTCGTTCATTCGTCATCGTCATCTACGAACATATACGAACTACTTCGTAGCGTCGATGGCTGTAGCGGACATAACAGTCGGAACTGTATCGATTCCAATGTGGTTGACCATTTTACTGCTTGCTCCCCGCTGACCGCGTCTTTTCACAAGTTTATTTTTTCTTGGATGCTTTCTCGGGGACAACTTCGATTCTTCATCTGATGGTGATCAGCCTTGAGAGGTTTTTCGCCATCACGTATCCCGTCCGCCATCGCAACACCAGTGCAAATGTCTACTACTTATTTCTCGTGTTCGTTTGGTTCTTGCCAGCAACCATGTGCGGGATTTCTCTTGAGCTGAAAAAAGTTCAAAGACATCTTAATATCATGATACTCTTCGTAGCTTTCTTCGTGATTCCTTTGCTTGTCATCTTATTTGCATATGGCGGGATCTGGAAGGTGGTTCGTAACCGCGTCATGCCTCAAGAAGGACAATCTGGTCAGCGGTCTCTCAAACGCGACATGCGTGTCATCGTAACCATAGCCTTAGTAATCTTGTTCTTTGTAATCGCCTGGTTACCTTTCTTTATCGTTAATGTTGTAACCATCTACTGCACATCCTGCAAAACTTTCAATCCTCATTTAATTCTCTTCATGAAATTCATGCATTATTCCAATTCAGCGGTCAATCCCGTAGTATATGCCGTCAAGATCCCAGAATTCCGTCGGGCCTTCAGGCAGCTGGTTGGTCTATGTCTGTGCCGTGCGAATAGCCTCCGACCACGTGACAATGAACTGTTTTCGGGGACAGACGCAAGAGTTGATCAGAAGGGTTCACACTAACCGACATTAAATACATCTCCCTGCGCATGGGTGATTGCTTGTTTCCAGTCCTACTGAGGAACGTTCCATGCGTTGACTTTATGGACAAAGTTGTGTCCGACCTGAATTTAATTCCAAGAGCTTTCGCCCGGAATAACCTCGTTCCCAAGCACTACAACTTACCTATATTTCTATATCTTCAACTATTTCATTAGTGCCACGCGGTCCACATACTCTCAGTCTTTATTTAAATTGCCTATACAAACTCAATTGATATTTTAAGTATTGATGTCATTATAAGAATTTGAGTTTGCTTCTCATCATTTTAAAACTACGATACTGATTCCTATACAAAAACAATTCGTTATCCTGTTATATACAGGATATTTTGCTGCCCTAGAAAAGTTTTGTATATTTAATCTTACCTATAATGGCATCACACTCATTAGCATATTGGAAATATAAACTTTGATAACTTCAAGATGTATCACTCAAATCATATGAAATTCTTTTACCATTCAAATATCCACTTTATGTAGAATCAATAATAAAACAAATATAGCATATACATGGAGCTGGTTTCCAATCTGGCCCACTAGGACAGGATGTTCAAATTGTATCAAATTAAGATTACGTTCTAGATATTATAAAATACATTCAATCTAGATCACTATATAAGTCTATATCAAAAAGAAAAAAGGGTCGCAGGATCTAGCAGCACTTCGCGCGCGCGGACGGCAACAGTACTGTCCATCGTTCACTAAATAAAGCACAGTTTTCGACCAATCAGCGCGTGCGTACTACAATAACTATACAATAATTGTTCAATAGCATCTACATCATATTAGTAACACATCCTGTAGGTGGGAGATGATTCCCTCCGTTCCGATGATACTCTCTTTGGCGCTATCTTAAAATGAAGGCATTCGTATAGCCCGAGTAAACTGACCATAATGTCTGACAGACTGACCCGAGTAAACTGACCATCATCATCTGACAGACTGACCCGAGTAAACTGACCATCATCATCTGACAGACTGAACCGAGTAAACTGACCATCATCATCTGACAGACTGAACCGAGTAAACTGACCATCATCATCTGACAGACTGAACCGAGTAAACCAGAATCGTACCCAGTCGTCACTGACGCTTTTTCAATGCGCGCGAAAACCTTTCCCATTAACCACAGCGTGAGAACACGACAAGAGAAGCGACTGGGTACGAATTGCTGCGAGCAAATCAAGAATAGATTTATGGACAAAAACACTGGACCATAAGAAAAGTGTTCGTTATAACAGGGTGTCCGCATTAAGCAGGACTCCGTTAAGCACAACGGTACGGAACTGTACCAGCAACATGCGAATGAGAGATGTAAATGTACGCTAATTTAGGTGAATTAACAAGACTGTGTTAATCTCCTCGGACAGGGAAATAATTTTGCTTATACAAATGTCTTTCAATATTGGCCTCTAAGTCTATTATTTGATCGAAGTTTTCAAAACCCCAATCAATTGCGTTTGTTTGTCAATCAGTGTGGAGTCCTGAGCCGTAATTGGTTGATTTTGTCTATGATGTCATTAACTATGTAAATACATACGTCAGAGTATGTTCCCAATTATGCAATATGCGTGAGTTATACCTTGTTGTACCAACAAACTTATGTACTCAAAGTTTAACTTAAAGTTGATCTAGAAAAATACATCAGAATTGCCGTCCCAAATAATCTTATGAATAACAGGCAGTCATGATGAACAAAGTGAACGACTCCCGTCATTAGTGTTTTCTATATCATGTGATATAACTAAGGATTTAGGGTTCGGATTTTTTTGTTTAGCTAGAGCTGCCAGTTTTATTTGTTTTAGACAACGCTTAATTAGACACACTGACAGCTCTTCGAAAAAGATTGAAATGAGATGCGTTGTTATGTTGGGTTCGAGATGCGCCAGTACTTCTCGCTTAACGAGCCCGGCTCACTTGATAAAAAACTATACCAATCCCAATCCTCTGTACTGAAGATCGCGCTAAAAACTAAAGCTACTGGCTCTGGAAATCCAGGTAGGTTTCTGTAGTATTTTACTTTTAAACAGCTGTATCAAAACCTGAGTTTTAATCATTAACACTGAGAAGTACATCGCTCCTGATCGCCTGATTTTGCTCAAATTTTGCGGACTATTTTTAGCACGAAACGCTTTTCAACGAACTTAAAGGACAATAATTTCGATATTTACGACCCTGGACATAGATTTATAGATCGTCGACAATATGAAGTTTTATGCTCAATTAAACAAGTTTGTCTCAGAAATATTCTTAACCCAGTGGAGTAATTGATAAAGCACATTTTGTGTCTGGTGGTAAATAAAGAGTAACAGTCAGTTACAGGTCGTTATCATTTTGGAATTAGATCAATTTTTTCCCAAGCCTGGAGCATATTCAAGCTTTTTATGGACTGTCCGTTTGATTTTTAGACGTAATGTATAAGCAAATGAGGGCAACATTTATCGTGTTTTGGTACTTTGAATCCTTTTCGTGGTGAAATACCGGATTACACTAGCGATGCCACATATGTGGTATTACTACTCAGTGGGAGTTTCAAAAGATTGGACAGCAGAGATTAATCCTCAATAGCATCATTTGAAATCCCTTTAATACGTACATATGAGTAATTCGGGCTTTACTATGACTGTAGAGTGATTAAAGGTCGATAAGAAGCATCACTGTTTATTAAACTATAGTCAACTACACAACTCCACACATTCCTGTATCACTACGCAAAAATTGCTGTAACAAAACATATTTTTTCCTATCAACTTCTCTTGGAATTTCAATCTTTATCAAGGGTTTTTTTCGGCTCAAAAACTCTAATTTGCTCAAACAACCGGCCAATTTATTCCTACCGATTTTAAGCGTTGATTTTAGCCTCTAATTGAAGGTTTTCCGTACATCTACTCTTAAAAAAGAGACACATACCACTTAGCATGGCTGAGCGTCGCGAAAAAGTAAACTTGTCCATAAGGACTTTGACAGGAATGCTGACAAGCCGACAAAGAGCTTTTTTTTCTTACTTTTATATAAATATGCCGAACTCTTAGATATATGATCCTTCAGATATATATATGATGTATATATTCAGCTCGAATAGTCAAAATGGCGACGGAAAATGTTGGATATCAAATTGCATTTTAAAGTCACTTACTCGAATGTAAAACGTGTGAAGCACAAATTTTTGTTTTTCTCGAGAAATGCTAGAAAAAATTCTCGAAAAGTGGTTCAAATGATTCGCTTGTTGTTTGAATGTTTAGCTTCCCAATAGAATGAAATTTTCTTGATATTTTAACCACTATTATCTTCATGTTAGTGTTGATCACTCAATGCGTCAAACTTTGTTTGAATATTTACCAGAATATGGCAATTGTATGGCATGTTAAAAGGACAGCTCAGTCACTTTTGTCCTTGTTTTATTCTTCGATTACGATAGAAATACATAAGGGATAGGATTATTTTGATGCTCAGATGGCTTTATTGACATTACATCTGTCTTTAGAACTGCCTGTTCAAATATGAACCTGATACAGTGAATCGAAGGTGACTTTTTACCATAGCTTGGAAATTTCTCGCGCCCTGATTTGCTTAGAACCATTGTCGATTAGAGTCTAGACCTGCTTGTGCTTACGACATCCGTCACGCGCGCACTGAGCGAGCGGACGAAACAGCTTTTTCAAACTGTTCACTTGTCTTTTTGTTTAATTTTTTCAACTTTGTTATGGTAAAAACAAATCGAATTTAGTCGATGCCCTCGTGGTTCCACGTGGTTTGGGTCATTTTTGACGACATTTTATGTTCGATTACAGTAAAGACCCATAGAAAACTGACTTCGATTTGTTCATAGTTAATAGAGGGGAGTCCCCTCTATTAACTATGATTTGTTAAAGGTTCAAGCTAGATCTGTGGTGGCTGTATAGTGTCAAACGAATACCTCCACCCCCCCCCCCCCCCCCCCCCCCCGATGTTATGAGAGTTTATTTAGTGCCGTTGAAAAAATCCATTTTCTCGTTAGCTCATTTTGAGAGCCTCCCGCCTTTGATGACGTCGCAATTGGCTTTTAAAACGTAGGAAGATTTTATTTTAATGGAAAATAATCGGAAGAGATTGTTCAATCTTCCGTTGGTTTAGACTCATGGCTAAAACGTTAGACGCTAGATTAATTAGAATTTAGAAATTGATGTTTTCGGAGGAAAGGAAAACCAGAGAACCCGAAGAAAATCCTTGAAGCACCGGAGAGAACTAACAAACAGCTATACTGAAATATAATTGCGGACAAGAGGATAAAACTAACAACCAAAGTAGTGAAAGACGGGGCATAAGCACATGGTTACCCATGCTGCTTTAAATCCGTCGTTTGCACGTGATATGAGGAATACTATTTCAGTGGATATCATTAACAAGTGAAAGCAAAATGCAATGCCATGCCATGCTGACGAACGGGTCGGCTCAGTAAGACAAAAAAGCTCTTTGCGCGGACTTAATATTTTTTCTCCACTGGTGGAGTTACTGTGGAATTGGCGCCAATTTTCCCCCCCCCCCCCCCAAACCGCGCGCGCGCTCGCCTGTTCCCTCCGTGACTTGGCCCATGGTTCTTATGTTCACTGGCCTTGCAATCAATAGGTTTTATAAATGAATAGGCACTTCACGATGCTATCAGCCAAGCAGTCCCATTTTGACCTTTTTATTTGATATTCTATTGAGCACTTTCAGCTAAAACCTCTTGTCTGATGCGTGAGCGAAATCAGTTTTGCTTCAAACTTCGAGAGTGGTTGTCCGCCTATACTTTAGCTACTTTCGACGAAAGCCTTTAAAAAAGACCAATTGGCTTCCGTTTAAGATCCACATCACAATGGAAGGGAGTCATTAATTCTTGCACATGACATACTATGAAAGACTTATTGATAAATGTCGGTGTATCAAGTGCCATTTGCTGGCTTCCTGTCTGCTAACGACTCTCAGTTTCTCTTCTCAAACACTTTGCACTCATTTGTCAGTGTTTCACCGCTCAACAAACCTAGAAATCCTCATCCATATTCTGAATGATTTTAACCTTCTAAGTAATCAGTTTTCATAGGGTTTTGTTAGTATTTTTTGAACCAATTGCTATGCATTTTTTCCAAAGAATTGAGAATAAAAAGATCATCTTCTTAAAACGCATTAATAAGGTAATCCCTTGTCAGCGATGGCGTTAGTTAGATGAGGCACGTCTACCATTAACCCTCTTGATAACTTCATACATTTAATCTAGTCGTAAAGCTCTGGCGCTATTTTCTCTCTCGCTGCGGCTAACATTCTCATCACACATGTTTATGAAGTCGATTCTTGCTGCATGTTTTTACTTTTCTTTTAGCTGAATGCTACGCTCATTATTTTAATATTATTATTAATCTTTCACTTGCCCACTAGTGTGAAATCAGTACTCATCACTAGTTCTCAACATTCATATCACAGTAAAAGTCGATTCTAGCTGTTTTCATGAACTTTTCTCATAGCTGACTGCTACACTCAATAGTTTATAGAGTTCAAACGTTATTATTAATTTCACTCGCCCTCACTAGCGTGATATTAAATACACCATACATTCTGAGTATGAAGTCGATTCCTGCTGTTTTTACTTTTCTCCTAGCTGTGTGGTTCACAATAACCAAAGCGTGATTTATTTAAGTTCCATCTGTAAGTCTTTTGTGGTTTTTCTCTAGATAGTATTTCAGTCCCATATCACGCACTGAATAAAGTCGCACCAGTATTTATTCTAGCTGGGATTTCTTCCTCCTATCAAAGGTAATTCCCCTCCAGGTTTTCAGTCAAGATTGTTTCCTGACTTTTAATCTTCAAACTGTGAGAGAATGAATATTCACAATAATCCCTATAGCATTCAGTTATTCATCCCGTCTATTGTATTCAACTTTCCACAGTTCATTCTCAAATAAGATAAATTCTAAGAGTGTCACAGGTCTCTATTCGAAGTCCTTGAGCTCTTTTTTAATGGCATTTCACGATCAGCTATTATCGTCATTGCTTTTGGTCTTTAAGATTGTCTCTTAAGCTACTTATCCTATATTGACTTACTGATACAAGAATCATATAGGGTGATTGTGAGTATTCATACTTAAATCGCGGTATTCACATGATATTGGCTTCCCATTTTTTCGAATTTCCACAAGTTATTAATCACATCACAGACTTTGCATTGGAGTGAATTCAAAGCGAGCGTACATCATCCAGGCCAGGCTGCTAAGTTTCTGGCTTATGTTTGTTTCGTTATTTTGGCTGACATCTTCATCTTTTTGAAAGAAAATCATACATTTTATCTTGAAGAAGTATATTTAGAATAATGATGAGTTAAGTGAACTACAATAATATATATCTAATAGTAGCTTTCCTCAACAATTATTAATGAAAACGAATTTCACTGCAGTCGGAAAACGGGGTTTTAAATTCGTTTTTAGAGTGTAGTATGTAAACTGGCCAACAAGTACATTTCATTTTCAAACTATCATGTAATGGCATTTTCAATATTTTCAGCTCCGAATTCTACCTTTTCTAAAGTAATATCTTCCGGTTTCCTTTACATTTATGTCAACATTGTGTTAATTCATAAAATGAAGAACCACTCATTCAATTTTTCTACTTCCTTTCCTTCAAAAAAAGGAATTCAAATTCAAACACTAGTTTCCTATGTTTTGTGATGACCAAATCAATCAAAAACATAGTAAATGTTGAATTCTCACTTGTTTACAATACCAACTGAGATCTAGAATAGACTCTAGTCGCGAAGAGAGAATAAATAATGAAACATAACAGTTTTTAATAACAATATTTTGTACAACAATATATGAATGTGGTTTCTACGAAACCGTAAATATATTCCCGGTTTGATGTGAAAACCAAAGAACTATATTTTAATATATGTTTCGATATTTACTATAAACTAAACCGAATATTACATCTCTCTTTCCTTTATTTATTTATCTATTATTTCCTCTGGTTGAGTTAGCTTATTTATCTCATGTGCTAACACTAATTTAAGTCATCCAAAGCAAAATACTTTTTCAATTAACTTTTTAATGATTGCTTCTCCATGTGTCATCAACAAACCTTCTCTCCCTCTGCGAATTATTTTTTTTGTTTGTCTTATTTTCCATATCTAAATAAAATGGAGTTTTGGAGTTTTGAAGTTTATACGTCATGGCCATTCGTTTTTCATATCATTGACGATGATTGTGTTGGTTTGCACAAGCTCAGCTCAAACTAACCAAACGTCAAAGAAAAAATCACAAATTCTCTTTTGCTGTAGGAATTAGATATCTGCTTTGTTTTGTTCTTAGTGCAAAATTGCCTCTTAACAACGACAGAAAAGTTTTTAAAGCTCTGGCCACCACAACAGAAAAAGACAGAAATAGGAAATGTGGGCCTAAAACGAGAGAAAAAACGGTTTTGATACGCACATTTCACGACATTTTATTTATGAGGTCATGAAACCAGGCGAAGGCTAAGATGTTTACTTATCCAAAGAAAAAAAAACTGATGGAAAGGCTTTGCCAAACAGTGCAAACGCATTAAACTATTGAAAAAAAGCGATGTGAAAGTCATGTATAGGTTATTAATATGTTATCAAACGGTGTAGGATCTTTTGGATGAAAGATAAAAAATCATTAAGTGGCTATGGTTAATGAGTGCATTAAAACAACGCCAGACTTCTAAGATAAATACAATCCATCCAAGAGAGTGATGTCATTGGTCCCATCAACCAATCACAGGGAAATACTATTTCTTGTCTGGTAAAGTAAACGCTGTATTCTTAGACGATTTTTCGCAAATCAGTCAAGTAGTCCATTCAAGGATAGAAGATTGCAACTCAGCTAAGCGGCAAGGTAAAGTTGAAATTTTACATAAAAGATTGATAAAATATATATTTTGGACCGCGAACGAAAATGCATTTTACATCCCCAAATTAAAGTATTTGTTTACAAGTGCAATATCGGTACTGTATGGAACAATCCTCGATAAAGACTGTAAACTTTTATTCAAGCTATGCTTTCAACCCTTTACCAGCAGTTACTGAATGGATTAACTCCGTACACTAAGCTCCCCCTATTATTTTCCCTTAAATTTCTAAAAACGCCTTGCCTCAAAATAAGAGACAATAAAATCCCTTTGCAATAGGCTTAATTACTATAATATTTTTCTCGCTCGGATTTAAATGTTTTATCACCTTAGAAATATTCTTAATCCACCTAAGAATTCACCTAATTATTTTTAGTACTATACTACTATACGACAGTCTAGCAAACCTTCAAGCTGGTGTCCGTGATCGGCTACCAACCAGATTAGATTTTTCTCTGTGTGGTTTGAATTAATACCTAATTCTTTACGAAAGATTATTCAACCAAAATCCTCATTCCTTTGTCTTTATTTCCACATATTTTTGCACTATTCTGTTCATACTGTACATACTCGAGAGTTGGTTCTTACGCATTTTATCTGCTCTGAGGATATTGTTTACATATGGAATACCTCCATTAAACCGCGAGAGCAGCTTAGAAATGCATCGGCCAAGAATCAGGAAAATTTTGAAAAAGTACCGAAAATTTATATGCATTAGTGTTTTGTGAAAAATACTCAATACAACTGAGAACTCATTGTATTTTGAAATGATTTTTCGTTACATCTTTGACAAAATTTATAATAGGGTAAAATGCCAAAATGGCAATCAATGTATGTTGACCACACTTCGAATAATAATTATACATGACATTGAGAACATTATATTTTCTTGTGCATTTTACTTTGCATGGGCTCATGCCTCGGGGGTGAAAGCTTAACAAAACAGAGACTGTTTCTTGGTATAATATATCTTGTAGACGTGAAAGGTTTTGACGTAGCTTAAGTGATCACCTTTTAAAAAAACTAAATCGAGGGTTTTTTTGTTCAAAAAGCAATAAAAGAAAAAATGAATGAAAGGAAAAAGAGATGGGAAAAGAAAAATCGCCTTTAGTGGGAACTGAGCTATGAATAAATGCATGTCAACCAAGTTGCTAAGCTTCACGGCGTTTTTACTAAGAGATTGGTTTCCCTTGAACAGGAAACCGCACCAAAGCGGTCCTAATTAGAGAAATTTAACGAGAAATATTTCCCACATACTTGGATCTCATTGGTCCATAAAACAGAACCTTAGTATATTGTTTGAATGATATGCGTACTGACGAGAGAATACTGACCCTGAAATATGCGTACCGCTGAGAGAATACTCCGAAATCAAAGCATCGATATCACTTTCTCGTACTCTCTTGAGTGACTTATTTCTCTAAGCAATTACATCCATCGCAAACCGCAATATCATTTAAGTTGTCAGGTATAAAAGTAGCTCAACGAATGTGATCAGTTTGGGAATTCACCCCGAAAAGCTTATATAAACCTGAGGTTGTATGTCATTCATGATTCGATGCGTGTTCAAAGAACGAGTTAGTTGAGTAAGGACATTACAGGTAAGTTTGATTCTACGAGAACAAAAGATTCTGTATTTTCATTTGCACATAAGTTGACATTTTGTTTTGGGGTTTTGAATTTGAATTTCGTATAGAAAATTTAATATCAAGTTTGAAGGTATGCAGAAAAATGGTAGAAATATTTCGAATAAGAATCTTTAAATTTTCCTTTTTCGTAAAGATTCTTTGTTAAAATGTTTTTCAGTATCGCTTTCATTCAAAAAAAAAAAAAAAAAAAAAAAAGCAATTCATTCAATCTCTTTTTGCATTCTGAAGGCATTTTAGTACATATTGTTTTCATTGTTTACCGAAGTAATTAGAATTGGAGCTTTTTGTCATCCTGTTCAAGATTTACACAAAATAATCGAGTACGGAATTCGGCGTAAATTCATTTTCTCTAGAAGCGCTCTATTTAGCATCAAAATGTCTCCCTCAAAATTTCTTCCAAAATATTTCTCCTTCAAAGAAATTTCCTCCTTTTTTTACAAATCAAACCCCACACAGTTAATTTCGTGTGTGTATTTTTTTTTACAGTTTCATTAATTTTTTTTTGACCGTGGGCTTTTTATTGTTTCGTTTTACACCTGCAGCCCTCAAGGCTCTCCTGAGACATTTTGTAATAGTTTCTAATTTTTCTTGGCTTATCCTGTTGCTCTTGTCAGTAAAAATATACTTTATTACGCCTCTTGACCATTTGATGAATAAGTAATCTATTTTTATTACCTTCTAGTACAATCTAGCTGTGTGTCCTGGTGTTAGAACACATGTTTATCATGACGAAAGCTTCCAAATAAAAAGAATAAATCACTTATTTTAAAAATCTTAAAATATTCAACGTAATATTGAATACTTGGATGGAAAATGAATCAAGATATTTATTTCTAACGTCATCTTTTTTCTAATTTCAGTATAATTTTCGTTTTAAAATTGGCGAATCTCAGACTGCAGTAAGCAAGTGTTTCATAGATTGTTCTTTTGTTTCGTGGTCAAGTGAGATAAATTTTTATTTCATTTTTTTATTTCAGTCATAACAGGTACAAAAGGACCAAAACATTGATATGATTACAGTAAATTGGCCAAAAATAAATACCCCGAGAGGAAAACATCCTTTTTATTGTCTAAAAAGAAGTTATTAATCTACTAAAAGTACTTCTAAGTAAGTATATTTTTTCATCTAGCCGCCTTTTTGTGACCAAAGCAAGAGCCTTATCTCGTTGAAACTGCGGGTGATGTAAGAAGGCAATCAAGTCGAGATCTTGGCCGGACTTCAAATCCTCGCGTACCCGTAATCAATTTCTGCACCGATTAAAATGAAAGATTTAACCGAAATCTTACATAAAATCTCCAGCAAAATTGAATTTTAGATGAAAGTTCTGGTCTCCCTTAAATCTCAACACTAACGTACTTACCACTAATTAATGCGTTGAAAAATTTCACTAAGATTAACTTCTGCAATATATTTAAGAGTAAGAGTAATTAAGTTGTGCCTAGAAGGCAAAACGTGGTCACAATGATCTCCAAGATAGGAAATGTTTTATAGCAATATTCAATTGTAATTGATTTATTGAAATATGTCGAAATGCTGGCTCCAGGTTTTTATTAGATCTTGAAGGTTGTCGAATTGATTATGTTTGACAAAAGCACGTAGACGCTATTTTGAGACGAGTTGGTGTGGTGGGAGTTGAGGATAGTGTGTCCTTATATGGGAATCTTGCACTTTGTAACCGAGCTTTTCCTAATCGTTCTATTGGATGGACGGATGGACGGATGGACGGATGACGGATGGACGATGGACGGATGGACGGATGGACGGATGGACGGCATGGACGGAGGACGGATGACGGATGGACAGGATTGGACGGATGGGACGGATGGACGGATGGACGGATGGACGGATGGACGGATGGACGGATGGACGGAATGGACGGATGGAAGGATGGACGGATGGACGGATGGACGGATGGACGGATGGACGGATGGACGGATGGACGGATGGACGGATGGCCGGATGGACGGATGGACGGCATGGACGATGGACGGATGGATGGACGGATGGACGGATGGACGGATGGACGGATGGACGGATGGACGGATGGACGGATGGACGGATGGACGGATGGACGGATGGACGGCATGGACGGATGGACGGATGGACGGATGGACGGATGGACGGATGGACGGATGGACGGATGGACGGATGGACGGATGGACGATGGACGGATGGACGGATGGACGGATGGACGGATGACGGATGGACGGATGGACGGATGGACGGATGGACGGATGGACGGATGGACGGATGGACGGATGTAGCGTATGACGGATGGACGGATGGACGGATGGACGGATGGACGGATGACGGATGGATGGATGGATGGATGGATGGATGGACGGATGGACGGAAGGACGGAAGGACGGATGGAGGGATGGACGGATGGATGGATGGACGGATGGACGGATGGAGCGGATGGACGGATGGAGGGAAGGACGGATGGATGGATGGACGGATGGATGGATGGATGGATGATGGATGGATGGATGGATGGATGGGATGGATGCATGGATGGACGGATGGATGGATGGATGGATGGATGGATGGATGGATGGATGGATGGATGGATGGATGGATGGATGGATGGATGGATGAATGGATGAATGGAAGAGAGAAAGGCACTCTCTTTTATAACCATTATCTACATTTATACTGTTTTTCTGTAGGAAGCACTTAATGCTTTGTTTTTGTGCCTTCTGATATCAATACAGTCCATTAATGAGATGATTATCATTCATCGTAATTGATTACAATCTCTAATCTAATCTCAAGATCTCTTCCAAGGGAACGTTTTTTGTTATTCCACTCGTTTGGCTCAGTCGGTCGTTCGAGATCGTGAAGAAGTAGAAGATGCTGCTTATTCCCTAAAAGCATTTTGCAAATAATAAAAGCCCTTTGAGCAATTATAGAATATCCCGCAAATGATATTCAGCTGTCGGAACTCTTTGTTGAACGAAGTATACAACAATGGAAGTCATGTCCATTAAGTATGTGTATATGATTTGCGGGGTATTATTCTATAACTATCAACAATTCCAAATACTAAATATGTTTTTTTTTCACATTTTATTGCAGCAGTATAAGTAATTTTTAAAGCGTGAAACTCACATTTAGATTTAGGTATAGAAGGGGATCCATGATCTTTGCTATACCGTTCGTGCAAACACTCTTGCCACCTGAGCTATCTAAGACACTGGAATAAAACTGAACTAAGCTAAAGGGATAAGCTTGAGCTAGCTATCTAAGCCAGATAGAAAGGCGAATTCTTCCACAGTCTACATAATTTTTCGGGCTTAATTAAGTAGTTATATTCATGGTTTTCAACCATTCCCAAGAGAATTGAATAACAAAAGACACGGCGGCCATGTTGGAGGTTATAACAAAATAATTCACTGACAATTCTTTTGTTAAGTTCCTCCAACATGGCCGCCGTGAAAACCATCAATAGTACTATCAGGCCACATTTGTTTCTGCCAAAGTAAAGCTTTTTAATACTTAACTGTTAAAACTATTCTTTATACAGGATTACAGACAAAATGAACACCACAGTCAACACCACAGGCTACCCGTTTTCAACAACAACAGCAAATACCACAGGGCTCCCACTACCACAGCGTCCGATTCCCCAGATCGACGGTTTCACCGTATTTTCTTGTATTGTGTACGCCTTTATCGCAGCTCTGTCAGTCTTTGGCAACCTTTTGGTTATAATCTCATTCTTCATTAACGACAAGCTACGAACTGTAACGAACTATTTCGTCGTTGGTCTTGCTGGGGCAGATATGTTGGTTGGTGCTATATCAGTACCTCTTTGGATCAATACCATCGTCAGTATTATTTCAAGGCCTTCCCCTTCTGCCCAAGCCCTTTTAAGTTCTTTGATACTTTTTCCGGTGTCTGTTCCATTCTACATCTAATGGTCATTAGTATGGAGAGGTATTTTTGTGTCGGCTGGGCCATCAAGCATCGTAACACCCCTAAATACGTCTATTACATCGTACTGGCCGCAGTCTGGGTCACGTCCGCGTTGGTTGGATCAATACGTCTAATTGCACCTAAGTTTCCCCAGACTGACTTCGTTCTTTTAATATTCGTCGTATTTTTCTTGTTTCCATTAGTAGTGATTGTCGTTAGCTATGCAGCGATCTGGAAAATTGCCACGACAAGAATGGGCAACAATCCAACCAAGAGGTCCTTGAAGAGAGAGATACGAACAGCCAGTACGATCGCATTTGTGATTGGGTTCTTCTTTGTCACGTGGTCTCCGTTTTTCATTGCACAAACTGTGATATTGTATTGCGGATTGTCGTGTTATCCGTCTGCTGAAGTCATCAAGATCCTCAAGATCTTGCATTACAGCAACTCCGCTATCAACCCGGTTGTTTACGGTGTGAGAATCCCTGAGTTTAGAAAAACCTTCAAGTTTATTCTAAAGCGGTTTTATGGACCAATACTTTCACTTGCAAGGCGATAGACTGATATTCAGCTATTTATGTGAACGTTTGACTAAGAGTTTAAGCCTCAAGTGTGGTCTGACTTATTAAAGTACGTTTGAATTTTTTTGACCGCTGGCAAACTTGACTGAAAGCACCGATGACTCAAGCTCCGGATTTCATAATTAAAAGCCGTACTCCCCAAGTAAAATAATCTTGATGATTAAATACAAGCCCTATGTATCGGTAAGCGGACCTTAACATATCTGTATATGGCCCTGGTGTGGTTTAAAGTCATCGGTATTTTTGTACAGATTTTTGTTTCTGTGTAAACTGCAAGAAGCAAGCTGGGAACATATATACTTGTTATCTTGGGCGTAATAATGATTCACAATTTAAAATCACGTGTCATTCCCTAGAGTATTATTTCTTTGTTTAACAGTTGCGCATAAGAAGACATATGCATATGGTTACAACTCAAACAAAGAATCTTAATCGCAAGAGAATGACACGTGATCTGCACTTATGGCAAAACATTACGTCAAAGTTAAAAGATCTATTCAATTAAGACTGTCCACCGCTGTCAATATAAATCGCATGCTCAGATCGTTACTCAACATTAAAGAACATAAAGTACTCACAAACCCACAAGGATGATACGATCTATTACTGTTGCTGCTGTTTTATCTCAAATGTAACGATGTATTAAAGGAACAGACTGCTGGACACCTTTAAATATGGCCGCCATGATTACTTCGAAAGAGCTGTAAAGTTTGCTCTTTAGAAAGTGTTTTTTTCGTTGCAGTTGTAAAAAGACAAAAATAACCAAGAAACGATATTCGAAGAGCTTCTTCAGTTTTAAAAACTCATAACTCGTTCCTGGAAGACCTAGATGTATACGTAGTTGAGTACCCCTAAAGGATACTATTTGCGAGTGATTTGGACTGATCTAAATCTATGCTGGTGTGAATAAACTACGCTGAACACAATCCAGTTAGCATTAACCAAAGTAGAATTCAGGTACGATAAAACTGCGGTATCTAAAGTTTCAAAACTGACGTGGATGATTGCGTAATTGTAAGTTAATCACTTTATAAGCGAGGATATACGAGCTTTTTCTGGATTGGGATTTTATTTTTTTAATTATGGAGAGAGTTTAGCCATTACTTGTACTGATATGTTATGTAAATAAATGGATATATATTATATTAAAGTGTTTGGAAATTTGAATTAAATCCTTTTAGGTTTGGATCAAGTGGATTTTTCAGCTTCGCTATCTCATTTCTTTATCTTTTTTCTGCAGCTTTGCTATCTTATTTCTTTCTCATTCGCTATCTCATTTATTTAATGGTTTGAATTTATGCTACTACAGCATTATTCCCGTTAACTTGGCCATAGGTTGTTTGCTTGTCTTAGGGGGTGGGGCTGTGTGTATTTTAATCTAGATTTATCAGGTCTTCTAAAAAATCATTAAAAAAGATAGAAAATTCAAGCAATCTTGGCTTTGCTTTGCTTTAAATTTGAACATTTCTAAGTGACATTTATTTAAATCAGTAAATGCCAGAGTTTCATCGTGTTGTTTGTTACTCAATTCGTTAAAACTGACGACACACCACGTAAAACAAGATGAGCACAGAGCATCAAGACTCATGATAAAATAACAGTAGTTATTCAAAGACATGTGTCATACTTGTTTGCTTTGCGTACTCACTGAATAGACTACGAAAGAAGAGACGTTTGTACAGAGGGTGGAGTTCAAATCAGCTGAAAGAATAATGATTACAATGTGTACAAACAAATGCGATTGTTAGTCACTGTAAAAAAGCAATCAGTGAGGTTTTCTGGGTCAGTCTTGCAACGAGTCCTGCCTGAAGAGATACTAGACCGGTGTTATTGGGATCATATCTTGTGTGCAGAAATGGCGAGAATTCTAGTGATTGTAGCGCTGATGGTTGCTTGTGTGATGGCCAAACCGGCTGCTAAAGAGCAAGGTACGATGTTAGACTATTGTTTTAGGACAACGCATTGTTTTAATCTATTAGGTTGAGCAAAACTTGTGTAAAATTCAACATAAACGGAACGAACAAACGAACGAACCAGAATGAGTGAAAGTGAATGAATGCATGGCTGATCACGAAAGAGAAAGCTGAGAGAGAGAGAGAGAGAGAGAGAGAGAGAGAGAGAGAGAGAGAGAAGTAGGAAGGTAGAAAAGAGGGAAAGGAGGTGTAAAACGAATAATCAAGCTAGTAATGAATGAATTCAAGAAGCCCCAAGAGAAGATTTGCTACGAAAACGTTTTAAATAAAGACAATTTTTTGAATAAAAAAAAAAGAAAAAAATTTCTTAACATATACTATTATATCTGTAATTAATAACTCTCCTATTAAATTGCTCTAGCTCAACCTGGTTACGAGTTATTCGAGGGTGATATGATGTTCACTAAAGATGAAATCAAGGCCGCTGAGGAGGGAAGGGACCCTAGTCAAGCCGGTGGAGGGCGTTCTCTGATCAAGAACAGACGCTGGCCTAATGGAGTGGTACCATATGTACTGGATAAAAGTGTCAGTAAGTATAGTTATCACCACATAACGCCCTTACTATCATTTACTATCATTTACTATCATTTACTATCATTTACTATCATTTACTATCATTTACTATCATTTACTATCATTTACTATCATTTACTATCATTTACTATCATTTACTATCATTTACTATCATTTACTATCATTTACTATCATTTACTATCATTTACTATCATTACTATATGTACTATATTGACCATCATCACCTTAACTTACAACACCTAATTCACTATATATGTTCGAATTGGTTTTAGAAAATAAGATTCTGAATGCTTTGGGGATTAAAGGACCAACAGAACGAGCAATATACAGTGCTATCAAAGAATGGGAGCAAAAAACGTGCATACGATTTGTACCTAGGACCAACCAGAAGAATTATATTGAATTCTTTTCGGGTGAAGGGTAAGAGACATGCATGGTATCCTAGAAAACATACTCATGACAACAGTAACCATGGTGAAAATCCTTAGCAACGACATTCATGTTTCTTATACTAATGACTGTTGCACCATTGACTGTTGCGCAATGACATAAACCACCCTAAAATGCAAATGAGCTATAGTATCAATGGCAACAGTATCCATGGTAACTGTTACCATAACGGTCAGTGTTCAGTTACCATTTTTAAGTTGTTTTGAAAATCTCTAACTTACAAAAAAAAAGTAATGTAAAAGGATGTTCTTTTTCTTTTCAACGAATGCAGCAACAAAAACCTATATCTGCTCCGAGACTAACCTGTACGTTTTTTTCAGGTGTTGGTCTTATGTCGGATGTTTAGGAAATGGAAAGCAAAAGATATCGCTTGGTAGCTTCTGTTTTACTCATGGAATAGCTGTCCATGAGATAGGACACGCATTAGGTACAGGACGAAACAAGTGTTATATTTTCAAGAGGCACCAAGGAATGGTTTATTCATCGGCCAATCTTTTCTTTTCCAACAGGTTTTTATCATGAGCAAAGCCGACCCGATCGCGATAACTACGTTGAAATCGTTTGGAACAACATTAAAGAAAGTAAGTCAACATTTTCTCTTCTTCAAACTCAACAGAAGTTGTGACAAGTTAATGTGCGTGACTGTGTACTAACCTAAAGATAATGTAATAATCCTGCAATCTGATTGGCTTAATGGATGTCATTTTTAGCGGTGACACTATCGTCACAAAATCGCTTGCGAATGGTCATTCGTCTTCTCGAACTTTTTTTTCCACAGAAAACAAGCATAACTTTAAAAAGTACGGTCATGGCACAATTGACAGTCTAGGGGTACCATATGACTATGGGTCCATTATGCACTACGGGAAAAGGGACTTTGCAAAATGGCCCTGGCAGACCACTATCAAGGTGAAGAAGTCCGGTGCTTCTATCGGTCAGCGGTCTCACCTCAGTCCTCTTGACGTCAAGCAGATGAACATGTTCTACAACTGCAATGGCAAATAAGGTTAACAGACTGGTTGTTCGTTAATAATTGACGTAAATACGGTCAAGGGTAGTTATCATCTATCGAAAATCATACTTTCAATCTCCCTATTTCACTATAACGTCACTTAACTGCTTGTTTATGTGGGGGATAGAATCGCCAAATCCAATAAAAAATTCAACAAAATTTGCTCCTAGCAGAACAGTTTAATCTAAAATGGCCTGGTTTTCTGATGTGTTAATATGTACTAAAACATATTCTGAGCGTTTGCTGGCTATTCTACTTTTCTTCGTGGATTGATACAGGTTTTAGAACAATTTTCAGTGAATTTGCATTGATTTGACCCCCTCCGACGACCATGATCCTTTGCGTTTAAACAATAGATTATTTTGAGGTGACGTCATAGTGAAATAGGGCAATCATTTTCAATACCTCAAAAAACAAGTGTCGAGTTGGCACAGGCACTGCAGTGCGTTGTGGGACAATTATTTTCGTGGACATATTTCCAAGATGGTGCCTATTTACCCCCTAAAAACAGTCCCACATCACATGGCAATTCCAACTCGACCCAGTCTTTTCCTCAAAAACGGAATGTCTAATACTGACAATATGATTAAATTTTCATGCAAAAGATTGTAACTCAAATGTACGGGGATTATTTCATAAACATACGGTAATGGAGTACTTTCTATATTTTTTAGGTCATTCAAGAGTTAGACTCACGAATCATAAAAACATGGAAGAGTCATTCTACGCTTTTCAATAGTACTTATTCGTGGTGTGACAATGTTTTCCCAATTCAACGTGACAAACCTCTGGGGGAATGAAGAGCTATTCGTTTTGAAACTCGTCGGGATATCATCGTTATTCCTGTCGTATCCTTTAGGATACTCATGAATTTTTCGAATGAGTAAAAACAAAAGAAAATGTATCCTCTGGAGGTTTCGTCACGCTGAATTGGGAAAACATTGTCACACCACGAATAAGATCTATTTCCCAGCTTTACACACGTTCCTTGGAACAATAAAATCCATATTTTGTGCTGCATTTTAGGTCTTCATTTTTACTTTGTAAAATATTTACCAAATGTTTTAAGCGTTAATACCAGAAATCAGAATGAGTCATAACTTCGGTTGTTCTTAATCAGAGTTTAGCATGTTTTTGAAGCAAATACTTTGGGTGCATGTTACGTCATAGCCGCCATGCTGGTTGACTATACAAAGCATTCCTCATTAGCTTCTCTCGTTACATCAACCAAGATGGCGGCTGTTTCATTGTTATTCGTTGCAGATCGAGTTACATACAGTCATATGTAACCCAAATGAATCCACAGGGAGCCCAAGTTTGTTTTTAATCTATTACTGCGAAACGGGACAATCTCGTACACAGTGCCCACGTTTCTCTTCGTTCAGCACCCGCTGAGAACATACTCGTAGCTGACAAAGAGGAACGTGAGATCTGGATACGAGATTTGTGAATGGAAATTTTTTCAAACCTTGTGCCCTTGTATTTAGCTAAAAGCTGGCGAAATCGAAACCTGTTTTCGTACTTTTTCCTCGTTTTTGAATAAAAATATCTTCGTGCTCAAACTTAATTACTTCATAATACGGCAGGAAAAAACGTTGGTCAGGACTCCTTACGGTGAATCAATAGAAATCTTGGAGGGAAGGGTTTTTCAAGGTATGAATACAGAAAAAAAACGTTGCTTTCGTTAGCTATTTATAGGAGACATTGAATAATTTTATAATCCTACGAGTGAATATACAACATACCGAATAGAAAAATAAGAAATATGACAATTTTTACATGTACATCTCTTATAGCAAATTACAAAAAGATTAATAACCATGCGCAAAATATTTACTTGTTTTGTTGATTCACCAGCCAAGCTGAAGCTTGTGAAAGGATAACACAGGGTTCCCATGGCAAACATAGTCATTCTGTAGTCCCGTGATCAAAGCTCAATAAATGCAAAGCGTGGATATTGAGATGACAGAGAAAAAACTTTTCGGTCAGACTGATTTATAAATCTAAAAGAGGCGCAAAAAGACAGAATATAGCTGGATTGGGTTGTCGGTTTTCTTCACAAGTGCAGTAGCTATAAAGGGCTTTCTGGCCAGCGCTGTAGGACCTCTTTCGAGACGATGAAAATGTCACCATCAATCTCTTTAAAATCCTGTGTAGCAGTACTTTATTGGTCTTTGCTTCTAGTATCTGTACTAAAGCTGAAAGCCAGCTCGTAGAAACCCCTTACGTCGCTAAGCAACCAACTCCGATACGAGCTGAAGTCATCTAACAATTAGTAAATCTCAGCTTCTCTTAGAAACCTCGTGTTTTTTTGTACTGATGAACTTCAAGTAGGCAACTACATCTTCTGACCACGCCCAGCGGCTAACGGAAGGTCTAAATTCTTTAAAAAATCTATTCTCGACTTTAACATCCCCATAATCCTTTGCATCTTTGGGGGGTGACCAGAGGGTAAAAACCCACTTATTTTGCTGAAGGCTGATCAGACAATGTTGAAAATACCTTGTTTGGTATCCAAAAAATAAAATGAAGTAAAAAAACAGAAAAAGATAGAAGATTGAAGACGTTTAAGGTAATTTAAACATTTTTCGTAAGTCAATACATTTTCTGTAAGACTAAAACTCTTCGATGATCCGTACACGCAAAAATAACTTGGAATAAGCTGATAATCAGTATTGTACAGATAAAAGCAGGTATAGTATAAATTCAATTAAGAAACCTTTCAATTTGGGACAGTTTTTTGATTGGTTACCCCCCAAAGACGCAAGGCATTATTGGGATGTGAAAGTAGAGAATTTCAAAATTACACGAAAAATTGCCGTTTTATATTTTAAGGGTTGGGAACCCTGTCGGAAAAGCTGAAATTGTAATAATCATTGGATAATATTAGTAGAAAATGATTGAATTGAGGGGGAAGGTTTAGTGTGCTTCCCTCATAAAACAGGTTTTACGCCGTCTTTGTATATCTTGAGCGCTTTCTCTTTGTAGGTAAATGCCACAGTTTTTGGCGCCGTCGTGCTTGTCCTGTGAGGTTAAAGTATAATATATTCTTAGAGTAAAGATGGGGTTTTCAGTACTTTTGAATGGAGAAATGGATAGTTGTGACCAGATTAAGGATGGATGGAAGGATGGAAAAAATGGAAGGATGGATGGAAATATAAATGGCATGCATGGATGGACGGATAGATGAATGGACCAGATGAAGGATAGATGGATGGAATGAATGGATGGATGGAAATATGAAATGGCATGGATGGATGGATGGATGGATTTCTTTTTGTTTTATCGCTTGCTTTTTTCTTAATGGTTTGTTTTCTCTCTCCTCTACTATATAAACATCTCTCTCACTCTTACTTTCTATTGACTCCGACGAAGGACTAACGTCCGATACATCAGTTTCCATTTTCACTACGGTGTTCAACTTATAATTCTACGACAACTTGTTGGATTGATTAAATGATGGTGGATGGATTGATGGATGGATGGATGGGTGGGTGGATGGATGGTTGGAAATATAAAATAGCATGGATAGATGAATGGATGGATAGATGGAATAAATGGATGGAAATATGAAATGGCATGGATGGATGGATGGATGGGTGGATGGTTGGAAATATAAAATGGCATGGATGGATGGATGGATGGATGGATGAATGAATGGATGGATGGGTGGGTGGGTGGGTGGGTGGATGGATGGATGGATGGGTGGATGGATGGTTGGAAATATAAAATGGCATGGATGGATGGATGGATGGATGAATGAATGGATGGGTGGGTGGGTGGATGGATGGATGGATGGATGGATGGATGGATGGATGGATGGATGGATGGATGGATGGATGGATGGATGGATGGATGGGTGGGTGGGTGGGTGGGTGGGTGGGTGGATGGATGGATGGATGGATGGATGGATGGATGGATGGATGGATGGATGGATGGATGGATGGATGGATGGATGGATGGATGGATGGATGGATGGATGGATGGATGGATGGATGGAAGGAAGGATGGATGGATGGATGGATGGATGGATATGTGGATATATGGGATGGATTGTTGTTACTCATACTTTGCATTTTCTTTTTTCAAAATTTCTTGTTTCTTTTCTTCGCTTATTTCCATCATTTCTTCTGTTTTATCTCTAGAGAAAAGACAGTCAAAAATAATTAAAGCAAAGAAGATTTCAACTGAACACCTTACAATTTACAATTCCAGGGGAAAAAAACGTGTATTAATGCAAAAGGATTAAAAGAAACAAATGGAATTCAGTCTCTTACCGATAGTATATAACAGCGCCATCATCAGTGATATAAAGAGGACTGGTACGCAGTGAGGTTGTTTTTGGATTCCAGTCTAAAGATTTATCAATTTCTAGTACAGATATTGTACAAGGAAAGGGACCACGGCCCTGCAATTCAATGAAAGATAAATAAAATAATTCAAGGGGAATGAAAAAGAAACAAAGACAAAATAAACAAAACCATCATTTGAAGACCAGAGAACTCTTACTTTCGCAAAATCGAGGTTTTCTAGAGAAATATTACTGAGTTTTGAAATCTGAAAAAGTAACGAAAAAAAGTTTACAACGAAAAACTGGAAAACTTGTGCTTTCGAGTGTCAACACTTAAGCAGTATTACACCCGTTTTCATTACTATGCCAGCCAGAAAAGTAGTTATGATTCAAGACCTCTTGGCTTCTCACAATCAAAAAGTGTTTGAGTTGGTAATAATTTGATTGACAGGTGCCAAAAACTCAAATAAGGCTGTGTTGGTTGAGTATTTAATGAAATAGGAGTAATGTAACGAGTGAAATAAAACTTCACCTCATCTTTTAGTTCATCTCCTGTGCAATCAGATAAAATAATTTCTTGAAGAGGATCAAATGTGAGGCTTGATCGTCTCCAATGACATGTATAGACGGATAATAATTGAGTACTTGTTATTCGTTCAGGACCTGTCGACAAAACAGGATTCGTTAAGAAGATTTGCATTGTTTTTACGACAAAAAAAAATTAATTAATTAATCTCTCTGTTAAGATCTGCACTTGTATGCCTACGAGACTCAAGGACTATAAAAAGAACTTATAATGATATAAACAAAATAGACTTAGACATTCAGGTTGCTGAAAGCGCCATTTTATAAATTTAGATTTTTAGCTTATTAACGTAGATTTTTAGATAAAGATACATAGTTATATATTTAATATATATTTAAATTTTCCTTATTAGTCAGTTTTTCATCTTATAATTCCTTCCTCTTTGTAAGTATTATATATTAACATATTCATATTTTAATAATGGACAAATTCTATTCGTTTTTTACAATCTTGAAAAAATGTATAAATATTTAAAAATTATTATTTTGTGATTAGAGATTATTGTTATTATTAATTATTGATTAAAGACTATTATTTGATTTTTATTAATTAATAAAAAAAATTAATTAATTAATTAAAAAAAGTGATGATGATAATAATGATGATGCATTAATAATAATAATAATAATAAAAGAAAAGAAATAGCTTTTGAGAATTAAGATAACGGAAAAAAAATAAAAATAAAATAACAAAAACAAAACAAAAAAACATGCATAACCATTGCATTCTTACCGTTAAGTTCTTCCACGAACACCTCAAAGTTGGCATAAATCGAAATATCCTCATCGAACGTCTGGCTGTCCACGTACACGGTGCCAGGGTTCTTCCACGTCTTCTTTCGTAAACGTAAACTTGATAAAAGCAATGGTATTATAATTTTAGATCTTCATGTATAAAAAAAATCTTTTTACTCCTGATTATCACCATCTTCGTTATTATCATCCAAAAGCAAAGTCATTATTACCTATCATAAGCAAATCATTAACACTGCTATTATTCTGCGATAACTTCCACACTTACTTTTGTACAGGCGTTTGGATGTCGAATCGTTTTTTAAGTTCTGGTTGTATTAATTCTTTACATTTTTTGACATTCATTCCTTTAACGACAACCCAGTCAAACAGATACTTGATGTACTCCTACAGAACCAATACAAGAGATTAGCACTACACAAGACTATCCATAGCCAATATTGTACATTCGGCTTGACAATTTCATTTGCCAGTGGTTATTGGACAGAATGCGCGTGCGCACGTTAAAACAATAATGTGCATAATTGACCCAGTTCACTCTCATTCATACTGCGCATGCTTGGGCAGTAAAAATTACCAGGCTCACTTCATTTTTTGTGTGGCTTATTCTGCACCTACAATCTAACTCTTCCTATACATCGAATTGAAATATGGTCACCAATTTGAATAACTATTCTTCTGCACTGACTATCGACTGACTAGTCCCGCGTTTTCACATGTATGAGAGGCTAGTCAGTCGCTAGTCGGTGTAGAACAATAGTTATTCAAATTGGTCGCCATAGTTATCGCTATCAGTTACCTCTGAATCATTTGGTTTTAGTAGGTATATTTTGATGTGACATTCGCCTGTTTTCAAAGCGCGACCATATTTAACAACAATCTAAAAACACACAAAAAAAGTTTATTAAGTTTGTTAACAAACCCATCATGAAAGCAGAAGCAAAAGCACAGCACAGCCCAGCCCAGCATCGCACAGCACAGACCAGACCTGCATTGCACAGCACAGCATCGCCAAGCAGAGCAGAGCAGAGCAGAGCAGAGCAGAGCAGAGCAGAGCAGAGCAGAGCAGAGCAGAGCAGAGCAGAGCAGAGCAGAGCAGAGCAGAGCAGAGCAGAGCAGAGCAGAGCAGAGCAGAGCAGAGCAGAGCAGAGCAGAGCAGAGCAGAGCAGAGCAGAGCAGAGCAGAGCAGAGCAGAGCAGAGCAGAGCAGAGCAGAGCAGAGCAGAGCAGATCACATTACCTTAGTCTCATCAATGAAATTGTTTAACGTGTCGTTCAAACGTGTCAATTCGATTTCCTGGTTGTTAGAATAAACTCTGTAAACCTAAGACAAAAGACACGTTTAAACGAACATAATACAATAACTAGTGTATAAGGCTACACCTGAAAAGATTTATGGGAACAATAGCGCAACGAACTTTCTTGCCCTGTGGATAAATTTATTGGATAACAGCATAGCCTTAATATATAATTTATTAATATTTATAACGCGCATATTTCATGTGGATATGTTCATATCTTCTTATCCACTGTACAAGAATTATCCATCAGATACACCATTGGTACAACCGGGCCCAGACCGTTAAATTAAAGGTGGGGTGAATTTAGGGGCAATTTATTTGTATATTTTCTAAGTGAATCGAAAAACAAGAGTTAGTAATAGGGAGTTTTGGTGCCAGTTGTGACGCCGATTTCTGCAGCAAGACGTTTGTTTTAGTATACTTACCCTAAAGAAATTTGGATCACAGTCGACAAGAGGAACGAGCTTCTCTTTGAGTTCAGACAATGTCATCCGTTTGTCCATGTAAATATCTCGTTCTGAAGACTGAGAATGGAGAACGGACCTCTTTACCAAGAGTCATTTCATTGAGTATCATTTCTTTGTTTAATGGTTGCAATAGTTATGTACCTTGGGCGTAATATTTTCCCAATTCAGACCAAGAGGCAATTCCTTGAGTATCATTTCTTTGTTTAACAGTTGCACATGACGACACATGAATATCAATGCACTTCAAACAAAGAGTCTCATACTAAAGAGAATGACACATGATCTGAAATGAGAAAACATTACTCACAAGGACACGGGATCTATCATAAGATGCAGCTAAGCAGGATGCATTGACATGTAAGTAATATACCTTTATTGTTTACTGTTGAAACAGCTACTTTGGGATCTTCAAACACATGTAGTGAAAGTTCATCATCTGGTCGGTAATAATGACATGACAAAGCGGATTAAATTGGTGAGAAGAAGAAGAAGACTGAGGAGAAGGATGAGACAAGGGCGGATCCAGCGGAGGGGGGGGGGGGGAGGGGGGCAAATGGGGGCTGAACCCCCCTTCAGCAGAAAAAAAAAAAACCCTGAAGAATCAGTGTTTTTTTAAATTGTTTTCCGTTGTGTTGTCAGAAGAAAATCTATTAGCCCCCCCCCCCCCCCCCCCCAATTTTGTTTGGCTTGATCTGTCCTTGGAAGAAGGAGAAGGAGTAGGAGTAGGAGTAGGAGTAGGAGTAGGAGTAGGAGTAGGAGTAGGAGTAGGAGTAGGAGTAGGAGTAGGAGTAGGAGTAGGAGTAGGAGTAGGAGTAGGAGTAGGAGTAGGAGTAGGAGTAGGAGTAGGAGTAGGAGTAGGAGTAGGAGTAGGAGTAGGAGTAGGAGTAGGAGTAGGAGTAGGAGTAGGAGAAGGAGTAGGAGAAGGAGAAAGAGGAAGAGAAGTAGAAGGATAACTCACTTGCAGGTTTTGTAGTAGGATCAGGTAAGGTAACGCACAACTTTACCGTGTGTTGATGACAATCTAATATTTTGTAGAATTTAGAGTCGGAAAACAACAGATCTTCTTCTGAGCCTGAACTTTCCACAAACAACTGAAAGATAAAAACGGTTAAAAATCACCAAAAGATACGCACTATAACTCTCCGGCATTCAAGATTTGTCATATATTTTATTCATCTATCGTTTCAGTTTTTTCCCTCTTATTAATTAAATTCATCCCATTTACTCACTTTGTACCGATTCATCTAATTATTTTATCCCATTGAGATACACCCTTTTGTTTCTGATTTTGATTCTTACTTTTGCAGACTTGAAGAAACCCATGTCTTTTAGTTCTTTATTTGGACTATCAAGGATCTTTAGTTCGTATTGAGATGCTTCTGATATGATTCGCATTTTCTCTGATGATATTCCAAGTTTCTAGAAAAAAGTTAGATAAAGCATTAAATATATGAAAGAATTAATGAAGGGTAGACTGTGTGAAAGAAAGAAAGGCAAAGAAAAATGGGAGGAAGGATGGATGGAAGGAAGGAAGAAAGGGGGGAAGGAAGGAAGAAAGGGAGGAAAGAAGGGAGAAAAGGAAGGAAGGATGGAAGGAATGATGGAAGGAAGGAAGGAAGGAAGAAAGGGAGGGAGGGAGGGAGTGAGGGAGGGAGGAAGGGAGGGAGGGAGGGAGGAAGAAAGGGAGGGAGGGAGGGAGGGAGGAAGGAAGGAAGGAAGGAAGGAAGGAAGGAAGGAAGGAAGGAAGGAAGGAAGGAAGGAAGGAAGGAAGGAAGGAAGGAAGGAAGAAATCAGGAAGGAAGGAGGAAGGGAGGGAGGGAGGGAGGAAGGGAGGGAGGGAGGGAGGGAGGAAGGGAGGAAGGAAAATAAATGCGAAATCTAAAAAGAAGAACATTTTTCAAAGATTTACTCGATACCCCTTGGGTTTCTTACCTTTCCTATAATTTCCTTGATTTCCTTTAAAGTGCTATTCACGTACACTCGAACATTTACTCCAGGATGTACCTTTTCTTCTTCTAGGTCAACATTATGGACCTTCAGTGTTATTCCTGTAGATTCATTAAAAAATCGTTAGCACATACGAGCCTTACTAAAGAGAACACTATGAGCACTGAGGGTGGTTACCTCCAGGTTTATATACAGGAAAGGTTTCATCAGGTTTTCTTGTTTCTAATAAGAGTTCAAACATGTAGGAAGACTTTACTCCTCCTAAGAGAACGCCCATTTGTGTGTCCTTGAATAGAAGAAAATAATGAATAACTAAATAAATGGGAAAAAATGAATAGAATAATGAGAATGGGAATTTATTTGATAGTTTACCTCTTCACCCTCGAAGGACTTTTCTATGGCTTCATAATATTCGTCGTACTTCACGAGTCTGCACTGTTCTTTAGGATATTCAAAATCAACTGAAAACAACTAAGAGAAAGGTTGTCATTTTAACTAAATCATATATGTACACCAACTAGAGTGCAAGCACTACCAGACTTAAGATAATGGCTGGACAGTGGCCAGTCACAATTACAGGCCAAGTTAGTTTTAGCTTGGTCATTCCTCATTCCTAGCTTAAAGATTACTGGTCAAAATGACAGGTAAGGTGAATATTTCACCGAACAAGTTTCAGGTCAGGTCAATAGTGTCCCATGACCAGCTGTTACTTTAAGCCCTGTACTAGCTGTACCAAGCACTATAACTTATCTATTTCTATATCTTCATATATCTTTGAAGCATTATTAAATTAGTTAGCACTTATTTGTACTAAAGAGCACTAATAAAACATAACAAAATTCTCAATAGACATGTCACTTTTTTTTTCACTACAGTATTTAGGGCAAAGCAAACTTAAGGTAGCATCCCCCATTTGACAGAATGAGCACTAGCACTTTACCTCTAATAAATAAGATAAAATCACCTCTAATAAATAAGATAAAATCACCTCTAATAAATAAGATAAAATCACCTCTAATAAATAAGATAAAATCACCAACTAAAAAATAGCTTGGTTGTCATGACCTTACTTTACTTGCTATGCAGACAGCTTCACTTAATGTTTTGTCCTTGTGAACTTTAAGTTTCCTCTCCAGAACCTTCCTTAACAGTGGATGATCATAGAATACTTTGATCTGGGAAAGTAATTACACAAAGAGAGCTTTTAATAATAAAAATAAAATCAAGGTACAGTACACTAGTTTAACAAATTTTTTCATTCAATAAATCACTGTAGCATAATACACAAAATCTGTTTTTGATTATGGCAGGCTAACTCAAGAATTGTAAAGAAATTAAGAAGTTTTATCGTTTTCAACCATTCAGATTCTAAAAAAGTTAAACTATATTACTTCAAAAAATTTCTTAGCCTTTAATAATAATACTACTACTACTAATAATAATAATAAATTGTTGTTATAATAGCTTGCTATCCTACCTTGCAAGTATTCTTGTCAACTTCTTTTCTCTTTCTCTCCACTTCTTCATGGTTTTTAATTGCATTTGACAGCCTGACGATGTGTGGCGGCATCTCATTTATTTCCATGAATTTCTTGTTTCTTTGAGGGGCTACTTGTCTATACTGTAACATGTATGCATTTGTAGAACTACGAATATACAAGAAAGGAAGATACATCAACAAGTACTCTGACACTACTACAATTGGCGAAGAAATAATTGGACCCTTGTTTGATTTCTAATCTCATGTAAATATTTGCAAAATGTGGACTAAAATTTATTATTAATCCACTGTTATGGATATTGCGCTCTGATTGGATGGGAGCACATGCTTTATGAGAGCCACAGCACAGAGCACCCACACAAATTAATTATTAATGCTTTCCCTAAAACTTCTCTCGTGTTCTGCCAACTCCCATATGCTTTAAAGCTAAAGTGGCACATGAGTTTTCAAGAGAAAAAGTTATCTGTGTTTCCTATTCAAGAGCTGCATATTTACCTTGAGTAAATGGAAGAATAGTAGCCTTTGGGATATTCTGAACCTCCATAGCTTCGTTCAATTTCTTCATCACCAACCTGGTTATAAGTACCACAAAATATGATGACTTATTAAATTAAATGACAGTCCACTGGACTCAAACTAACAAACAAACAAACAGACAGACAAACAAATGGACAAACAAAAAGACAAAATAACAGACAAATAGAGAAAGGAAGAAAGAGAGAAACAAACAGATGGACAAACAAACAAATGGACAAACAAATGGACAAACAAACAAATGTACAAACAAACAAATGGACAAACAAACAAATGGACAAGCAAACAAATGGACAAACAAACAAATGGACAAACAAACAAATGTACAAATAAACAAATAGACAAACAAACAAATGGACAAACAAACAAATGGACAAACAAACAAATGGACAAACAAACAAATGGACAAACAAACAAATGGACAAACAAACAAATGGACAAACAAACAAATGGACAAACAAACAAATGGACAAACAAAAAATGGACAAACAAACAAATGGACAAACAGACAAATGGACAAACAAACAAATGGACAAGCAAAAAATGGACAAACAAACAAATGGATAAACAGACAAATGGACAAACAAACAAATGGACTAACAAAAAATGGACAAACGAAAAATGGGACAAACAAACAAACAAAAACATATGCATGAGTTCTAATTATCAAGACCATTCCAAATATAACTTCTGTGGAAGTCTTATGGACTGGTTACATTGGTCTTGAAGCAAATCTTAAGGGAATGCATAATAATGAGGTCTGAAAATAAGATGATAGTGAGCCAAAGACTTAAAGATGAATTACTTACTCTTGTGACACTTTGATCATTAAAACAGTACCAGCATCCATCATCTAGAGACCTGTCAATCAAACATTTGGTTTAGAATAATTAAAAGGACGTGATACATGTACATACAGTAGGCCCATTAGTTGACACCCAGAGTAAAGTAAAGAGGTCTATTGACTAGAATAATCAAGTGAGGATGAGTGGGGCATTGAGTGATATACCATTGTCTAGACTGCCGGTAGAGTGTATAATATATATCACCTTTTTGGCAATAGCCCTCACTTTGTAAACACTTTGTTGGATTGTGTTACGGTCACCAAAAAGTTTAGACATCGTTCTCGGATTCCCATACAAATTCACCAAGTTTAAAGAGAAAATTTACATAGATTTCTTTAGTTAGCTCTCTTAACAACAGTAAGAAAAAGCTTCAATCAAGCTAAAAAATGATCATTTACTTGTATTTAGAGAACTAACGAAACATTAACCAAGTAAATAGTTCATTTAAAGTCAGTACATTTGTACGGAAATCCATGAACGATGTCCAAACTTGTTGGTGACAGTAACACAATCCAACACAATTTATACCATGTGACGACTAGTGCCGAAAAGGTGAATTCACTGTATTTTATACATACATAAAACTCTGAGATATCATGTACATACTTGATATGCATAATAATGTCCACCATTGGCACTTCCAGAGTGAATCATGATGGAAAACAATTCATAAACATTTGGACCCTGAAAATATATACAGGAATTAGTATGATACTATTATATAATATACTGTATATCTGGAATATAAAAAAAGATAATGATGGTGATGATGATGAAGATGAGGATGATGATATTGATAATGGTGGTGATGATGATGATGATGTGATGATGATGGTTATGATGGTGAGAATGATGAACAGTGATTATGATAATGGTGATGATAGTGTTGATGATGATGATGGTGATGATGATTATGATGATGGTGATGATGGCTGAGAATGATGAACAGTAATGATGAACAGTGATGATGATAATGGTGTTGATAGTGTTGATGATGATGATGGTGATTATGATGACGATATGATGGCCAAAAAAGTTTTATACACTCATGTACATTATACAAGAATTAAATCATATTGAAGAAGAACTGAACTAAAATACAGTTTGATAGACACACCTTGTGTTCCTCAGAGCTTGGTTTTTGGTCCCCTATAGCACCTTCTTCTTGTTCATCAGACTGATCATCTCTATGATTTTCTCCATTACCAGCAACTCCACTTTCTTCATCTTCAGTTAATATGCCATTATCTGAATACCCTTCACTTACGCCACTATCTGTTTCTGTACTGCTATGGGAATCCCCTTTCATGCTCTGCTTGTCATCGGCAGAGCTCTGCAACAAAGAATAAAAAGTAGGGCCCCATATTAAATGATAAATAATAATATCATTAATCTTTATTCAAAAAGGTATGAGTTTACCTCTCCGTCACTAATGAACTGGTTCAAGTTGAGAAACTTTGGAAATGTCATCCTGTTGAAAAGAAAATTATGAATTAAGCAAATGCACTTTTTATCTTTATTTTAACACAGTGTTATTCTTAAAAATATCATCAACAGTACATGTAGCCACTGTTATAACCATTGGCCAACAATAATTCATGTATAAATACCACACTAAATTAATGCATTTTTTAATCTTTATCTAAACACAGTCTCAATAATAAGATATACAATCATGTAGACTGAATTACATGTATAACAGTTCATTATAGCAGTCTACATGATATAATCCTAGTCATGCCCACCTGTCATTGAGTTTGATTCGATGCAGAGTGTTGTAATCAAAAGCAAATCTTTTCAGTTGGATCGTCAGCAGGTAAGGGAAGGATAAGAATTTGAGACCCTAAAATAGACAGAGACGGGCATAGTTGTCCTGGAATAAGTATGCACTGACGTCATCTATTGTAGATATACAGTATGTACTAACCTTATGAGCATCACATTTTTTGTTGCACTTTTCACAGAAGTACTATAAGACAAAAAGATAATAGAAAATGAATTGGGACAATATCAGAAATTAGGGATGATGGTAGTGATTCATTATACATGTAGTACTAGAGTAAATGGTTTGAACCCAGGTGTTGAAGTTTGTTATGAAATGTGATCGTCTGGGTGAGTGTAGTCTTGAGAAAGGCTGTTGTTGGTGGTGACTGACGTTTCGACAACAGAGCAGAAGTCATTTTCAGAGTCCAGTGAGAAAATGAGAGATGTACATATATTACAGTAGATGGCAGTGATTCAAATTCTGCTACTGCTGCTGTTGATGATGATGATGATGGGTGATGATGATGATCTACTGATCTTACCTGGTTATTGTCACTCAAAGTTTCATGAGACACAAATGCCTCTAATGATTCTTCCTACAATAAGATAAAAACTTATTATATTGATATTAAACCATTATAAGACCTTGACAAAGGGCAATATGTAAGTGCTACCAATTAGATTATTTCAATCAAAGCTTCAAACTTACCACACTGCCAAATGCTAGCCTATTTTCACCAAATGGCCTTATGGCTAGTGGGATATCAAGGTATGTATCTGTCCTTGCACTCTCATTGCCGCACTAAAAACCAAATACATGTAAATAATCATAAGATATCAATATACACAATTTGTAGAGTAAAATTTAAGAATGAAATGGCACTGTTATCGTAAAGAGCAAATATTTGTTCAGCCAATCATTTAGCATAAAATGACTGTATAGCAACCCACAAAATGTTTTGACATACGTGTACAGTAGGACTGCCATGGCTAAATCATATTATAGTGTACACTGTGAGGTTTTCACATTTAAGATCCACCTTTTTAGTAACTGTGCAAAATTACTAATTGCTGCATTGTGATTGGCTAAGAATCATTGTCTATTGACCCATACCAGGTCTTTAACTGTTCAATGAAATATGCATAGTATAGACCGTACCTCAAGACATTTGACATAATCTTTAACCTTTCCTTGATAAAGTTTGTTAATGAGATCCTCCTAAAAGAAAAAAATAATAATGCCAAAGTATGCAAGGTACAGTCTGTATACAATGGTTTCAAGTGACAAGATAGGATACATTAGCTGCATGATGTTACGAGGCAAATATAACCATTCCGCAAATACAATACATGTACCTGATCAGTACTCTTGAACTTGCTTTCCAAGGCATCAAACATAACTCTGCATAACTCTTGCACATCATGTTGATGCCAGGCTGAAAAATATTTAAAAATATAAAAAAATCATGGATAAAGTTATGAGCTTGTGTGATAAGCAAAAATAACCGAGTTGAGTCAGAACCATGAATTCTCAAAAAAAAAAAAGGAAAACACTAGTGTGCATAAACAACTAGTTGCTGTATATAAATAATGTACTTAAATTAATTATGAGTTGTTGTGCGCATGTAATTTACTCTGTCTGTCTAATTCAGCTTACACTGCTTGGGGCTAATTAAAATGACAGTGATTCATGACTGCATGGCCAAATTAGTTTTGGCTCTGTAATATCTTGTATCTGGCCAAACATTACTGGTCAAAATAACTGGCAAGCAAAAGAGCTTTCAGAAGAGAAGTTGAAATTTGCTATCAAGCTTAAAATAAAGGCTAAGATCTACCATATGAGTTCCTCCCTAAACGATCAGCAAGGCAAAGAGATTTTAGCAGACAAGTTGAAAGGCCATTATTTTAAGCCCAGGTTTACAAGACTTCAAATAAACAAACTAGTAATATTAATAGCAATTAGGAATACTACCTTCACTACTGTCCCAACCAAAACTTTTCGTAAGGTCTGTTGTTTCTATTGCTTTTTTATCACAAGTCTGATTAAAAAAAGTAAGTTATGCAAGATTAATGAAACTGGAAAGTCTTCAGCTGTTGAATAACAATGAACAGCCATTGTTATGGATACCCTGGTGATCACAAATACCCTGGTGATCACAAATACCCTGGTGATCACAAATACCCTGGTGATCACAAATACCCTGCCAATTTGTTTGCTTTCTTGTACTTTGATGTTACTTTTTTAACAATTAAGCTTTGGATGTATATCAATGGTAAAGCTAAACAAAGCAAAATGAAATAAAAAAGCTGTTCTAGAGCAAATTATAAAGACATAAAAATGCAGTGAATAGACTTAAATATTAAGTGGTGAGGCTAAAATCCCCAGTTCATTCCATGTTGTCCCTGAGGGTGAGGGATAAGGGGGAAAAGAAGGAGGACCATCATTATGATCTTCTTACTTGTAAGAGTAAGAAAAGCTTTTGTAGTTGAGAGGGTATGCATTTGATGTCTTGTTCTTCACTACCAGTTGCTTCCCACCTTCATATAAAAATCAAATAAACATTGACACTTGTATTAATATAGCTGAAGTAGCCAGAAGATAGTAGTAACATATAGAGAGGAATAACAAGAACATTATTACTTTAATTTAGGACTGTTTATAATACCTGTAGATAGCATTTCTGAATTCTGGAGTCATGTAAAGTGTTTGGAGTAAGCTGTTTAGATAACATGTCATGGCCTGGTTAACAAGACCAACAAATCCTTCAAGGAATAGAAATATGTACTCATCACTCTAGTGTAACTTAACAATAATAATTGTTATAGTTTAATTTAGACTTAAATATCAAAGAAACGTTGAAATTCAGGATGAAAAAAGTTATAGTATTACATACACTCAAACTCGAGCAGTATTATATTGTCTCAGGATCACTGACCCCTTGACCAATCACAGCACGAGAACTTTATAAGTCTAAAATTATGCCAATGACATATATTACCTGTGTCAGATTTACTAGTGTAGTATGAGTCCCCAGAGTAATATGACCCAGAATAAGATGATGCGCTAGCAGCATTACTTTCTGGAAACATTGTACTTAGTGTGTCATTCGTGTTATCACCATCTTCCTATGATATTGATAGAATTCGATAATGCTTAGCTTATAATTATACTATAGAGGTACATGTATGACTGGACTCCTTGCACCAATTCTTTAATGCAACAAAATGGACCTTTCTCGAAGTTGCTTGGGTGACCAATGTTTGAAGTTGAGACTCAACTTGATTCTTTTATTCTTCTACTGTAGATCAACCTCGACATGAAACCATTGTTTCATGACCAGTCAAGCGAATTCGGGATAGGTCTATGTGAAAGATGGGATGTCCAAATGTATTGACCTAGTAATATTGTGCTCCTGTTAGGAATAGTGAGCGTAATTCTATGGTATTCCTTAGGAAATCTCATTAGTGGTCAAAATCCTCTTGTAAAATACTGATGAGTGATTTTCTTATTTTCTCTCTTTCATTCTCTCTCATTGTCGTATTAGTGCAGTATTCGTATGACTTGTGAAAAGCTCACAGCACGAACACGTTCTTGACATGGTTAGGGATACGCCAGACCAATCACATGTATTGCTTGAGAATTCACTCTCCATCCAATCAAAGACACGGAACACAGCATAAACACGGCGCAGACACTGTCACGCCAAGATCACGGCACTTTTAGACCAATCACATTGCGCGAGGGAAAAAATCAGCCAATTAAAATTATGGAAAACATCATGGCCACGGCACTGCACTGAACTTTTCACAGTCATACGAAAACTGCACTATGGAGGCAGTACAGTGTACATTGTTAGATTTACTTCCTGTTTGTCAAACGAAAAAGATTCACCAACTCTTGCACATTAAATATCCAACCAAATAACTTCCAAACTATTATTTTACCAACAATATATGAATTTACTACCAATATAATTTATGATCGTATGTAAAATTATCTTAGGGCAACAGCCATCATAGATATTTACCACTCCGCCATCTTTCTAAAATTCACGGTAAATTTTCACCGAAGACAACTTAAATTATTAAATTGAAGGCGTCCTACTAAACTTAAGTTCATCAACATTGAGATATTACCTTCAATTTTCGCGGTTCCTCGCCACCTTTAGCTTTAAGCAAGAATTTATTTTTCTTTCCCCCAACAACCAGCCCAAAGTCCGATAAACTCTTATCTGTGATGCCATTTAGTGGGATCTCCTTGTCTTCGTCCTTTGACGAGTTAGTCCAGACCAGAAGGAAAGAATCGACCACGTAGTTTGCCTCTTTAGAGACGTGATTGATTAAATCCTCAACAGATGAAGAAGCAGGAAGATTAACTGTATATTTAGCATTTTTCCAGTCTACCGTTGTTTCATCTTGTATGATACAAAGGACGAGTGGTTCATCGGCGCGACTGCCTTCTTCGACCGCCACTAGTGTCCTTGAGGTATCAATGACCATCACAGGCCGTGAAATGGCAAGCAGCGAGGTATTAGAAGTGTATTTTTAGTCCTTGTTTATAACTTCATAACCAGTTCTTGTCCGATCCAAAGAACAAGGGGAACACTATTGAGAATCCCTCCGAAATCCGGGGGGCACAGTACTCACATTCCTAATCTTTCTATCAATCGATCTCTCCAACTATACATTAGAGAAACAAAAATATCAACCCAAAATATGATAATACGATAACTATCCTAATAGTAATGCAATTTTCCTTCGAATATTTTAAGATTTGAAGAAAATATTATTATTTTTAAATGACAACTGGATTGCCTGTTCCCGCCCGCTTAAATTAGCGCCTGACAATGAGCTTGATACCGCTGTACGAGTATTCCACAGGCTCATATTTCTTTTGAAATAATTTTTTGGAGCGAGTTTCAAATTCTCTTGAAAGAAAATTTGTTTTTCTAGCTGAAATATTTAATGAATAATCCTAGTATTTTGAACAACATTCATGAGTGTATTGCTCTTCCACCTAGTTGTAAAGAAGTTGGTGTAGTTAATGGTAAATATGGTTATTATCACTATCTTGTGGATGGTATAAATGATAAGGTAAGCGAGACTCTAGGAATCAAATTAAGTCGCACAGCTATGTCGCACTAAAAGGCAATTTAAGATAGATCACAGAAAAAAAAACCTAGGATGATGGTGTTAATACTTTTTAAGTAATTGAGGATTTGCACAAATAGGACACATGACCCTAACCCACCCCCCTTAAACCAAGCAGTTAGTGTCAGAGTGAGTTGAGTTGGTAATTTTCCTTTGCTGAAAGAAAAAACATGTTTGCACTTATTGTATGCAGTTACATGTATAGTGCATGCAGGGATATTAGCGGAACATGAGAGAAGATTTACAGTGCATATGTCAATCACAAGCTCAAAATTGTGAGAAAAAAAAACGCTCAACACATAATAGAGTTTTGGTGGACACCAATCAAAGTATTTCACAGCATCAGTTGTCAGAAAACACAAAGCTTTGAAGGGCATGTTCCTATGGAATGTCATGGAAATGCATTGATTGACGTCCACCAAAACCTACTACTTACGATGGCAAATTGAACGTATTATTTCATGCATGTGATCGAGAAGCCCTGTAAACTAAGCACCATTGTATAGACACCAGCTACAACCTTAAGGGAGTACTGTACATGTACAGTATGGTCCCATGCAGACATTCTGAACAGTTGCATCAGATTGATGAACATGTTTTAGCATTTAAAAAAAATTAAACTAGTTTGAAAATGGATAGAAAAGAAAAAATAAATAAACTAAAGAAGTTTGGCCGGGAAAGTGCCAATTTTCAGCGGGACACCATTTGTTGACTAGTTGTTATTCTTTGTCCCTCATTAACCAACAACACTTTAATCTCAGAGTGCCTATATCTCCTCATGTTAGGGTTGGGGTTGTGGATATCGCAGTCTTCAAACACTATGTTCCTGGGTGTGCTATGTACTTGGTGATCAATCAAAGAACAGAACTCATGCAGTGCCTACTCTGAGAGAAATACAACAGATTCTTGTGACATTAGAAGACAAGCACTCTTCTTTTCTTGGATCAAAAGAATGGATTGGAACATATGAAGTCTTCCTTGTGATGGATCACCTTTATGACGTAAGATATTTAATCTACAGTGAAGAAATAGAAATTGTGTGTGCATGCTGTGTGCAGTCATAAAGCATGCTGGGTCAGCAGAACACTAGAGAAGTGTTAGGAGAAACATGTTGCATACAGAGTGTTTCTTGACACTTTTCGAGTGATCTGCCAATCACCAAGTGCTTTATAACTCCACACAGCCCCAAGCAAGTTTTCAAGGTTCTCAGTTTTCTTCCCTCCATGAAATCATGATGAATTCCTTTAACTTTTTTAAAACCTCCCAATTTGGTAGGTCAGCAGTAAGATACTGCATGTCGAATCTGGATCTAAAGTTGCAGAGAAAGCCAAAGAAATCTTGAACCATTTTGTTAAGTTTGGAAGCCCGGTTATGATAGGTAAGATGGTAAACCCCAGCAGCTTTTATGTAATGTGACGGACTACAGTACAGTAGGAAGGACTTTAATTATTTGCCTACTGCTGGTAAAAATGCCATAATATTATTTATTGTACTTTAGGCAAAAGTAACTTTGAAGCTACATTTGGATTTTATGTCCAACAGAATCAGTACTGTTTGATAATGAAAGCTTGTCATCATTATCACCACCATCATCACCATCATCATCATCATCATCAACGTCATCATCATCAACATCATCATCATCATCATCATCATCATGTATCATCATCTTCTTCATGTATCATCATAATGTATCATCATCATCATCATCATCACCATCATCACCATCATTATCAACATCATCACCATCACCATCATCATCATCACATCATCACCATCATCACCATAATCATTACCATCATCTTCAACATCATCATCATCATCATCATCATCATATATTTTGCTCATAATACAGTGTTTACACATGCCTCTGTTATCTTTTCATAGGAGGTGATAATGATGCTTCTTCTAAGACTCTGCTTGGAGTTTGTTGTACTGAACAAGGCGAATATTATTTTCTTATTGCTGTAAGTTCTTCCTTTTCTTTCTTCATTGTATTCCATCCATCCATCCATCCATCCATCCATCCATCCATCCATCCATCCATCCATCCATCCATCCATCCATCCATCCATCCATCCATTCATCCATTCATCCGTCCATCCATCCGCCATCATTTAATCAATCCAACAAGTTATCCTAGAAAATAGAAACTGACGTTTCGGACGTTAGTCCTTCGTCGGAGTCAATAGAAAGTAAGAGTGAGAGAGATGTTTATATAGTAGAGGAGAGAGAAAACAAACCATTAAGAAAAAAGCAAGCCATAAAACAAAGAGAAAAAGAAAAAGAAAACAAAAGGATCGAAAGCAACAATAGGTGAGAAAAAACTTAAATGTAGGCGAAGCGTTCGTTCATCCCGTGGGGATTAACGGTGCCAAGTGAATGAATAACACACATTTCTTTTGTTTTGCGATGATTGTTGCGGCCGTGGGTTAAACACAGACTCTGAGCTTAATACTATTGTTTTTGGTATTTCTAGGTATTTCTTAGGTGTTTCCTTCTATCTGTCCTTCCTTTCCCCTGTTTGTCTACCCATCCATCTATCCTTCTGTTACCTCTTTTCATTTGGTTCCCTAGGTACAGCATTTCTTGTACATAACTGAGAGTTTTTTATTCTGACCCTCATTTTGTAGGATCCTCATTTTGTGGGAAAGGCAAATATTGATGTTCTTACAAAAGATGGTTGGCTGGAATGGAAGAGATTAAAAGACGTTTTCATTGAGGGATCTTTTTACAACTTTTGCCTTCCTCAACTAAGGTACGACAGCCACTTTTTAATGATTGACATGTTTGAATAATAGCATCCTGATTTGATGAGCTGTGATCTAGAGTAATATTGACAATTCTGAATTGCAGCATTCTGATTGGATGAGCTACACTGCATATTGAAAGATCTGAATTACATCATCCTGATTGGATGAGATGTGATCTAGATCCACATTGACAGGTCTAAATTACACCATCCTGATTGGATGAGCTGTGATCTAGAGCCATATTGACAGGTCTGACTTACACTATTCTGATTGAATGAGCTATATTGAAAGATCTGAATTACAGCATCGGGATTGGATGATCTGTGTTCTAGAGCCAAATTGACAGGTCTAGAATTACAGCATCCTGATTGGATGAGCTGTGATCTAGAGCCAAATTGACAGGTCTAGAATTACAGCATCCTGATTGGATGATCTGTGATCTAGAACCAAATTGACAGGTCTAGAATTACAGCATCCTGATTGGATGATCTGTGATCTAGAACCAAATTGACAGGTCTAGAATTACAGCATCCTGATTAGATGAGCTGTGATCTAGAGCCAAATTGACAGGTCTAGAATTACAGCATCCTGATTGGATGATCTGTGATCTAGAACCAAATTGACAGGTCTAGAATTACAGCATCCTGATTAGATGAGCTGTGATCTAGAGCCAAATTGACAGGTCTAGAATTACAGCATCCTGATTGGATGATCTGTGATCTAGAACCAAATTGACATGTCTAGAATTACAGCATCCTGATTGGATGATCTGTGATCTAGAACCAAATTGACAGGTCTAGAATTACAGCATCCTGATTGGATGAGCTGTGATCTAGAGCCAAATTGACAGGTCTAGAATTATAGCATCCTGATTGGATGATCTGTGATCTAAAGCCAAACAGAGCCAAATTATTGGAAAATATGATAATTCTGATTTCATATATTTTTTACCTTATAAAAATTAATTTTCATTAGCCAAAAGTTAGAAATGATTAAGCTTCTTTTATTTTCGACCAACGTCATTAATACTAAATGTAAGACCATCTTTTTTTGACGTAAATTTTACATGATGCAATCTAATCTGTGGTATATAGGTTGCATCAGTACATATATATGATATATCTGGTATAATATTAGCAACAACATAGCTATTTTATATCACTTTTTTAGTCTCAACTAAATCCCAAGAAAATTAGAAATTTGAGAAAATGCAGGAAAGGTGTTATAGTGCTTTAGTCACTCTACTAACTTAATGAATCTGCTTGTATGGAATAACAAAATCAAGGAAGGCGTAACAGTAGAAGGGGTCTCAGGTGCAATTTCTTGCATGATCGAATATGAGTAGAGTTTGTTAGGTCTCTTCCTTGATTCAAGGAGTTTTTTTTCCAGGTTCTCTAATTTAATTCCTGCCTCGAAACTCCTAACGCGCTAATCCCAATTCAATCCGGCTGTAATTTAGATCAGCGGTCAGAGATTTCAGGGTTCAATCTGTGAGTTAGCCATGCTCTGACTTAGATCAGCCCAGAGGTTGTTTCAGGGTTTAATCTGCGAGTTAGCCGTTCCCTGACTTAGATCAGCCCAGAGGTTGTATCAGGGTTCGATTTGCGAGTTAACCACGCCCTGACTTAGATCAGCCCCAAGGCTGTTACAGACTTCAATCTGCGAATTAGCCGTGCTCTGACTTCGATCAGTGAGAGGTCTTTTCAAGGTATGGATAAAGTTTGATTTTTTTGCCTTTCAAAATAATTGACGCAAAACCCCTACTGTTTACCGGTGTTTCGGGAATTTTTATCTTTCATTGGGTTTGTTTATTAAGGCATGTGGTAACATTATCAATCGTTCTCCCACATAAAATCACAGTTTTATCTAGCCACCGTCTCTTCATCGGCTTCTGTTTCCTTCAGCTGTAAGATAAAACCTTTTGAATTTCTAAAGGGTAATTCATTTAATCTGAACCCTGTAATGAATTGGCTAAAAGATTACCTTAATCGTCTCATTTATTTGTTTACCTAATTTTCAACTTTATCTACAAGGTTTGTTTTGTCTCTGTGCATTTTTCAAAGCGGCTCCAAGACTTCGGGCCAAATTGCGAAATTTAATGAGGATCCTCTAAAACTACCGACATGAAAATGACCTTTTCAAAAAGAATAGCGCGCCCTATTTCTAGTAATCCGTGTTTATTAGGTCGGACATTCTGTTTTTGAACTGCCGACAATCGTTTTGTGTTGTTTTAATGATGTTATGGTTATAAACTGGAATGTTGGGGCGTTAAGCTAGGTTTCTTTCTTTCTTTCTTTCATTCATTCATTCATTCATTCTTTGTTTGTTTGTTTGTTTGTATGTTAGTTTCCTTCTTTCTTTCATTCATTCTTTCATTCATTCCATTCTTTCTTTCATTCTTTCTTCCTTTCATTCATTCTTTCTTTCTTTCATTCTTTCTTTCATTCTTTCTTCCTTTCATTCATTCTTTCTTTCTTTCATTCTTTCTTTCATTCTTTCTTTCATTCTTTCTTTCATTCATTCATTCATTCTTTCATTCTTTCTTTCTTTCTTTCATTCATTCTTTCTTTCATTCATTCATTCTTTCATTCTTTCTTTCATTCATTCTTTCTTTCATTCATTCTTTCATTCATTCTTTCATTCATTCTTTCTTCATTCTTTCTTTCATTCTTTCTTTCATTCTTTCTTTCATTCTTTCTTTCATTCTTTCATTCTTTCATTCATTCTTTCATTCATTCTTTCTTTCATTCTTTCTTTCATTCTTTCTTTCATTCATTCATTCTTTCATTCTTTCTTTCATTCTTTCTTTCGTTCTTTCTTTCTTTCTTTCTTTCTTCATTTCTTTAATTCCTTTCTTTCTTTCTTTCTTTTTTTACGACATTAATTTTGCGAGTTGAATAAGCATTTTTCTTCAGATATTTTTATATACTTATTACATTCTTCAGTTTATTTTAGTCATTTAAATTATCATATTTAAATTTGTTTTAAGCAAACTAGGAGAATAATTTATTTTTTGTGTTTGATATTGGTTCTTAGTTTTTGCATTTCGACAAGGCAAGCTCCCTTGTAGTGGTAGTGACGAGTTATTTTGGGTTTCCTTCTGACGGCACATTTGTTGAAGAGAACTGCTTTAAAAGACTGTCTAAAGCTCTCACTAAAAGTGACATAGATACAAGGGTTTAGAGCACTGTTCACGTGACCCAGAAAGTAACCAATGAAATCCAAGAAAGGTGGAAGCCCGCACTTATAGTCATCCTTGTTGAAAAAGAACAAAAAAACCCGCACGTGCATAGGAAGCCAACACAGTGCAAATACCACCACAACTGTCACTAACATTTTTAAAACGATTTTCTTCGATCTTGATAATCGGGATGATTTCGCTTTCTCGTCGCTAAGAACTCGGGCAATGCTCAGAGCTTCTTCGGACTGTCTTCGGCTTACATTCGCCGAAACATCGGACGAAGATGGGAACCAGAGTTTAAGGATTAGAGCCGTGTAGAGCACTGCCATGATCAGTAAAGGTGCCATGTATAACAGCACGAAGAGGACGATAGTGTATGTCTTTGGTGCTTCTTCTTCGTCAAATAATGGCGACCACTTTTCGTCGCACACAAGCCCTACATTATCCACTGGTATGACGTTTAATGCGTACAGTAATGGCAAAATAAACATGCAAGATGCAATCCATATTGTAATGATGATATACCTTACGTTTCTGGTGTCGATAAGTTTCTTCCACGGGTAGAAAACAGAAACAAAGCGATGTATGCTCAATGCAGTCAGACTCAAAACTGAACAAGTAACTGACACACCCTGGATAAAGAGGACCAGCTTGCACAAAAGTATCCCCAGGGGACCCCCTATCCAGTCGTTCTTTTGCGTTATAAGGATCTTCAAATAGGTTGGCATGTTGAATACAGTTATAAAGAGGTCTGCAACTGCCATGTTCACTATGAGAAAGTTCGTCACAGTGCGCATGCGTTTTCGTTTCTTCACGGAGTATATTAGCAAAGTATTACCAATGAGAGATACCAGCATAGCGATGACATAAAGCAGAATTTTGATAGCGTTCTCAAATTTTGTGTCTTGATTCTTTGGGCATTGTTCACCTGTGATCCCTGTTGTGGTGGTGTTGGTCACGATGGACATCGTTGAATACAACGACGAGGCTGTTGCTCCTCGGAAATTCGTCGGTAATGACGAATTCGACATCAGGATTTTCCTCACTCAAAAGCAAATCTGTGGAGAAATTTTTGAAAAAAGATAAAATCAAACCTTAAACATTTTCCCGCGCGTCTCACCGTTGTCGTTTCTCTGAAATATTTAATGTTTCAGAAGCTGTTTTTATACCTTAATGGTAACAGGTTTATCTAGAATTCCCCACCTCCGCTTTAATGACAACACTTCCAGCAAAATCGCTAAGATCTCTAGCACGGGTGGAACCTATTTTTTTAGGGTTTTCCACAGCTTATCTTTTAGAAAATTCTACTTTGATATGGTACGCGATGTAAAGTGGCTCGAACTTGTCATTTTAGCAGTATTTGCACGTATTAAGAGTCAAAAGTAAATAGTACTTACCACACAGCTGTCCTCTAAGACAGATCGAAAATTGAATTGTATTGACTTGGATACTTAGTTAACCCAACATTCAGTCAACGATGTCAAGAAACACCTATTACTGACATTTAAGGGCTGTTTTACTTGGTCAGTATTGAACATGATATTACATCTCTAAAACCACATTCGAACTTTCATTCTCCGTGTGTGGTACAGAACCGATTATAGTCGTAAAGCCAAAATATTGTTTTCCATAAGCTAGAAGCGTCGAATTAAAAAATATATCTTGCGCATATTCAATGATAAATTGTCTGTTTCTTCGTTCACTTTACTTAAAAGCCTCCAACCAGTCAGTATCGTATGTTTGTTTTTCCACCGGGATCATTGACTGTAAATCTCTTATAAAAATAATGAATCGAACTCCAGTCAAGTGCCTTAAGCAATCCTGACGGACAATTATACCTTGAGAGTGGAAAGGAAAAGATTTCGAGAAGCTGTGAGTGAATTATAAAGCTAATCATTAGACTTGATTGCGGTTGTCAATTTCTTATGAATCATGTAGAAATTTTCTCTTTCGAAGCTCCACCAAAAACTAAACAGGTCTAAAACAAAACGGTACGAAGATTTTGCTAAAACAGCGACAGCTTTTCGACTAAATTTGTTTTACATGAAAGTTAAGACTGACCTTGGCGCTCAAATTCTCTCTCTGGCTCCACCGAGTTGTTATATGTAGTGACAGTAATGTTGACCTATGTGATTCAGTATGACATAAACCCAAGTAATCCTCAAATATTATCCATTTGAATAAATACATAGGATAACCTTAAATGTGTGACATACGTTTATTGCTTTCTCAGTATGTTATCTTTCACTGGAACTACGCTCTGATTTCAGCTCTGATCTACTGATAACCGGGTTATCATGCCATAAATTACCAAGAGTCTTACATTGGCCAAGTTAACAAAAACAGTAAAAAAACTGCTGCTTCACGCTGTCTGCTACATCTACAAAATCATATATGATTTAGTTTACCCCAAGTTGCAAATACAATTGTTCATTTTTATTAAACTGCTTGCAATCTCTCTAATTTTTTGTTAAAATGAGGCGAATAATTTGCTCATAATGAATTAACCCCTCAGGTGTTTGGTGTATACATAATACCGCCGAAGGCATTTTTGAGTTGAAAACAAAATGCACCAAAAAAATAGACCGAAACTATTGAATGATTAGAGTATTATATGCTTTTGTATTTCGTATGCTTTCTCAGGAAAAATAAGATCATTTTACTTTGCTCCACTGCGCATGCTCAACATCATTATTTTGGCGCCAAAAAATCGGGATTTTTGATATGTGGTTCTTGTTACGTCAAAGCATATTTCCGTTTGTTCATTTTCTTCTTTTTCTCGAGTCGATCTTGTTTTGTGCTCGTATACTTAATATGAGCGAATTAAAAAGTTGAGTTAAAAAAATTAAAATTTATTGAACAGCGACGTTTGTGCACACCCTATCATTTCGTTTGACTTCTAGCTCGCTTTAATCATGATGTAGAAAGGCTGTAAATGAATTTTGTATTTCGAGGCTGAAATAAATTTCTAAAAAAAAAAGTTTCGCTAGCATTACAAAAAAAAGTAACGCTTGCATTACAAAAAAAAGTAACGCTTGCATTACAAAAAAAAGTAACGCTTGCATTTTTTAAGCAATTTATCGAAATTTAAAATCCATTGGAGGAAGATTAGCCTTGATTGTGTAAAATGACCTGCCTGTGGGTGCATTATTATTATTTTATTTGTTTTTGTTCTTTCTTTTTGTTGGATATCAATTGCTTTGTTTTTAGTTTATTTATGTTTTCAAACAGACCTTTAGTGTTTATCTGTCTTGCATCTTTCCTCCTACCAAATCAGTGTTCTTTTTCACCGTTTAAAAAGTAAAGGCCATAAGTCTTAATATCTATTGTTATTTTTCTTTTTTTCATTACTTTTCGTTTTATTATCTATAATTTTTTATAGCTCTCACTCGATATTTAATCAAGTTTTCTTTACTAGAAAATTGTAGCTCTTTTCTTTCCTTTTTTAGCCGATATTTTATTCAAAAGTTTCGGCTATTTTCTTTAAAGACGATACCGGTTGAAAGAGTACTCACATTTAATCACAGAAGCTTCAAAAATGATTTCATTTCAAGAATACATATATTCAAATGGTTATCAATCGAGTAAAAAACTTGCTTTGCTTTGACATAATAAACGATATCGAAGTTGGTTTGGCGTCATGTTTATTCAGGGTTTAAACCAAACCAACCAAGCTGTATGGCTTGAAACGTCTGTTCTTCAACAATAAAATAAATATGCAATCAGCTTTTTTTTGTCAGTCAGTTTTGCTCAAGAGAGCATGACGGCCACATAGTTCTAATTTCTAACATATGATAAGCTTTGAATGATAGATGGATCCTAGAAAAAGTTGAGCGAGGATAACCAGAATGGCAACTTCATGAAATTAGTCCGACTTAAAATAAGTTGAGTAAATTGAAGTTTTTAAAATATTAAGTGATTATCAATCTTATTTAGTGTCACAGTAAACAAGAAAAACTCAGAATGCATTTTCTTACTGAATGTAGTTTCACTGAATACCTTTTTCTTACAAATTATAAAGATTTTAAAACTAGTCTTTGTTATACTTTTCATTCTGCATGAATTATCTTTTAAAATAATATTTTTCGTTAAACGTTTTTTTTTTCTTTATTCGGATTTATATTAAAAATTTCAATTCCACTTTAAAAAATGTATACTATTAGTCTAATTTATAGCTAAATTATACTTTCAAGAGATAAAGAATCAAGACGCCATCGACGTATTTTAACGTAATTATCTTTAAGATCTGGAGACGGGATTTTGAGGAACATTATCGACATCAGTGTCGATTTACAACGGGAAAAAAAAGGAAGAAAGAAAGAAAGATAGAGAGTGAGAAGCAGATCTACCTATGTTCTTTCCGCTAGACAGATTAATTATTAAAAGCCTTGAACCATCTTTATCTTCGTCAATATTTTTTTCTTCAAGACAGTATGTTAAATTTATCATCAGTAATATATTTTTTCATTCTCCATGATGACAGTGAAAAATAAAAACTACTCAATAATCCATGTAAGTCCATTTTTAACTTACCAAAGATGATTTTGAAGGACGAATTTGGAAGACTTTATCTTTACTCGGCTTTTTGGCTCGCACTAGTTTTTATGAGCTAACCATCAAGGTTATTAACATATTTTTCTTTAATCCCTGAACTTTGGCTCAGTGACAATAGTACATAATGTTAGTTTACACGTAGGTGGTATGAATAAAATCCACAGTTTAAGGTTTTGAAAAATCTTCAGTTTTTACAATCAGATTGCAAAAAAAAAAAAAAAAAATTCTAACCAAAAAAATGATAAAAAATTTAAATGCAATTAAGTCATTCTAAATAAAGTTAACTTGTTTTGTCGCGATTCTGATTGAGCAAGGCTGTATTTTGGACAGTGTTGCTTATGAACAGATGTTTAAGAATCAACTTAAAAGAAAATCTTCTCAAAACTCGTTGAAAGAGCACCTATTTATTTTGTAATTTTTTTTAAAATTTCTATCTTGTATTGTGTGTTTTTTGTGACAATAAAGACAGTGTTTCGTCTGTTAAACGTATTTTAAGGCCTGTGTAGAAAGTAGTTTAATTTCATTATGCATTGTAGGAACGAATCCTGCAGGACTTTAGTTTTTTATTAATGTGCACTATTTACCATGCACCATCATTTTACCAAGGCAAACAAAAAACAAAACAAAAAGCAACAAACAAAACAAAAACAAATATGAAAAACGAAACAAATATGAAAAACGAAACAAATATGAAAAACGAAACAAATATGAAAAACGAAACAAATATGAAAAACGAAACAAATATGAAAAACGAAACAAGTATGAAAAACGAAACAAATATGAAAAACGAAACAAGTATGAAAAACGAAACAAATATGAAACACGAAACAAATATGAAAAACGAAACAAATATGAAAAACGAAACAAATATGAAAAACGAAACAAATATGAAAAACGAAACAAATATGAAAAATGAAAAATGAAAAAAGAAAGAAATTTGTACTTCAAAATTTAGCTGCTCAGCATTAACATACTAGCATTGGTAAAGTAAAAGTCTTATAAACCCGCCTTACCTCTGCAGGGTCCATCACTTCCGATAAGTAAAGTGACCACCCATTTAAGGAAAGACCTCTATTAAGCGAGCGACCTCTATTAAGTGACCACCAAAATTAAGCGAACGACCAATATCAAGCGACCGACCTTTGTTACTTGACCACCAATATTAAGCTAACGACCAATATCAAGCGACCGACCTTTGTTACTTGACCACCAATATTAAGCTAACGACCACTGTTAAGCGATCGACTTCAATTGAGTGACCATCAAAATTAAGTTAACGACCTCTATTAATCGACCGATTTCCTTTAGGTAATAGATAATCAATCATATACGGTATCGGAAGACTGACATTTTTATGCATTATGGGGTTCAAAAAGATCTTTTATTGCCTATAATCAGTTTTTTGAAAGATGTAATAATTGAATCGAACGAACGAAACAAACGGACGGACGGACGGACGGACGGACGGACGGACGGACGGACGGACGAAAGACAGACGAACGAACGAACGAACGAACGAACGAACGAACGAATGAATGAATGAATAAATAAATGAATAAACGAATGAATGAAATAAGGTACAATGAATAAATAAATAAATAAATAATTGACGATGAATGTGAGTATCAAATTATCCTTATCTTACTTTAAAACCAGTGGTTAACAAACCTGTGGCCATCGTTCCATAGTGGAATTTAGGAGTTGAATTTTACGGAGGGAGGAAAACCAAAGTACTCAGAAAATTATTCTCGAAACTAAAACGCAATTGGACTCACATATGATTGCGGTTTGGAGAATCGGTGGCGCATTAGAGCAGTTTTCGTATGACTGTGAAAAGCTCACGGCACGTACACGGTCGTGACACGAAAATGCATAAGCCAGACCAATCACATTGCACGAGAATTTACTCTCCATCCAATCCTGAAATACAAGGCGTGGACACGGTCACGCCGATGTCACCGCGCTGCCAAACCAATCACATTGCGCGAGGAAGAAAGTCCACCAATCAAAATTCTATAAAAAAACATCACGGTCGCGGCAAGGCAAGCATACGGCACCGACTATCAGTCATATGAAAATTGCTCTAGCAGAGACCAACAACCGTGGTTCAAATAATGATTTAGCAGCAATTCATTTTTTGACATTTGTTTATCAGTTTTTAAGCAAAAAAAACCTTTTAGTCGGATTCCTTTAAATCACATTCTACAATTTCCAGGTCAAAACAAATCAAATCCTACTTGATGCTTCATGATGTTTGTGTCCGACAATTGAACGCCATGATATAGAACACATTGCCTAGTCATGTCTCCTTACGATATTCCACTATTTAGTCGCAATTGCCAAGTGTATTTAGCTAAACTGTCAACCATTTGATCTCCACTTCCTCCAGATAATGCCTAGCATGATTTTTGAGTTTATTTTGGGGAAATTGTACATGTAGTGGCTCTTAAAGTCGTCAACTTAGACTATTTTTCTGTCGCTAGTCGAGTTTAAATACTGTTTATTGATATAACTGATAAACATATTTTGATTTCAAAGTGTTTATTGATTTTGAATCTAATGGTAGAACGTTATTTCTCATACTCATGAATAATTAATGAGGAGAAAACAAAGCAAATCACTACTGTGACGGTGGTTTGGAAATGTGTTCTTAATTTGCATTAAATTTTGTAAACGTTTTCTTTGAATTTCTCCAAGAAACATTCATGAGTTTGAGAAGTAATTTCAAACACTTGAGAGAGTTCTTCCTCCAATTTCCAAACACCTCAAAGTCAGTTAAAAAAACTCGGCTGCGCCTCGTTTTTTCAACTCACTTTTCGGTGTTTGGAAATCGGAGGAAGGACTCTCTCGCGTGTTTGAAATATTACTTCACTAATAATATTCATTCAAACTAACAATGGAAACCTCAAATAGTAAACGAATGGTTGATCTCTTTTGCAGGCTTAATTCTAGCACTGGTTTTGATTTTCTGTGTAGATCTTTTTGATCATATTTTTAGGATATGTTTCGTTGTTATTCACTGATTGATTGATCTATGGAAGAAATAAAGTAATATAACTTTATCGCTATGGTGACTGCCTACTTTTGAAAAACAATTTATTTATCAGTGATTTCCTTCAATCTCCCTATATATCAGTGCTCTGTTTAACAAATTGACATCAGATTTTTATGAGTCTGTCCTCTCTTATTGACGATAAATTGCGTCATCACATTGTCAAAGTAGTGTGAATTCACGAGGCGTAGCCGAGTGGATCCGCATACTATTTTGACAATGTGAGGGCGAAATTTATCGTCAATAAGAGGACAGACACATAGAAAACTGATATCTAGCGCGCGAGAAATTTGTAAGTTAATGTAAAAAGTCTTATATCACATATTTTACTTTCCTTTCCCTCTTAGTTTATGATTCTCTCTTTTGTTCAAAACAACTTCAAGTTTTATTGCAAAATGAACGTCATCCCACCCACCTACAGCCCTTGAATGTCCATTTAAAACCATTATCGTGAATTTGAAGGCCAATAAAGTTGTTAAAAAAACGAATCGAGTGCTTTGAGATGTAGACTTACGTAGACCACTTGTACTCCAACCGTTTTAATTCTTCCAAATTTAGCCGATCTTCTTTTTTTAAGTCACAAACCTCCGCAATTACTATTCTTGTGAGTACTCTCTGTTACTATTTTCATGTTATGCTTACGAATCTTGACATCTAGAGATTGATTCTTGCATTACCTCAGAATATGCCACTAATATTAATCCATGCTACACATTGTTATTGATTGGCCCTTCTTTCCGAAAAGCTCTTAAAATTACTTCCCTCCCTCCCTCCCTCCCTCCCTCCGTCCGTCCGTCCGTCCGTCCGTCCATCCATCCATCCATCCATCCATCCATCCATCCATCCATCCATCCGTCCTTCCGTCGATCCATCCGTCCATCCGCAAATAATCAGCCAATCAAATTTCAATTAGGGTTGACGAAAATTTATACACACGCGTCCCGCCGCAGTCAAAAAGGCTGGAAAATAAGACAAAACGACGCTCAGCTGTAGTGATAAGTTGTGTATTGTACAAAAAACGTCTTTGGAAATTATTATTTCTGAATTTTGAGATGAAAAAAGTAAGAAAGTAGTTGTTTCCTGATGATATAACATTAGTGTAAATAGATTATTAATTTTTGGTAATAAGGTCTAATAATTTGTACATTTTTATGACAAAATTCAGAACTAATGACTTGATTCGAGGGCTTAACAAACGTGCAAAACGAATGTGGCTAGAAGTCGAGGGTCGAGGGTCGAGGGTAAAAAGTCGAGGGTCGAGGGTAAAAAGTCGAGGGTCGAGGGTAAAAAGTAAACGCACATCTTTTGTCGCATTTAAATGCCTAGTTAATATGTACGAAGATACAGACAATTAGTTTTTCTATTAAAAAAACAACAAAGTTAAGTTTTTCAACTCCAATTGAAGTATCTTTGTCAATATAGATACCATCTGGAGGCATAATTCGAATGCTTCAATAAATCCATTATTTTATCAGAAAATGGTCATGAAAAACTTCCAAAGCCAATGTGTAAGCTTTAGAGCAACCGTACAACTCACAGCCGTCAGTACAGTGATAGATAGTGTATGGTATGACTCACAGCTGTGATATCTAATAACAGTTGCACGATGCGACGTACGCGTCTTAATAAATATCGAACAGACCATTACGATTATAAGCATCGAAAGTTACTACATAGTCATGGCAGAGTCGCCTTCAATAAGCCGTTTTGCAAGGCAAAACCGAAAAGTGATAAGACTGTACATTGCTTTTATAGGTGAACATATAACTGCATGGTCTAGTGTAGCCTAAAGTCTAAATTTGCCGCCGCGGCACTGCAGTCAGTGAAACTTCCTCTTGACAGCATAGTCTGTTTGATTGTAGTCTCTCTCTGGAACTGAAACCAGATACTCTCTTAGAACTATTCCCGGGATTAAAACTATTCATGGCGGTTCATAATGCAAACAATTTCAGCACAGTTATATTATTACAAAGACTACTATTTACAGTTATATTACTATGTTATTCTTGTTATTTTTTACTACCAGGCTCAGAAGGCACGTGATTTTTATATTGTTGGTAAAGTTTTATTTAGCAAGACTTCCCCTTCAAGATTGACGTCTTAATTGGAAAATAAATACAAGTTGGCAATGGATGCTTTGCGAAATTTGATCTTTTTGTAACCGGCGGCAAGGCGCTCAAATCACTAAACAGATTGCAAGTGTGTTGGCAAAAGAGTTTATTCACCACTCAGCTTAGTACATCACAAATCAGTACAGAACGAGAACGAGATTACAACTCTCTGTCTTCTAACGACGCGAGTTCTTTGTCTTGACTCTGTGGTTCGACGCTCTTCCAAGTTCTTTTGCTATACTGACTAAATTTACTTAAAAAGCTCTATTTGTGCTTGAGTCTGAATTCCTCATGTATTACAATAATCCACGCGCAATACGCCCAAGGCGCACTTGTTCCGTAAAACGTGGCTTATGCTAACATTACTCATGTAATCCCAGGAAATTAATTAACTACTTGTTTGCAGATTTCACTTGATATAGAGGAAGAACATTCCTTAGTATCCGAAAATTATAGAAATAAAAAGTATGAAGAAGTTATTTGCAAAGAAATGTATGGAGCGATGTTTGGTGTTGAGTGACATCACAGACTCCGTTAAAAGTTCGTAAAAATATAATACTTCCCATCGAAATATCAAGAAGAAACTTTTACCATCGTTTATTAGACCCTTAAAGACCCTTATTCCAAGAAAGTTTCAGCCAAATTAAATTTCGAGGGATTTTTGTACTAGTCCCACTTTAAATAGCTCAGACCGTTTTAGAATATAGAATAGAAGTATAGGTTAAAGTTCTTACATGATTCTCATCGTTTTAGAAAAAAAATATGTTTCAGAATGAATTTACTTTTCTTTTTGCTTGAAACTCTTGTAAAAGGTTTATAATTTTTACGATTACGTCAACATATGGCTTACGATATAGTATTTCTTTTAGTAAACGTCTATATTTAATTTGTCAAACAATGAAAACATAAGGCATCGTCACAAGTTGAATACTCTTTAGAATAAAACATGTGAAGTGAGGCCTGTGTGTTTGGGTGTTCCCTTATGTCTTATCCGTCTTTCTCTTAAGTCTTTTTCAGACCCTCGACTTTTTACCCTCGACCCTCGACTTTTTACCCTCGACCCTCGACCCTCGACTTCTAGCCACACTCTTGCAAAACAAACTTGTTATTGTCAACACTGGAACCGCAAAAGTTTCTATTTCAGATACATGAGTGACATATAACACTTCTTTTACATCATCCAATTAAAGCTGTATTCTTTAGTTATGGATAACACGCGACGGCTCAAGTTGTGGAAATAATAGCAATTGTTTCGCTTTTTTTTAAAGAGAACACTGTACTTAGTGGAAAATTGGCGCTAATATTTAAGAAGAAAAAAGAGTTGGTAATCTATCTTTTTTCGTATTGTTGGTCTCAAGTTTTTCCATGATTAAATAAAATTTTAGAATAACACTGACCATTTCTTTAATCGTCTAAATCTTACCACACAAAAATCGTACAAAGATGAATTGAATGTATATTGAAATACGAACTTATACTAAATCAATTCTAGGTTTTAAAAAAAAATTTACGCTGTAATAAAAAATGATCACAGAAGCAGAAATATTGAATCGAGATGTACTTAATTATTGTATAAAATTTTCACTAAGTTCGTAAAATATTTAAAATGAATATATTTACAATTTGAAACAAGAATAACTGGAAATAAAGATCTAAGTTTGTCGTTTTGAAGGCTACGTATCTTTTTTTAGCATAAGACTCGGGTTATCTCTGCCATTAATCATATTCTTAGCGGCTTTATAGTCTCTATCGAAAGAGATTTGAAGTGTTGACGCTGTTTTGATTCCAACACAAATTAACTACACCTTACCTTATTCGTAAAATAGAATACTTCGTCTAGTTCCTGCAGTATTTTCCACAAAATCTAACGTATTGCCTTCCTAGAAGCTTGTAAATCACTGCTCTATGTTTGTGTTGCAGAGGGGTGTCTCTGATCCGACTCGAGGCTAATTCAAGCTGATCACTCTTAAGAACCTTGTCATTTGTGTCTGTTCAAGGAAGAACGGCTTTCATTTGTACTATCCTCAAAATGTAAACACCTTTGAGTAGCCTCTTACAAACTTGACCTAGTGTGCTTTCTTTCCGCTTCACTGTGTTATTGAGAGAGAATTGGTTGAGGGTTTAGGCCACGCTGAAGAATAATCTATTAGCACAATACTGTAATGGTTTTATGCAAATTGAGCAATAAAGACAAACTAATAAGATCCAAAATACAAGGTACTAATGGGTCAGACTTCCGCTTAAGTAATGATACGTAGAGTTGTGATAACAACACGACGTTATTCAAAGTGGACGGCAGAAAAATACAGGATATTCCGCGATGAGATATGGATTTCATCCTTTAAGTGTTGACGGAGGTGAGGGCTTGCGAGTGAGCGCTTAATATATACCACAGGCTAACAGAAATGGCACAAATCAAAGATAGTAATAGTGGGGAAAAGTGGGTTCCTTGTAATAAGAAATTGAAATTGTTTTTTTCGCTCGGGAGAAATAAGAAGGAGACTCAAGGAGCAGGCGTAGCTCAGGTCCAATGTTCAATCCTCAGGATCTCCACGTCCGTTTCGACTTCTCTCTAATCCGTGTAGCTTCAGCTTTAAATACTCTTAAAACAGAGCACTGATGGAGAGAGGGGGTAAAGTGCCCACCGTCGGCTTCTATTGATAGCAGTTGAATTTCAACTGAAGGAACTACCGACGTAAAATATAGGTACTTTACTTTACTTTTTACTCTGCCGAGCAGGGTAATGTTACCCTAAAGTCTTTAAGTAAAGCATTAGGCTGCAATGCAATGGGCCTCTATTTCATCTCTTATTAGCCACTCCGAGATTCATAGAGAAACTGAGCCGAATTGAATTAAAATGTGGGAGCCCTGCGGTAGATGACTGATAGGACATTTGTTTAACCAGCATAAATTTATTCTCAAGGTCTTGAATGCTATAGAATACGTGGTGTTAGCTATTGTCTAAACTAACATGGCTGGCGCCTTGGCCCATGCTTGACACGCCATCTTGGAAATATGTCCACAAAAACAGCCCATCCCATAATACTGCTTGGGCTTCCTGTGGTTAGATGGCAGAACAATAAAATCCCTTTGCTCTCGGGAATTGAATTCTTTCTCATGTAAAACGATTGTATTGTTCCTACCATCTATCATGGCTGCCTTCACTTGATGGTGCAAAACCCTTATTACTCTTTTTGTTGCGTTCCCGGCAATCTTCATTTTGGTGTGATTACTAGACAAGCGTTCATAATAGACCATTTTTTACCCTGGGGAATAATGTTTTCGAATTTCAGACGTCTAACTTCGTATTATTGTTTTTACTTATTTGTGCAAATTTGTGCAATTTATTACAACGTTTTTAAGGGATATATGGTGGCACACTCTAGTAAACACTCATCCACTTAGTACTCTTAATGCTTTCGCGTCCAACTTCGTGTTTTTTTTTTTAAGTCAGCTTTAGATTAATTTTTTGAATGTGAGGTAATATGGATAACGACTTTCGGCTCTAAAACAGATAGTAGTTCAAGAAAGATATTTTCCTTAACAGCTTTATGCTTTAGATCAGTAATAGTAGAAAGTGTATTATGTTAGAAGTGTGTATTGTCTCCTAATGTATTAACGAGAGGCGTGGGTTTATATAGTGCATGATATCACCTCTTACATCGTTAATGTTTTTTTAATTATCGTCTGATTGCAAAATATTAATGTATTAAGACAAGATAATTTCTTTTTGAAAGATCGTTGATCTTTCTTTCTTTCTTTCTTTCTTCTTTCTTTTCTTTCTTCTTTCTTTCTTTCTTTCTTCTTTCTTTCTTTCTTTCTTTCTTCTTTCTTTCTTTCTTTCTTTCTTTCATTCTTTATTTTTTTATTTCATTCATTCACTCATTCATTCACTCACTCATTCATTCATTCATTCATTCATTCATTCATTCATTCTTCATTCTTTCTTCCTTTTTTCTTCCTTCCTTCCTTCCTTCCTTCCTTCTTTCCTTCCTTCCTTCCTTCCTTCCTTCCTTCCTTCCTTCCTTCCTTCCTTCCTTCCTTCCTTCCTTCCTTCCTTCCTTCCTTCCTTCCTTCCTTCCTTCCTTCCTTCCCTTTATTCATTCGTTCGTTCCGTCTTTTTCTTTACTTTCTTCTCTGTCTCCTATCTTTCTCTCTCTTTTCCCTGCTTTCTCGCAAGAAGTTTTTCCAAGACGAAATTTCCATAACCAATCTAAAGATTATTGAACCAGACGTATTTATGACACAATTTACTGGATTTCAATGCATTTATAAATACTCGTAAAAAAATCTCAAGATACCGTTAGAATCATACCTCCTTATAATAGCACTTTACAACTTTCAGGCTATTTTAGCTGTTTTCAAATTTAAAAAAAAACTCTCATAAAACCTTTAGTCAAGTGTTCACTTACACATCAGAATCTCGCGATAGTGCTCGAGTCGCTCCAGATTTTATTTACTTCAGACCAGGCGTTTCACTTTTTACCTATACCTACAGCTTAAATTACAAAATATCTACCGATTTGGTAAAAAGATGACGATAAAACACCTATGAAAGAAAGGACTGTGAATCCGTAAGACAAAGTATTGTCGTTTGTCATTGGAAGATGATTTTTTAAATCGCGATTAAAATAACTGGCTGCAATCTGGGTGTTTATTCTGCAGCTGTGCTAAACTAGCTGAAATCCAAGATAAATATATATATGATATCCTTACCAGATTTATTGCAGTGCGGACGAAAGTAGACTGACGGGCAATGAAAATTCACCCGGTCACTAAACAACAGCATCCAAGCCGAACGAACGTTGATTTAAATTCTTGACTCTGTGTGCTCTGTGTTGGTTTTCTTGAGTGCCAGCCAGCTAGCCACTCTCATCCATCTGTTTCCAATTCCTGTTGAGCCAGTGTTTGTCTTATCGCTATATAACCAAACCATAAGGCATAAATGGGTAGCATGGGTGGCGTTCGCGGCTAACGCGTCGTCTTTCACCGCTGTGAGTCCAACAGGTCGGGTCGCTGGTTCGAGCCCTGTGCTCGCCACATGTGGATTGAGTTCTTTTGTCTCGTTGTTCTCTCCTATACTAAGAGGATTTTTCTCCGGTTTCCTCCCTACGTAAAAATCAACATGTGACTTAAGTGTTGCGTACATAGAATATTATATGTAGTGATAGTGCGTGTGAGAGAAAAGTGTCCCCAATTAGTGCGAAAAGGCTAGAACGACTAGACGCTTAAATAAAGTGATTTTTTATAATAGTTTCGTCATCACGCTTATTAGTGGCACCAAATCGAATCAAGCAGCATATATACCTAGATTATCGATGAGATTCTGAACTCAATATATATGGCACACAGCACTACAATTTATCTATATTTCTACTATCTTCATGTATTTCATAAGTGCTACGCGGTCCACATACTCTCATCAATATATAACAGAGAAGGGGCCGGTGTTGGGAGGGTCGATGTTAACGGCTTAAAAGCTTCATTCATTCAACTATCCAAATTTTTCAGTGATTGGGGCATTATGGCTTGTTATCTGTACTCAAAGGCAAGAGATAAGACAACCGCCCTTTTTCTATTGGTTATCATAGATCATATATCATTACGAAAAGTACCCCGAAAACTAAACAAAGATAGAAAAAATACAAAAAAGGCGTCTTGAGTTGCCCGGGGTTTTTTATGATAATTTAGCTGCTCTATTAATGTTTTAAAATAGATTAATAGCGTTAAAAGGCCACAGATTCAAAATACGTTCTCTACACAACCTTAGATGTAGTTTGTAAGTCAGAGGGTTTATCGCTAAGGCATGTAGTTCAGGAAAGACCCGTTGACGTCCGTAATACAGCAGTGGTGTTACACGCTGTTTAATGCAGGCTTTGATAAAAAAAACTGCCAATCAATCAATTAGCAACGTTAGTATCTTCATAGATTTAGGTCACCAGGCCCTCGGGCTCATGACATTGCTCGAATGCCTTTTTCCACAGGCAACCCATGTTTTGTTTATTTGATATTCACTCAATCAATTAGCAACGCTAGTGTCTTTATAGTTTCAGGTCACCAGGCCCTCGGGCTCATGACGTTATTCGAAAGTTGTTTTTCCAAAGGCAACGCACTCTTCGTCTAAAAGGAGTTCTTTGAGTTCTAATATTATATTCTGAAATCTTGAATTGGACCTCAGACCTCTTCAGAATCCATAGATTTTTCCTCTTTATTGTCTGTTAAAGTTATAAATGAAATATCTCGATCGACGACCAAGGTGCCTTTGCACTCCAAAGTCATCACACGCGGATCGTGAAAACTATGATTTCAACATCCTGAAAGCGAGAGAATTCCAAGAACGTCCACTGAAATCTCAAGAAAATTTCTCCAAAATAGACTTTAAATGCTTTTTCTATTTCTGGTTTTGCACCTTTTTAAAACAGCAGTTAATCTATGTTTATTTTTCATAGTCAGGTCCGGAATTGTCATTTTAAAGACTTGTTTACGAAAGGAAATAATGAAGTGAATTTTTACCCATCAAAATAGACGAAATAGTTTCTTTTTACTTGATAACCTACAGCAATTAAATTTTGACCAAAAAGTTTCATCACTAATGGATAACATCTGTGGAATCAAATTGTTTCTAGATTTATTCAAATTTATAACATTGTAGTTTCAGTTATTTTATCGTTCATTCCTTCTTCAGTAATCGAACTCCAAAATAAGCTTCCGCTTATTTTTGAAAGTTTCTTTCATTCTTTTCAGTTATCTTTGTTATGTCTAGTGAGAATAACTTTTTTTCATAAATGCATGCATCTAGCTGTTTATTTTGTTTTGCTATATTAAGTTTTGTTGATTTCCTTTAAGTACAGTCTTAAACGACTTAAGTTGTTCTTTGTTACGTGTAATTAAGTAAATAGGGTTTATGTTGTGTCGTTCCGATATCCTTTAACAAACTTGATTGTCATGGGAAATGCTAATAATTGAGCGCATTCTCATTAGTTTCCCCAAATATTGAAGATTGTGAGCCAAATCATTTTACCCAGAACATCTTTACATTCTTCTCTTCCTGCCATTATTTTAGTTTACAACATAGGTTTCTTGTGTTTACGAACTGATATCTTCTCAGCTACTAACTCGTAAACCCACTTCTGACACCAAAACTTCAATCTCAAATTGTGAAAAATAAAGCCATTGTTTGACGAAAGCCTTTAGCACCTGAAAAAAGTTCTTCATTAAGAGTGTACATTTCATATTCTTTGACAAGAACATGACATTTTCGAACGAACTGACATTAATATTACCCAAACTATCTAACGCCACCTGACTTATATCTTAGTTATTTTTGATGTATTCCAATATGTGTTTGCATAACCATAGAGTAGGAGGTTTTCTTTGTTTCCTTATTCCTTTCCTATATTTTCTTGTTTGCATGGATTATTAAGAGCGGTGACCAAATCTATTACGTATATGCAATATCCTTTTGATTTTCGTGGAGTTGTTCAGCTGTTGGCTCGTATTTTTGTTCGCCGACTAGGGCTCGTTTGCAGATCTTGCCCAATGATATCTCGCAATAAAGGGTACAATGAATTAGTATAAAGCCGCTTGGTTTAAAAGATCCTGGTGTTATTGGTTCAGTGGTCTGTCGGATAAAGTAGAAGCCTCCCAAATCTGATGTGTCAATTTGGTTGACCTCCGTAGACGAAACAAGTTCTCGACATTTTTTTCTGACTTGATTTTGAGATCTTCAGGTAAAGCTTCAGTTTGATGTAGCAATTTTGCTTGGCCTCGAAATAGTTTTCTCGATATTTTTTCCCGACTGATTTTGAGATCTTCCGCTCAAAGTGGAGGCTACCTGATCTTTTGCGCGGCTTGCGTAGAGGAGGCAAGTTATCTACGTTTGTTTCTGGCTAGACTTTGAGATCTTCAAAGCAAGCGTTCCCGGTTTTCTCGTGCAAAATCAGAACAAAATCTATTGATTTTTTTGGAGTGGCTTATTGAAAGTAAAGCAAGGCTCAGTTTCCCGCTGATTACCATGGATTTCCTTAATACAAGTGATCCTCCGGTCGCCACTTTGGGCAAAAATACCACCAACACCTTAGCGTGCCCGGAATCGAAAGACTCAATTTTTTCCAAAGGTTTAAAGATATTCTGGTACTTTGCTATAATTGGGCTGTCCTTGCTTGGAAATGCCCTGGTTGTGTGGGTCGTCCAGCGAACAGCAAGGATGCGGACTGTTACCAATTACTTTATCGTCAATGTCTCACTTGCAGATCTTTTGACCACCTTATTCAACATGTTACCAACATTGTTCTGGATAATACAGGGTGTCGATATCTGGTACATTGGCGGGACATTCGGCGAAGCTTTATGCAAGCTTTTCCAGTTCTTCCAATTGGTTTCCATCAGTTGTTCTGTTCTAAGCATGGCTGCTATCGCGTTTGATCGTTTCTTCGCGATATTTCGTCCGCTCAAGCGCACAATCTCCTTTCCTCGAGCCAAGCAGATAATCGTCGCGATATGGCTCGCGTCTATAGTTTTTTCCTGCCCGAATCTCTATGCTCTGAGGCTGGAACAAATTGGCGGTGTGGTTTATTGTGTGGAAAAGTGGTCACCATTGTTTGACGAAGCCAAATCCCCCTTGGCTTACACTATCGCGCTGTTTATTGGCCTCTACGCCCTACCACTTTTTATAATAGCAGTTATTTATACTACAGTCATTATACGACTATGGAGTCGCACAACCCCCGGACAGAACTCGATCACAAACCGTTCAAACAGGGAGCGAACGAATAAAAAGGTACTCAAGATGCTAATCACTGTGGTCGTGGTTTTTGCTGTTTGTTGGCTGCCACTGTACGTACGGATGTTCTTACTATTCTCATTTCCTGACAAGTACCTATGTGGACTACCCTATCATATGGACTTTATTACTTTATATCTCGGCCACGCCAACAGCGCTGTAAATCCCTACATATATGTAATTTTTAATGAAAATTTCCGAAAAGGCTTTAAAGCTGTAATCATGAAACAGCATCCGGAATCCGAGAGAATGAGTTCAACGAGATTACAAACTACGCCTTTACGACAAGAAAGAACCACACTGCTCCTTAAGCGACTTAAAAAGAACGGCAAAAGCACGACAAAAACTGAGAATGATGGCCATTCTGCTTTTGTACGTGATAAAGACCCTGAGCTGGTCATAGAAGAACCATCTTTTTCTCGTCATTCAATCAAAATCAAGAATATTTGAATTTGAATATGGGAAACTGCATTCTGTCCGGCATCACAAAGAAGCCGAAATGGTCATTGAAAATGTTTGTATCAGCTGGACTCCAAGCTTAATGACACGAGAAATTAAATTAATGTATAATAATTCTTAGAAAGTTATGATTTTTCAGAGGTTTGAAACCCTTTGATATAGAGGACTGAATAAGAATAGGACGAGACGAACAAGTGTTATCTTTCATGTAGTACTTGACTATGATTCAGTAATACCACATTTCAAGAGAACTTCTGTATATAATATCATTTTGTTTAAGTTTTCTGCAAAAAGAGTTGGCAATTCTCCACGACAGCGAGACTTTTGTTGTTATTATTATTATTATTATATTCATAATCTCTCTTTTTTTTGTTTTATAATTATAGCAACATTTTTATCACGTCTCATATTATAGTGAATTATTAGTTAATTATTATGGTCAATAAAGTTATTGTTATTATTATTATTATTATTATTATTATTATTTCGATCTCATTTCTTTTTCTCTAGAAAAAAAAACCCTAAAGCACTTAGTAATTTTGAAATAGTTCAAATAAAAATATCAATAATGATTTCCTTCGTGATGTGAATCACAATTCAATGAAATATTTCATGATTAAAATAGATTTTTTGATTCTAATAACTGAAGCTCATAATATATCATCTAGTAGATATTAAATTATTGATTTAATCTTTTTTGTTTCTTTGTTGTTTGCTTTTCATAAAGTTTTTCCAACCCAAATTTACAAAAAAAACGATTTTGAGATTGAATTTTCGTTTTGATGATATGTTGAAATGATCTACGCATGCGCGTAATTAACACTCTTAATCTTCGTCTAGTCAGTGTTATTACTTAAGAATTCAAAAGAAAGCTTTTAAATCATGTTTCTATATTGCTTTTTTTTAATCTAAACATGTTTTTCGAACCCTAATTTTTCTTTTCTTTAATTTCCAAGTTCCATTTTTAACTTCTAACGAATTTAACGGAAACTTTAAATTAAATCTAATAATTTTGATATTAACATTTATCATATGACCCGTACGGCCCTGCTCGCGCGCTCTAATAAAACCATTGGAAAAAGTCACATGGGGGCCGGACGGGTTGACGTAAGCGGGCCGGAAAAACCCGTCCGGCCCTGCTCGAATCCGCGCGCTTTCTTTTTTTTTAATTATTTTTATTTTCGTGAGGGTCATATGATAAAATGCTTATTGACTGAGTTAGGTCGGGCCGTACGGGAAAATATTTGGCTCTCGGTCATTTGTACGGCATCACCTCGTCAATAAGTACATAATTTTTTTAAATCCAATTTTTTCTTATACTGCTATTGTCTTAGTTTTCCACATTTTATTTTTAACTATTTTCTCATTTCATTCATATTATTTTTACTGTCTTATTTTTCTCTAGTATGCTTTCCCTACTCTTCCTCTCTAACCACCTCTAGTCCTTGACCTCTAGTCAAAAAATAGAAAGACAACAATCTAAACACCTTTGAATCATGCCCCTAAAGTACACGGTTGAATCATGTTAAACCTCGCAACAACAAAAGAAAAAAAACATTAAATCTGTTTATTATTATTATTTATGTTCCTTAATATTATTATCGAAATCTAAACGTTTTTTTTTTAATCGAATTCCTGTGATTTGATCATTAAAGAAAAAAGATATCCGCACTAAATACTCGGGGTTTCGAATATTCTCTGTTGCTATATTTTGTATAGATATTTATGTTTTCCAGTGAAAGGTCCGTGGAATTTCAGTGTTTGTATTGTTGAATTTGTGCATTCTTTACTTAACCGGTTCGATACTGTGAATATTTTGACACTGAAACTGAGGCTAACCCTGTGTAAATGAGTCTGTGATCAAGGAACACTGCGGTATTTTAAAACATCTATTGTACTGGACAGGTGTACAGACGTTAAAGTAGCTTAGTAGTCTCTGTGCGCACCATGTTATCTTGCCTGCTCGTCTGTGTTAACACCAATAAATGATTATGAGGGGGGAGGGGAGAGTATCGAGGTTTGGCTACCTTTCTTTTGACTAAAATAAAAAATAAAAAGAGCTTGGCCGTCCCTGTAGAAAAAGCAGCAAAAACCGGGGTGGTTGTGGAGGGGGTGGTGTAGCAGTTCAATTCCTGGACTAGACATCGCATGAGAGAAGAAGTCTCTCCCTTGACTACAGTGGTTTTCTCCAGGTTCTCCGGTTTTTTCCCTTCATACAAACCGCCTCGCAAGCTAATTTACGATTCGATCTTTGAGTAAAGAAGCCATGCTCTTGCTTCAAAGATTTTCATTTTGTATAAAAATGGCATTGAATTTGGCAAATTGTATCACTTTATTTTAAAACTAATATAATTATTACAAAGGATAACTAAATTACCAAGAAAAAAAAACCCAGACAGCATAAACCAAAGATTTCCAAAGGGATTTTCAACACTCATGCATTTTTTCATTGTTTCCTTAATTTTCAAACTCGCATTCCATTAGGAGTAGTTAATCCAAAAATGGGAGTTTCAAAAAGTAGGAACTAGGCCATTTTTGCCCGCCAAAATATCCCATAATGCACTGCGCATTATGAAAACAGGATTCGTGAGAAAACATCATTCGAAAGAGCTGCCTACTTGTTTCCGTGTTAGCAAATCTTCTTATTCAAGTAATTTATTAATCAATTATTTTTTTAAATTTATTAATTAATTTTATTAATTAATTATCTTATTAATTTTTATTTATCATAGAATTTTAACCCTTTCTGTACAATATAGTTTTTCTTAGTTTAGATCTTTTTTTTATATCTTTTTTGAATATGAAGTAAAATTCTAGCTTTATAATTGACATTTAAACGCCCACCTTATGATAATGTCTGCATTTTGCTTTTAAAGCAAGAATAAGAAAAAAGCTTCACCATAGGACTCTTCTGAGTTCGATAAACCGGATGCATTGGGGTCTAGTTTTGGGTACGATTAACATCAGAAAATATTGGTACCGAGGGTAGACCACAGTGTACTATGTTTCCTATCTCAAATAAGGTTTAAAGCGATGAACTGCGTTAGCTTTTAATTATTCAGGTCTTATGGTACTTCATGTGTTATACAAACACGTGGATCACCAAACATATTTATTGGTAGGAATCAAATAATACACTATATACGACGTTCCTACCTCCGGCTTTTGAAATATGTTTAAACACATTCAGCATATCAAACAATGGGTGTCAAAGCTCTCTTTCCCGGTCTTAAAAAAAGGGACAGTGGAAAAGCTTCTTTTTTTCGTATTTTTTTGTAGTTTTTTCGTGTTTTCCTCGTCGCCAAGCTCGTAAATGTCTCTCAGCCCTTTCGCCAGCCGATGGAACACGCTTGTCCGCCATCTTTGACCTCAGGTTAAAGACTCGCAATCCAAATATGGAATTATATATATATTATTATTATTATTATATTAATTATTATATAATATATATTATTATTATATATTTCTCATCTCCAACTTTGGCACTAATTTGTGGAGCAAACTTTGATATGGTTAACGAGTTCTGAGTAATAGTACTGAGATGTGCTCGGAAACGCAATAAAGTGACGAATCGTGTATTGTGAATTGAATTTTGATGATGGCTAGTGAACACTAGCGTGGACTGCGTCGGTGTTTCTAATGGAAAAAGGTATTGTAGAATTATAAGTTGAACACCGTAGTGAAAATAGAAACTGACGTTTCGGACGTTAGTCCTTCGTCTTCGCCTACATTTAAGTTTTTTCTCACCTATTGTTGCTTTCTATCCTTTTGTTTTCTTTTTGTTTTATGGCTTGTTTTCTTCTTATTGGTTTGTTTTCTCTCCTCTACTATATAAACATCTCTCTCACTCTTACTTTCTATTGACTCCGACGAAGAACTAACGTCCGAAACGTTAGTTTCTATTTTCACTACGGTGTTCAACTTATAATTCTACGATAACTTGAATTGAATTTAGCCTAGCACCTAGAATTCTTGAATTACCTTCCTTCAGATTAACATAAATTTAAAATTAAGAGCTTGCAATATTTCTATCGATACCCTGAAACAACCTCTGGGCTGATCAGAGTTCAGAGACACGGCCAATTCACAGATTGAATTTTAAATAAAATGGAGAATGGCCTGAATATATTGAGCTAATCTAAGAATATAATTTAATTGCAGGACGAGGTTCATACGAAACTGCGCGAGGTAGATCTGGGAGTGACTTTATTTATACTCGCTTTGTAAAGAACTACTGGTGAAAAAATTTAAATAATACTTTGTCAAAACATTGTCGAAAGGATATTACCTGAATTATAAATCAGCGAGTGTTTCGCTTTTTATCTTTTCAATCGGTTAATGTCCCGGTTTTAGGGATGTCGTGTCTCTCAGACAAGTATGTACGATGTATTGAAAAAACCTAGTACTGTAACCACGCCATAACACGGGTCTCTTTCTTTTTGTCTAGCGGACCTTTTCAAGTTGAATCGAATTTAAAACCACCATGTATTTCCCTATCAACACCATATAACAACTAATATACTTCTCAACTTAGCTTAAACGACGAAATTTTTTTTTAATAACGGAGGAAATCGAATAAATCTAGAAAAAAATCTTTATCCAATCTTTTGTATTTTGCCCGCAAATTACTAAAAAGAACCTTTTGCGAAATCAGATGCATATATACATATTTTCAAAACGCTTTTAGATTGTTTGTATACCGCTTATTAAGTTATGTTTTCTAAAATATGTTTTTGATATTTCCGATCGTAAAATCATGTCTATCCCAGAACCTTCAATATTGATATGATTCTACATGAACTAACCTCAATAATTAACATGGGACGCTAAAACTTAAATCGATTTTTATAAGATTCAATTAAAAATGTTTTTCAAACATGAATTACGAAGCTCTTTTTTTCGAGATCTCCCGCCGTTAGCACCTTCCTACCAATTTCAATATATATCAAAAACTTTACTTTGTTTTCAAAATATCAGGTAATACTTGGATTCCAAACCCTTGGAACACTATTTAGAAAGCTGTGTTTGTACTAATATCAAACATGTGCCACGAGGCGACTCACGAAATATCGAAAATGCGTTTGTTTGCGGTCATTGAGTCAAGTGTTTCGTCTTGATTAACCAAATATCTACTCATTTTAAGCTTTTTTTGTTGTTGCGTCAAGTAATTTCTTTTTTTTTTTTTTGTGGAGCTTTGAAGATTTTTGCGCATGTTTAAATTTTTCTTATGCACTCAACAACATATCGATAATTTGTCTCTAAAGACTCCTACATTGCGAATCGATAATCCCTCGGCGTTACATCGTATCGTTGACAACCAGTTAGTAAGTCCTCTAGGACCGGCCGATAATGAGTTTGACTTTAGAGATTTACTCCGATCTTCAGAGCAACTTCGAAAGATAAAAAATCGCTTACAATCTTTACCGGCCTTGAAATCTTCCTACTAAATACAGTCGTAAGACGCCCACTTTCGTTTTCCGCTGAATTTTCCGTTTGAATATTTCATATTCGTTGAACATTTTTATATTTTTTTAATTATTTGATCGATGAATTCAATCAATAACTTATAGAGAGATATGCAGAGTCTTATGTAGAGGGATTTTCCTACACGTGGTATGATTTGAATTCTGTGTTCTTCGATTTGGCTTAAATAAAGAAATGAAATCTTATCTCGTTATATTTCCAATTTCCTTCAATACGAATCCTTAATGTCGATGATTTTATTTTGTTCAGTTCGGCTTAAGTCAGACCGTTAAATCATTGGCAAGAAAGACGTCATAATTACGTGTGTCAGCCCAAGGATTGTCTCGAGACCACGAAAGGTTTTTACTGACGCTTTATCATGATTGCGTCCCATGGACGTATATTAGTAAACATAAGCATCTCAACAAGGTGATATCTTCATATGTTATAGTATAGATCTATAGTATATGAAGACAGGTGTAAATCCCAATTACAATGAATGTTGATTCCCCTACAGCGATGATTGTGAAGGCGAAGAATACCTTACTTTCCTCGGCCTATGGGATCCGAGTTTAGTCTTTAAATCGTTGCCTGCGTCCTGCCGGCTTGCTATGGCGTCTGATCGAAATCGAACTAGTGAGATATTTTGAGTTGCGTTTGTTTCATCATCTGCAGCTCCTTTCAACCCACACAACTGCGACAACCTTGGAAAAAACTTGTAAAATACTTTCTGGAACTGGTTTCTAAACGTAGCATTGAAGAAATAATAAATCAAAGGTGTGATGGCAGAATTAGAATGCGCGATTGAAAATGCCAAGAAATAAAGATGCGGCTTTAATGCGCATGGTATATTATTAGTGGACCCAAAGAAACCCAAAAACATTCGAACATGAAATGTCAGCCAGCAGAGTGCAAAGGTAATAACAACCGTCATCAACATCTTGAGTACTTTCCTATTTGTCCTGCGCTTTCGTTGCATGTACGTTGGAAGAAGCTCCGTGATTCCTTTGCCTCGGCCCCAGAGCTTGTGGATGATGATAGGATAAACGACAGCCATTATTAAAAGTGGAATAGCATAGAACAAGAGAAAAAGGATAACGGTGTAGGCTCTTGCTGCTTGTTCTTGGTCGAATGATTCCGGCCAGCGTTCGTAGCAATAGTAGAAGTTATTTCTCTGCACAAATTTGATAACGTAAAGAAGAGGGGAGAGCGTCAGCAATGAAAAAAACCAGATGCAAAACAGAATGACCTTAAGACGGTAGAAGGTGATGACTTTTTTGAAAGGCGTGGCAATGGCGAAAAGGCGATCAAAGGAAATTGCAACCAAGCTGAAGATAGCACTTTCCATAGCCGAACCATGTACCAGAGGGTTGATCTTACACACTATGACTGCTGTAACGACAGAACGAAAGTTATTGAAGCCAGTAATGTTGACCATAGCGACGATAGGCATACTGACACATGTAATAAACAGGTCGGCTACTGCTAAGTTGGCTATCAGATAGTTGGTGGTTGTGCGCATTGATGGTGCACTTGATATTATGTAGATCACTAAAGAGTTCCCTATCACTGATACCAACATTATCAAAACATATGTTCCTCCTTTAAGAGCTCGCGACCAGTTTGGATCAGTGTATGGCGAGCACAAGGATGTATTATTCTCCAGTATGCTACCAAAAGTTGAGTTTTCCATGGTAGTCAGGTTTGTACAGAGCTATGCTGCAAGCCTGTCCAGCGAAGTTGGTTAAAGGAGCGAAGCTCGTTCTTGGCCTTCTCCTTGGAAGTGATAACGAAGTCCTCAAACTTCAGAATATATTGTGTACTGATACTCAACCTAATTACTTATCGCTTTTATAGTTCGGAAATCAAGTTGTTTTGCGTTACTGAGGTCGCGCAACCAGATGGTAAGTCTACAAAGACACCGTCATTCTTGCAATCATTTACCACGCCAAAATCAATCACATTGGCTCATTTTGATTGAATCAGATCGTCGGATTGGATAGTAGTTTCTTTTATCATCACAGCATGGCTACGATTCCACTATCTGTTTGACTCTATTCCCCGCAGGAGCTTTGGAATATGCTGCGAACTGTACCAACATGGAACAATAAATTCTCTGAACTTATTAAAATACTTCTATGAGTTTATTTTATTGATAGTTGGGGATATTTTCAGGACACATCTAGTCAGTAATGCCTCTCGTCGTAGCTTGAGGCAAATGAATAAAAAGAATATAAATATTAGATAATTAAGATTTAGAAAGAAAGTTTTAGGTTTGAACATTTTCCAAAACACATGCAGAAGTGCCATACGTTTGTAACCTTATCTTTATATTCTTATCAATAAAGTATATGTTTGAAGTTGTTTAAGATAGACAGAAGCACGCTTTATTCTTCAACGTGAATAGAAAACAGTTGCTATTGAAATTCATCTCTCACAACCGACCGGTTGGACGTCTAAATTGTGAAACACATTCACCACCAGTAATTAAATCTTTCCTTAAAATGCAAACATCTTTTGCAGTTGTTTTCTTTTTCCTTTGTTCTTTTGTTCAATCGTTTTCTAATTTTTTTGTCATTTTTTCAGTAATTCATTTTCTTCTTTTGCTTTTTAATCAAAATTTACAACTTTTGACAATTTGACTCGAAAATCTTGAAGCATAAAATATTAATATTAGAAGAAAAACTATCTTATTAGCCTTAGATATATTCTAAAAACTCATTTCATTCGTAAGAAAACCAATTAGTCTGTATTAATCAGCTTGATTTTTAGAAAAGCTTTTACCATGTTGGATTCATTTCCTTGCCAATCAACGACACTCCCAACCACTCGAAGAGCAAATCGAATTCAAACCAATAAATCAGTCCAACAATACACCGACTCCTTGTCTGATATGAGCTACTAATATAACTTAATTTCTATTCTCAGTCGATCCGCTAAGTAATATTTTTTTCCAAAAAAAGATTAATTTTAGCCGCACAGTCTAAATCTGCCGCACGCATTCGTCTTCATACATTTTAATACTCTTCGGCTTGCAAATAAATCCCTCTGATCTTCCCCTGTATAGAACTCGAAAAGCTAGCGACAATTTCTTGTTTCGCACCCACACAATGCGGTTAAGAATGCATTTGAAGATAGTTTTTTTCAGTTGTGGTATGACCTAGTCTCTCTCTAGTCTCCACTAAGATCGAGGGCCTGATCTGGGACATAACTAATTACGGCTACGAATAAGACTAGATATGACCTCATTAGCACATCGTTTCCTTTTATTATTTACTTTCTTTTCCAGTTTAAATACTAGTTATTTTTGTGACATGCGTACCCGGTAAAAATACTCAAAATACTCAAAAATACTCAACCTTATTGAACCATGTAACAACCTCTGGGCTGATCTAAGTCAAGGCATGGCTAACTCACAGATGGAACCCTGAAACAACCTCTGGGCTGATCTAAGTCAGGGCAGGGCTAACTCACAGATTGAACCCTGAAACAACCTCTGGGCTGATCTAAGTCAGACGTAGCGTGCACCCCAAGAAATCTTGAAGTGCAACCACGTGTGACCGAAGAATACTTTAAGATATAAATAACAATGAAATAGCCAACATGTTGGTTGGTCTAACATGAGACGCGTAATGATGAATGCTTTGTTATCGTCAACCAGCATGGCGGGTATGACGTAATATGCACCCCAAGAATGAAGAATTAAGTAAGCATTTGATTTATGTGCATTATACCGCCTTTTCCCATAGTTTAACTATTTCTATTTTGTCATTGTTCAGTTTATATATTATTTTGAAAGTTTTCAAGGTAACGTTATTGAGATTTGAAGAATTAATATCAGGTGAAGGAATTTGCACTGATCTGTTGTAAAATAAAGGAAGCGGGTCTGGTTTACTTGAAACCTTTTTCAAAATACGTTTAGCACCTAGACGATAATCACGTCCATAGATAATATAAATCCACGGGGTGATACTACTGTTAGTATGCCCAAGAAAGCGTGCAAAGAACCAGAGATTAATGGGTGGATAACAGTCAAAGTTATAGGTGAAAAGAATAACATGATATGGTAACCAGCAGGCCATAAAACACACTACCACAGTCATAAAGATTTTAAGCACCTTTTTCTTGCTTCGTTGCTGCATTTGTCTCCCACTACGCGTAGGCTGACCGGGAATCTCTCTCTTCCAGATCTTCCTGATTACGGCACCGTAGAGGATGGAGATGATGACCAGTGGAGCTGCATAAAGTATGATGAACAACGCAATAGTGTAGCTGTGTTCCATTTCGCTGGCTCCGAGGTCGTGGAACACGGTCCAGTCTTCGTAGCAGAAAAACTTGTTATTCTCATACTCTATAACATTGGCCACAACAAGTAAGGGAATGGTTACGACAAGAGAAACAATCCAAATCAAAACCATCATAACCTTGGCTTTGAATAATGTGATAAGCCTTTTAAAGGGAATTAAGGTAGCGCAGAACCTATCAGTTGCTATGGCGACAAGTGTAAGTATGGAACACGAAATTGACACATCTTTAGTATATTCCAACATTTTGCAATATATCTCCCCTCGGATCCCTCCAAAGTCAATGGCGTCGGTGTTTATGATTTGCTCCCTTGCAGCCACAGGCATCCCAAAGACTGTAATAAGCAAATCAGCAACAGCCATGTTTACGATGAAATAGTGACTCGGCGTTCTCATAAGAGGGCTGGAATAGACCACCCACGTGACCAGACAGTTACCAATAACAGAAGCTATGATGATGATGACGTAAGCGATTGACGTGATCCAGATTTCTGCGCTGCTGAAGATATGATAGTAACACGAATCTGCAGAGCTGTCGTTGGACTCCATGTTATTCTATGCTGTGATATCAAGAAATAAAGTTTCTCCTTCTTTTGTTTTCTTTTAAGCCTAAAAATAAACGGAATAAACAAGATGAATTGTAAATTGTTGGTTTTAATAATCTTAATATTTTACTGATCACCGCCCAGTATTGGATCCATAGGCTGTTTACGCTAAGTAGAATGAAATATTTGATCAGTTCGAATCATGGTTTTTCACCTCGCAGTGCAGACACACTATAGCTAATCGGGACAACTTTAATGATCCAGAGCAAGCAAAGATGGAAGCCTACTAAAGATCTAATAATATATCGGAACCCTGTTGTACGAAGGGCGGGTTGATCGTATCCGACAAATATATAAATCCTTTACCCAGTGAATAAGGCGATGCCGTTATCCATAAATTGATCCAAAAAGACTCAGATCTTATCAACAATCGTGGGAATGAGTAGATTAATGATTGGCTGAGGTCTGCAATTATGTGATATGGATTTTGCTATCCTCCTGAATTGGGCTTAAGTCTTTTTTATCTTGAGTTTTTGGTCGTTTAGGTTTGATTAAGATCAATTGCTTTGATTTCGTTCTAGCATCATGATTGTTTAACGTTGCCACAGCATTTCAGTGATTTAAATAAGAATAAAAAAGAGGGGTTTTTCCCATTTGATTCATGTGGCGCACCGGATTCCTGCTATGGCTCGATTAATTTGCGTAGAATTAAAGTTATTCTAGATATTTTCCCTCTCCTGAAAACGATCTATTTAAAACTTCAGCTGCATTTGTTCCGGAATTATTTTTTTGTTTCAATGTGCTTGAAATTTAGGACCATACTTCCAGACATCGAGTGCTTGAACCGTCGTATGGCAGCGCAAAGCATTTACGGCTACGCCGAAAATTTCGACCCCGACACCGCTATCCGGAGATTTACAGACTGATCAGGAAGCTCGGCCGAAGCCTAAGGGAGAGGTTAGCCGGTCCCTAGACCGTATATGATTAACCCCTTGCTATGACCAGCATACTCAAACGTTTGAGAAACAACGCTGATGTATTAATCCGAATACACACTCCTTTCCATGTGGGATGCGTTTTGGAAAAAAAATACTATCCTTTGCGACTTATATCGTTCTGAGCAAACTCGGGGGTAAAAATCCAAATACGAGTCGTACAGGTGACATTTTAGCGTCCAATTAAAAGATAATTAACAGATAAAAACTCGTATAAGTATGAGCTTTCTGCTTGATTTAGAACCACAGCTTTAACGATTCGTACGAGCTACGGAGTACAAATGAAGTCAAAAGGATAATATCATGCAGTATATGTATTATATATGAATACATATATGTTAGAACTTCTGGTATATCTATTCATGCAAATAAATACGCCATGTTCTGTGGTAATTGTTTCCGAAAGATGAAATATTCGAGTGATTTCTATGATCTCGCGTCCAGCCAAATAAATTTAACATCATAATAATTTGAACAAGATGTTTTAACTTTTTCGTAATTTCAGAAACGACTAGCCAATGTTATTCTTATAGCAGACGTTTTAGACTTTTAAAAGTGTTTGTTTACACAATCAATGTGAATTCTCATTACCTTAATGTAAAACGAAATCTTCTTACACCGTTAGCTTGCTTTCCTGTTGCTTCGTTACGTAAAAAATCGTTTTCTCTTCGTTTACACAAAACACTCTTTCGTATTTCGTTCTTTTTTCGATACTTTGTTTCCCTCAAATTAAATGAAGAGTGTTTTAGTTCCTTTTTTCCAATTGAATCCACTCTGATGGATTTTCAATTTTATTGCTTCATTTTTTAAAGTGCTAATAGATGTTTAAAATAAAAAAACCATGGTTATATAGCAACGTCAAAGTAAAGTAATTAGACATCTGCGCTGGGACATTATGCTACACAAAAGCTTTTATTTTTTATTCCTCTAGTGCCTTTTCAATAGTAGTCTTTAATAGTCCATCCACCCATCCATCCATCCCGTCCGTCCGTCCGTCCGTCCGTCCGTCCGTCCGTCCGTCCCTCCGTCCGTCCGTCCATCCCTCCATACATCCATCCAAGGTATAGAATGCCAATAAGAATTTTCTCAGCTTGGCCACGGTAACATCCAAACCCTAAATGCTTTGCTATTGTTGTCTAATTTTGATTCCAGGTCATTTTTTCATTCACCAGCTGCGTGCAGGTAGACTGCCCGTTTTTCCTTGTCCTTGCACGCTATACAAATTATGGCTATTTCCGTAAAATTCGCCGAAGCCAAAGGCGATACGAGATAAGATATAGAAAATAGGTCATTCCAACATGTCCAAGAATAGCCCGAATTGTGTTTTTGCTTTTTCTTTTTGTCAATAACAAAGAGGTTAGTTTTAATGCCGTTCGTAGTCGACAAAACCATTTTAAAGACCTCGATTTCTTTTCTACTTGGAATGAACTATCGGATTAAATTCAGTTTAACAAGTTACGTTTTTGGAAAAGAGAACAACGGGAGAAACCGGAAAAAAAAGAGCGAAAACTCGAATCAAGAGAGAGAAAAACATACCTAATTACTGAATTCTACTCACATGTGATGCTGTTTCCAGAAATCCAACCGCCAGAGTGAGAGGCGATTGAAGTATATAGTACTGCTATTCCTCAATATATTTGACTTTGTAATATTGAGTTGTTTTATTCCAGGGAAAAACACTTTGTCTCACTTTGTCGTTTCATACAACTTTCTAGTGCTACTTTCAAATGCAATAATCCATTAAAAAAATTAAACGTTTCTTCTATTGATGTGAGGTGATGTTGATCGTACGAAGGTCTGAATCTTATGCTCAGTACAATATAATTCGCGCGACGTCACACAGTCATATCTTCCACTCATGATCAATCATAATGCTAATACAATTAAGATGACTTCCTATACCCTGCAGCACCAGGTGTGAGGGCCGGAGACATTCGTTTGGAGAGCAAAGGTTACCCTGGCTTGATTCCCTCCATCGAAAAGAAGCAATTCCGCGAACGGAACGTCGTTAATCTATTCGATAGATCCCTATACTGTTAATTTTTGTTCGAACCATGTGTCATTGCCTGGAGCAGCATTTCCTTCTCTAACGGTTGCGTATGAGAAGACACATGAATATGAATACAACTCAAACAAAGAATCTTATTCTTTAGAGAATAATGACAAGTGGTCTGAAATGGGAAAACATTTACCCCCAAGGCAAAGAGGATTTTAGCAGATCTTGCTAAAAGGGGTAATATTGACACACCTAAGTTTAGTGTATTAGTTGAATAGTTGAAAAACCTTTTCCAGATTGCGCCTGATTTCATAATAATGTTAAATACTGAAATGTTTTATGGCTTCTTGTCGCGCTCAGTTTATTTCCGAACCTTACAAGACAAAGGGATAGCATCCAAATAACGGTTCTCTGAATTAAAACGTTCACAGGTGCTGCAAACAGCGCGACAAAGGAAAGAAGAAGCCGCTAAAACTGATATTAATTTCTTCAAGAGTTTATGATAAATAAAAAATAATTAAACGTTTTTAATGGATTGTAGGGGGAATACCTTAAATTTTGTCGAGCACAAACAACCTCTGGGCTGATCGCCGTCTTTGCAGTGACGACACTGATTTTTCTCACAAATGTCAAGAAATGCGTTCCTTCTTTCTTAATCGTGGTTACCCCATTACCATCATCGAGCGTGCTATGCTTAATGCCTCTTCTATAGATCGTAACACTGCTCTCACCCCTAAATCACGCAATTCTAACCTTAACCGCATTCCATTCACCATCACTTACCATCCTATTAACAACTCTATCAAACCTGTTATTAATCGTAACTTCAATTTACTCAATTCTGATCCAACCACGTCTAACATTTTCAAAGAACGCCCTCTTTTTTCGTTCAAAAGGGATCGCAATTTACGTTCTTTCTTAGTTAAAGGTGTACTTCCTTCTAATAATGAACCCGGTACTTTTCGCTGCTCTCGCAAACGTTGCTACACTTGCCCTTTTGTTGCTTCATATACTTCTATTAAAGGTCCCAAATCCACCTTTAATATTACTGATCATTTTGATTGTACTTCTTCTAACGTCATCTACTGTATTCAATGTTCAAGCTGCAACATGCTCTATGTTGGAGAAACTGGCCGCCGATTAGGTGATCGTTTTAGAGACCACCTTTACGACATTCGAAAGAAAGATTTAAATAAACCAGTTGCTCGGCACTTCAATTCTGCTAATCACTCTGAGCTTAATGCTATTGTTTTTGGTCTTTGTTTAACCCACGGCAGCAACCATCATCGCAAAACAAAAGAAATGCGTGTTATTCATTCACTTGGCACCGTTAATCCCCACGGGATGAACGAACGCTTCGCCTACATTTAAGTTGTTTTGTTTTGTTTTTTTCTTTTCTTTTCTTTTCTTTTCTTTTCTTTTCTTTTCTTTTCTTTTCTTTTCTTTCTTTTCTTTTCCCTTTTTTCTCACCTATTGTTGCTTTCTATCCTTTTGTTTTCTTTTTGTTTTATGGCTTGTTTCCTTCTTATTGGTTTGTTTTCTCTATCCTCTACTATATAAACATCTCTCTCACTCTTACTTTCTATTGACTCCGACGAAGGACTAACGTCCGAAACGTCAGTTTTCTATTTTCACTACGGTGTAAAACTTATAAATCTACGATAACTTGTTAAGTTAGAGCACGTCTAACTCAGATCGAACCCTGAAACAACCTCTGGGCTGATCTAAGTCAGGGCATGGCTAAATCACAGATCGAACCCTAAAACAACCTCTGGGCTGATCTACGTCAGGGCATGGCTAACTCACAGATTGAACCCTAAAACAACCTCTGGGCTGATCTAAGTCAGGGCATGGCTAACTCACAGATCGAACCCTGAAACAACCTCTGGGCTGATCTAAGTCAGGGCATGGCTAAATCACAGATCGAACCCTGAAACAACCTCTGGGCTGATCTAAGTCAGGGCATGGCTAACTCACAGATTGAACCCTGAAACAACCTCTGGGCTGATCTAAGTCATTTCCATACGAGACGGCCAACTTCAAGAAAGTCGCGGCCTTCGGCGATGTTAGCGAATTATACTAAGTATAACTACTCGATCGTTAATTAATGTAGCCTGCGTTATCTTTTTTTAACAGTTTATCCTCTTTTTTAGAGCAAAAATATGCCATCGTGGCTTGCAGGTCTTAGTGATTGGTAGCCGATGAGTCGTCACTTCTTCATATATGAGAATAAATAAGTTGGTTTTCTATGTATGATATTTACGAAAAACCAAGCGAAAACCAGCTGTTTTCAGTGGAACTATAACTATCTTTTATTCTTACTTCAAACCATCATCATCATAATAATACTCCAACCACGCAGTAATCAATAATAAATAGGCCAGAATGTTCATTATATTCCTTCTTACAAACATTCTCAATTGCCTATAATTACAAACGCGCCTCTGAAAAATTATTTCAAAAACTTTTTTTTTTTATGACGTGAAAGGAAAGCAAATTGGATATTGGACTGAATTTTTTTTTGTCACAAGCAATTTGACGAAAGAAATTTTGCGCACTTACTCTCTCTGGCACTTACTCACCTCTATTTATCTATTCCTGTCAGTGTCAAAAACGTCTTCCTCAAGAATTTGAAGTTCTTGGCGACTTTTATAAGTCTTTATGTAATTTATAGATAACATCTTTTATCATCATGCTATCTCGATTTCAAGCCGTTGACAATTTCATTGATAAGGAATTTGTAGATATTGAAATTAAAGAAAAAGTCTATAAATATTCAAATGTTTGCTAAGTTTCGCTTAATTTGTTGTATTTAGAGATGTATAAGTGAAAGAAAGCTTTGCAAAACTTAATGATGAATATTTGGTTTAATTTTGAGGCGGTGCAAAAGCTATTTGTTATGAAGTATTTGAACCCGATTTTCAAATATTTGAGGAGACAAATCATCGATTTGTACGAAGTCGATTCTAATTTTCTTTGCCGCAGTAACATTAATATCCAGAACTTTTAGTAACTGAATAGTATATATGTAGAGGTTATTTCGTTGTATTTTTCCTCCTGAAGCATTCGATCTTTCAAATATCCCGTTTATTTTACAGCCACAGAAGTGCTTAGGTTTTTTGCCTCTGAAACCTTTTTAAAAAATGCATATCAGTTCGACTTTATTCTCCTCTTTTTGGCTGTTCTTTGCTTTCCTATTCTTTCCTCTACGCTCTTCTAATACTCCCTTCCCTTCCCTTCCCGTCTCTTCTTTTTTCTTCTCTATTTTCTTCTTTTCTCTCTCTTTTTTTCGTTTATGCTTTCGCTAATTCACTGACCTTTTTTTAAATTAATTATTACATTTTTTATCTTATCTCTGAACTCGTTTCATCATTTACAAGTTCGTGAAATCATCAACGATCTAAGAAATGAGTTACCACTGAGTGCCTTAATTGCTGGATTTTCAAATAATCTTCTGATAAGCGATTTTAAATTGTTTTGACCTGCGAAAAAGTGGTAAGAGACTAACCCCCAGCCATGTGCTATCAGAATGAAATAATTCTATTTGAAAAATTGCAATTTGGCTGATGAACATTCTTCACGGAGACAGGAAATCCGTTAATTAAGTGAAAGCCAGCCATAAAATGTCAAATTCTTATCAAAGAAATGAGTTTATGAATGATTGCTATGGGCAAATAATTTGTGGTTATTGATGAACGAGCTACTCTTCTCTAGAGTAAATCAAATGTACCTTTCTTACATCTGACCGAGTGGAGTAAGTAAGAGCTTAGGACGAGACCTACTATGACGTCATTTCAGGCTTTCGAGTTTCTCGAACTCTTCTAGCCTTCAATTTTCTCGTGTTATTTGTTCTCTTAAGTATGATTTCTTTGTTAAATAGAGATGCATGTGAAGAGAAATTGTCATATGAGACCCAGGGATGTTATTCTCAAGGGAATGACACGTGGTATGAATTGAGAAAAACATTAATGGAATCGTTTGTTTTTTTCTTCTATCTTTAGTGCTGCAGTTCTGCAAATGATACTGTTCTTCGTTTAATATCTTCATCTTTAACAAAGATTTCGTCCGTAAAACTTTTATTTCGATGCCCAGCAATAAGATCCGGCGTGTCGTTTGCCATCGGCTGATTTTTAACTTCAAAGTCATAAACTTTAAATTCTTTTAGTTTTACCCCATTTGCAAAGCTGATTGGTGGCTCAGAACGGCTGGAGTAGTAGGCAGAAGTCCTGTGACGTATGTTGTGGTTGGAATGATTTGTAATGGTCTGTAAACAAGGGCTGATTGACGCGGTTAGGTACCTTCTAACACCAATATCAAAGAAAACAAAAATACAAGGACTTATGGCACTGTTGGAGTATGCCAAGAATACCGCCGCAAAGTATAAATCTGCCGGTGCCCCGCAGGCTTCATAGGGTGGATGGAAAGTGTCAAGGAAAAAGAACAGATGATATGGAAGCCAACAGAACGCAAAAGCCATAACGATCGCTATTAACATCTTAAGAACACGTTTCTTTAGTTTGGCTCTGTGTTGGCGACGCTCGGGTGTTCTGTGATCACCCGGGATGGTTTGATTCCAGAGGCGATACACCACGGCGGTGTAAAGAATGCAAATCAAAGTCAAAGGAATGGCGTATAAGAGGACGAAGGTTGCAGTAGTGTATCCTCTTGATGCGGCAATATCGCTGGAGCCAAATGCAGGGCTCCATTGCTCGGAACAATAGAAGAGACCATGTTCTTCAACAATCTTGTTAGCGTAAAGTAATGGTGACGCAACGATTCCAGCGACGACCCAACAGACCAGTATGACGTACTTTACGTTATTTAGAGTAAGGTACTTTTTGAACGGGTAAAAAATTGCGCAATATCTCTCAGTAGCGATTAGAATCAAGCACAATATTGAACAGAACGTCGAGATATCTTGGCTGAAAACTAGAAGCTTACACACCAGACTTGCAAGTGGTCGTTCAAAAGGTAGAGCATCAGAAGATGTGATAACTTCACTAATCATATTAGGCATGTTCACAGAACAAATCAGAAGATCAGAACATGCCATGTTGGCAACTAGGCAGTTAGTGACACTTCTGATTCGTTGTTTCTTACTGACGATGAAGATAACGAAACAGTTGGTAACAACTGCAACCAGTAACACCAAGATACAGGCGATTGTTTTGATGACTTGTTCTGCTGAAGATCCTTGTTTTGTTGTCGGGCACATATCGTCGTCCATTGGGAGGAGCGTATCGTTGTCTGTTGTGTTGGATGTCATCTTGGTTTCTTAAAAAACACACCTTTAAAAAAGACATTTTAAGTAATAAAATTAAAACTTTATAAGAGGATCAAGTTTTGATGAAGAAAGATAATATCGTGTTAAGACAAAAAGAATTCAACTATTACAAAAACGGTTGGGGACGTTTTTTTTCCTTACATACCACGCCTGAACTGCACTATGGGTAATGTGAATCCAATCGGTACAAGGTCACAAGAATATGAAAATTTCTTAAACTTTTTTCGGCGAGTTTTTCCACAATTTTCTCTTTAATTGTTTTGACAATTTAAGCACGGTGAGCAATATTTAAATGCTTTATGCAACAAAACCTTCACCGCGATCTGTTTTGAAATGGCTGCATTTCATTAGTGAATTTGTATGAGAAATGTACCGCCGGAGTGACAGATCTTGATCACCCAATACCATTATGACATACATTGTAACATATTCAATTCTTATTTAGTGCCATTTCTCTTCTGTCGTATATAATTATGTGTTTTTTTAACAACATAATAAGAAATCTTTTAACGTTAATACCGGATCTTAATTGTCTTATTCTCTTGCCTTATTGCATTAAAATAAGAAAGTAGCCCTATTGACAAGCAAGTTTTAAAAACTGAAAACATAGTACTGAGCAAATTCGTATTTCAGCTGTTATTTCTATTATATCTTTTTTGGTAATTTACTGTCGCTTGACACGTTAGGACTCCTGGTCTTTTTAATTTAGTAACCTGGTTGGGCGCTCTTCTAGGGTTCTTATGAGACTAAGTATCATTGCATTGCCAAACTAAACTGATTCCTACGTTTTCAAGTACTTCTACTCTAGGCTTTATTTTATCGAGTTTTTTAGAGTGCTCTCAATTATGGCCGGCTAGAATTAGTCACATTTGCACCGAGTTCTATTATAAATTTGCAAATACAATACATTCTCGTAAACAAAGTTTTTCTCTTCAGCCAATACAGGCAACATTCATTTTAAAAAACTAGATAGGATGTTTTCGTTTGGTTGGTAAGAATGTGAAATGCAGGGAAACGATGAAAACTGACGTTTAGTCGTGTTTGCCGTTTGCGGGAAGAAAATATAAAAATACTTATCTGTCTATTCTCTCAAAACATATTTCCCTTTAAGTTTTAACTTACCTGTAACGACGTGTGTTTTCAGTTGTCAATATTCTCTGCTCTTCAGGTGGTGCTTTGCCTTGTTCATAAGAACAGCCCACAGTCTGGAACGAAGAGTCCTTGGATCAGAACTCGCTCACTAAAAGCACTTGAAAATGACCAGTTTTAATTTCTAGTCATAAACTTTATGTATGAATTAAAATTCTATAATTATGATTACATAAACCCTTTTTCTTTGCCTTTTTTTATTATCATGGATTTGAAGATTGCTTATGAGTGATTACCACTGATAAAGGAATATAAGACATTTTTCGGGAATTTTCTTGGAAAGAAAAAAAAAAAGCAAATATACTCCAACTGCACTTATTACCTCGCGAAAACGAACAACAAAAACACATTTTATAAGGCGATATTTCTTGTCTATTAGCTTCATTAAGATATGACAAACGTTAACCTTACCACGAGCTGCAATTAACTTTCAAAAATCTATTTTATAGCTATATAAACAGACTGTCGTTTTTTAGACAAGGAAAATATTATTTCTAAGTGAATATGAGTCAAATGACAAGACCTGTTTCATCTTGAATGCATTTTCGATACGACAGGAGAAAATAAAATCGTACATCTGTTCACACATTATTCACCCTGGTAAAATAATTTTCTCTTAAGATGGTAAATACTTCCTTATTTTAAATGTTTTTATTTGTTTTACAAAGCCGGGCAGCTGGTTTAATCTCAAGCTCTTTGATATAAAATATTTTGAATATATATTCTTCACGGAAATGAGTTCGTTGCTCTTTTATTGTATTGATAAGTTTGATTCATTTACAAAATAATTTCAGAGATTAAAGAACCTTGAATCCAATTTAAGATTCAAATATTAGGGAATTGAACTTACGAGGATTTGAACTGAACACAATTCTAAAAACAGTCGTGAAAATCGCTTTTTTTCTATCTTTCTATTTAACTATGAAAAAGAAAACATCAGTTACATACCATAAACTGCTTATTTTGTACAGTTTTATCCCTTTTCCTGCTATTCGTCTTCAATAAAAGCCTGGATCAAATCAAGCTTCTGTTACTTAGAATTGAAAATCCAACACTACTTTGTGAGATTGTAACCAACGGTCTGTAGTGGCGCAAACTTTGTTGTTTTTCTTAAAATCTGCGTGGGGCATTGCTTTTGTTACCTATAGTGAACACCATCCAACATGGCTGCCACTTTTATTCCCTTATGAATGATTACAAACCACCTATAGTGAACACCATCCAACATGGCTGCCACTTTTATTCCCTTATGAATGATTACAAACCACCTATAGTGAACATCCTCCAACATGGCTGCCACATTTGATTTCATTGTTGTGGCAATTGTTTTGCTGTTTGTTTATTTATATTTTCATTTGCTTTTGTTGTTGAGAGTGTTAGTGATGGTTGGTGTCATTGTTCGTTTGTCTTTTTTTATCATGTTAACTCACATACTTAACTAAAAATGAGTCCAACTTAACAATGAATCTAGTTCAGACTTTCATTATCTAAAAGTCAATATTCATCGCCCACACTTGTATATTAACTGTTTTAATCACCTCACACTGCTACGACCGAATAGCTCTCTATAAAACCCTATACATTCGGTTCTTTTTTAGCAATAGATCTTTTCCAAAGTCACTTGAGAGACCAGACCACAAACAATGGTCGAGGTTAGATTTTCATACATATAAACTGTATTAATCAAGTTCAACATCGACAGAACCATTGTTTCGTGATTATTCCAGCAAATTCGATAAAGTAGGTATGTTACTAGCAGAGTATATGCACGATGGAATATACTGCACTAAAAATAAATTTGGGAATAAATCTTTTAGGTTAAGAATTCAGAGAAATTTTCATCTTCATTTGTCCATAAGACAAACAAAGGGAAGTGACTCGAACATGAACATTTAAGATATGACTCGGTATGGAACTAAGAAAGATTGTCATTATATAGCAGTGAAATATTAGCTATAAAAATGAAAAAAAATGAAAATTTAGCCAAAATCTTGCCAAATATTAAAAATTTTGAATAAAATTGAGGGGAAAAGGAAAAAATTAAATAATAAAGAAATAACAATAAATTGTTTTTATGTAAACTTAGAAGTCAAGACTAACCTTATCTGCAATTCTTGTTGCTTACTGCTTCAAGACTGAAAAGATATGTTTTTGACACCACAAAAGTAGCTTAACGTTCTAACTGTTTCGTTCTTCTCGTCGAACAGTGAGAAAACGAAAATTATATCCCATTATAGACGTGCCTTTTCTAATGAGACAGTAACATTGGACCTCTAAATCAATAAACCAATTCTCAAGATATGAAATGTTTGAGTAGAGCGCCGAAATGAAAGAAATCAGAGTACTTGGTCTATCGAATTTAATTAAGATTCTCTATAGTACCTCGATAACAAACGCATATATCGTTATTAAATTTACGAATGCAGATGTCCTATGCTCTAGAAAAATATTGCTTTTAGGTGAAAAGCTCGTTGAATAAACAGCAAAGCAACAACGAAAAGAAACAAAAAAAATATTGCTTAAACCATGACGAAACTATGATGTCATTTTAGAATTCGTATAGACGTATATTCGTATATTCGCATTGAATGCAGCTAGCGAAAGACCACCTCGTTTCGTTGACAGCAAAAACAATTAAAAAAGATCCCAGAGGTTAAAATTTAATTGTCAAACGAATTATGCATTTTCCTTATTGGTTTCTGTCGCTACTAACTTCTTTATCGTTTTCATTCTAATATTAAAGGTTTCAAAAAATCGTTTTCTTAATTAAAGAGATATATATTTTCTGAAAATGTTTCAAGATTTCCAAGGTGCTAGGCGTTTTTGATTGTTTCTTTTCGTTTATCTGCTAATATTCCACTTACCAACAGTAGTTTAAACACTCTAGTGATGTTAGAATGTTTGAATTTCCAGAATTTCCTTTGGGTCCTTCTGCAAATACTACAAACCTATTATATTCGCTGTTAGCTTCGTTCTGTTGTACGACTAGGCGTCTTTTATTGTTTATATTGAATTCATAAACTGTTTCAGAATAATTTCCAGATGCTCAATGGCGCTTTACAAAATCGTTATAACATTTATAAAAATTCAAGCATAAACTAATAATAAAATAAAATTCTATCATAACAAGTATACATTAAAGATAATGAATGCTTATTTAATAAATAAATATTAGAACTCGAAAATGGTAAATCTAAGTATTATACTCTAAGTAATATAAAACTATCTTTATTTTAAAGCTTCCCTAAAAAGTAATGCCTTTAACTTTGTTTTAAAATCATTAATACGATGTCTCATGTCATCGGGCAGCGCATTCCATAGTTTTGGTGCAGCTGTTTGGAAAGATCTATCTCCATCTCCAAGACTTAAGATTGCTTTTTGGTACCGTTGTATTCCCATCAGGTATTGCGGCCATCCGCCTAAAGACTTGAGTGCCTGTGATGGGATATTTCATGGTATACTACTCAAAACCATTGTATATAACTATTATCAACTTTTGGCAGCAGCTGAGCCTTTTCTATGTGCGCTCTAAAGTTGTGGAACGAAATCCCGCTGGACAAAGATATCAACATCTGTTGACATTTTTAAGAAGAAACGTAAGTAATCTTTATTCAATTTTTACGTTACGTTGTTGTTTTTCTTCTTCTTTTTCACGCTTTCATAGTTTAATGAAAGTACTTTTTGAGTACCTTAGGAATCTCAATCACATATTCATCTTTTTTTCCTATTTTTAAAAAGCATTGAGAGTTTTAAATGCATTGTTTCAAGAAATGAAGTATCATTATTATTACCATTATTATTATATACCGATGTCAAGTTGTCTAAAATATATGTGGCTCCCTAAGTCCTCCGATTCCCGGTCCTCCGCCAGGAGATAAAAAATGATCTGTCCTTTAATCAAAAGGGATTACAAAAATACCTCACAAATGAAATATATATGAGTTGCTCTTTACTCGATTTGGAAACAATGCAAAAAACCCCTTCAAATTTCATCCATACTCTAATTTAGCCCGCCTTACTTCGATATCAACAATGATGTTGGCGAGATGCTTTCATAATTTTGATAATTCAACCTTCAATCTCTACGATATATCCTGAAACAACCCTGCTATGTTTATTAAAGATAGAACGACTACTTTATCTCTCGCTAGTTGTCTCATACCGATCAAGACAGAGCCGGTTTTCATCTTTTTACGATACCCTGAACAACCTTCCAAAGTTCCTTACTGTCCTTAAAGATAGAATGAGTATTTTACCTCTAGCTAGCTGTCCCATGTCAAGAAAGACTTCGGTACAGCAACATGTTTACGAGATGCTTTTGTAGTTTTGACAGTGTTAAAGAAAATTTTCAAATTTTTACGATACCCTGAAAGTCCTGAAACAATCTTCCTCAGTTCCTTAAAGATAGAATGAGTATTTTATCTCTAGCTAGCTGTCCTATCCTATGTCAAGACAGACTTCGCTAACAATGACATGTTTGCGTGATAATTCATAGTTTTGAGTTTCTATTTATTGACTTACCGTACATCACATAGGACAAGTCTCGTAGCAGTACTTAGCACTTGTGGATTACAGATTTTTCATCGGTTATTTTCAAGGTTAAATGGTTTATAAATGCGTCTAATCTTGATACAAAGCTAATCACTTTCGATATCTATTGTAATAACTAACCAAGATAACATCGATCGTTCAAGAGGGGATCATATGTGACAGATGTCAACAATTCAGCTCAAAAGGAAGGGCTTCAAAATGTCAATTTTTGAAGCTAATCATTTTGGAGTTGGGGTTATAATGGAACAGGTTTAAACTTATCTGGGTTGTCACTTGGAAGTAATCTTACTTAAAACGCCAAACAACTCCGCTGAGGCAATTCTATGACAACAAAATAACATGTAAACTATGTGTTATCCAAGTAGTTTTTTAATTAGAAGATTGGCTTAACGGGAGATATATCCGACCACTGTCCGAGATGGAGATAACATCACCCTTTTATGTGGCTAACTTTAAAAATAGAATCTATACAAACAAACTAGTGACAAAAAGCCAAGTTACGTTTCGACCTCGTATATATTTTGAAGAAAATATCCCGATAGTTTAATTTTGGACTTCAATACTCATTTAATCCAATTTAGAGACAGTGTATTACTGAGGCTAGGAAGACTTTTTGTCAACCTTATTCACATGAGCTTTTGTACTTTACTAGTAGTTTAATGAGCGAATATAATTTTCACTCGCTCACGAACCTTTTCAGTTCGTTCATAGTATATGAAATGCGTTCGGTCTCTTCGATGAGTCTAGATCGGATAGCTAAATTCATAAAGGGAATGATGATTTGAGGGTCATGGCCTTAAGTCCCATAAACAATTATGACTATCATACATGCTATGCAAAACGAGAATGTCAATGAGGAGCCTGGAAACGAGTTTGCACGAAACCGAGGTCGGTCAGCCCTCGTTTGTTTACAGCAAGCACGAAGCACTGTGTTCTTGTAATATTTCGCCAGCATTTTTGCTTAGTTTTGTGTGGTTTTCAATGCCTTTGCACTGCTTTGTGCCACTTTCAAGGGTCACCGGGTTGCAGGAGGAGATAAATTTTCTTTGCTTTAAACTGATCAGTTTTGGCGGGGGTACAATCGTTATACCGACGCTTTGTTCTGCATGGATATTATTATTAGTTGTGGGAGTCCAACACGTACTAGGAAGGGAATTGGTTTATTATCAGTTCTTTGTCCAGAAATTGAAACAATTGATTGATTGATTGATTGATTTTGTTTTTGCTTCTTTCTTTCTCAGTTCTTGTCTTTTTGTCTGCCTACCGGTCTGTCTTTCCTTTCTTCCTTTCTTCCTTCCCTCCTTCCCTCCTTCCCTCCTTCCCTCCTTCCCTCCTTCCCTCCTTCCCTCCTTCCCTCCTTCCCCCTTCCTTCCTTCCTTCCTTTCCTCTTTCCTTCCTGATTCCTGCCTTCCTTCCTTCCTTCCCTCTTTTCTCCTTCCTTCCTTCCTTCCTTCCTTCCTTCCTTCCTTCCTTCCTTCCTTCCTTCTTCATTCATGTCTTCCTTCCTTCCTTCTTTCTTTCTTTCTTTCTTTCTTTCTTTCTTTCTTTCTTCCTTCCTCATTTCCTTGCTTTATCTCTTTTTAATCTGATATTTTAAAATGATTTCAAACTATTTGAGAATGAACATCAAGATAGCACTACACGTACTATATTTTATGTTTGACGCTTTAATATCTTAAAATTCTTCTATCATTTTTAAAATAGTTTATCGATTTATTAGCTGAATCATTTTAGAAACCGACCTTCATCATTAAAGTTAATCTAAAGCTATCGTAATATATATATTATTTCTGCCTCTCTAATGATATTTATTTTCTTTATTAATTATTAATTTACCACTTAAGTATATTAGTGACTGCATTTCAATTCTACACAAGTTTCATGACACTGAAATGGTTTTCGAATTTAAGCCATATGATTGGCTGGTGTGTATTTTCGTGTTCTTTGATTGGTTAATTAAGATATTGACGATCACATAGTATAGTAACATATCTGCATTCAATGAGCTTTTAGAGCGAGAAAGTAGTTCACTAGCTTGGACCACTTTTATAAAGTTAACAAGTTATTAGATCACATTTGTAGACAAATACCCCTCTATTCATTGAAAAGCTACTTAAAGCAAAAAACTAGTTTACTAAATGGGACCGATTTTATGAAGTTAACCATGTAGTCCAGTGTGGTGTCTATGTTGTACTTTCTACCAACAAATCTTCCGCCAAGCGACGAAAAATTATTTTTGCATGTGACGTCAAACTTTAAAGCTCTCTACCTCTTCCCCTCCTTCTCCCTCCCCTTCTCCCCGGGCCCCCAACCCTCCCCCTCACTCTCTAGGCACTCCGCCAAGTCCTGATACTTAGGTTATTAAAGTTTTGAATACTAAAGCAAATATTACGTATTACTAACGTCAGGATAAGTTACTAGATAAGTTTAGCTTACTATGCTTGTAGTATTGAAAAAAAGCTCAATAGTCCCCTTCACAGATACCGGCGCCATCTTGAAAGGTAGCCGTGCCTCTGCATCGAAGCGAGACGAACGGTGAGCTCGCAATGATAGAGACCTGTGAATGATTGTTCAAGGTGTTAAAAAAGGTCTCTATCATTGCAAGCTCACCGTTCGTCTCGCTTCGATGCAAAGGCATGGCTACCTTTCAACATGGCGCAGGGAACTGTGAAGGGGACTATTGTGAAGCTTTAAGTCTGGTTGCTTCTTATTCACTTCCAATTATAGTTTTATACCAGCTTTTTTTTTTTGAAGAAGAAGAAGTTCATAATCACTTTTGATGCTTTTGAATCGAATCGAAATATGGCGACCAAATTGAAGAACTATTTTTCTGGACTGACCAGCCTCTCATACTGATATCAAGTGAAAATATACTTTTATTTTTCGACTTGGACACGGGGCTAGTCATTCATAAACAATAGCTATTCAAATTGGTCGACATATATCGATTCGATGTATACGATACGTATTTTAGTCTGTTAGTCTGTTAGCAGCTCTAAGCAGTTTACCTTTGTTTGTTGGTGCTTATCAGAACTTAAGTTTAAATAGATTATCCCCTGAATATATCAAAGTCATCAATAGACTCTTAGTATGGGAATGTTTTTCTTCATTTCTAACTGCGTGTTTGATCCCTCGAGCCTGTTATGAGTTAGATACCACGCGATATAATGATCTTTGGTTAATATAACTAATAGTACATGACGGGTAGCGTTTGACTTTCATCATACGCTGGTAATGAGATTCATTCAGCTGATTGATACCAAGCAATAGAATACTCTCTGGTTGATAGCACATAACGGGCAGTGTTTGCCTGTCATTGTAGGCTGGTAATAAGATTAATAAGATTCATTCAGCTGATTGATACCAAGCAATAGAATATTCTCTGGTTGATAGCACATGATGGGAAGTGTTTGCCTGTCATTGTAGGCTGGTAATGAGATTCATTCAGCTGATTGATACTAAGGAATAGAATACTCTCTGGTTGATAGCACATGACGGGCAGTGTTTGCCTGTCATAATAGGCAGGTAATGAGTTTCTTTTAGCAGTACCGTACTTCTATTTCATTTAATATGTTGCGTCAAAACTCGAGAATATTGTTCAACTAATTATGGCATGAATTTGGAGCGAGAATGTGTTCTTTTTTTCTCGTTGACGTTGATTCCATCCTCGATTTTATACCAAGGCTTGGTTACTTTTCAAGATGGCGCATATAGACGAATGCTGATTGGATGCTTGATCTGTCAATCACAAACGCCACCTAAATGTAAGAACGTGTTTTTAAGAGCTTGAATCGATGTTGTTTTTGAGGTCTTGAAGCTCAATATCCTTTCCTCCACTGGTCTGTCCATTCGTAGACTTGATTGTGCTGCATCGCGTTGTATGTGAGTAGAGTCTGACGGTCTTGTATGTTTGACTACTACACGGGGACGAACATAAGTCTTTGATATTACGACGATAATCTTTATTAAACACAAAATAGATCCAGGGATTGATAGCACTGTTTGAATGTCCCAACAGAAGACCAAGAAATAACATTAGTGGTGATATCTCACAGCTATGTATCCCGTACTTGAAGTTGACCATCATGAGGTAGATGTGGAATGGAAGCCAACAAAGTGCAAAGGCTACCACCACTGTAATCAACATCTTAAGCACGCGTCTCTTAGCAACATCCTCGAGTCTCTGATTGGCCACTGTGACATTTCCTGGTACGTGTCGTATCCATACTTTGTGAATAACACACGAGTAGAGATAAGTAATAAGAACGAGGGGGATTACGTACATTAAAATGAAAAGAGCAAGGGTGTAATACTTAGGGGCGTCTACATTCTTCTTGCTGTCTAACGGCTCATCCCATTGCCATTTTTCGATGCAGTGGTACTGGCCTTCCTCTTCAAGTATCCGCATTGCATAGAGCACGGGAGAACATATTGCACACGAACACAGCCATATAAAGGCAATAAGAACCTTGGTCTTGGTAGCATTAAGAGGGCTTTTCAGCGGAAACATGATAGCGAAGTATCTGTTAAATGCAATAGCTGTCATAGATAGTATGCAACAGTTCTGGGAAACACCACTTACAAAGCTCACAAATTTGCAAAGAAATTCTCCAAAAATTCCACCAAACCAGATGGTAGGAAGGTGATTGGCGGCCCGCACAAAGTACCTCACCATCATCGGCATGTTTATCACTGCGATCAGTAAATCCGCGACAGCGACGTTTACGATCAAAAGATTCACTTCGGTTCTCATTCGTTGGCTTGTCGTGAAGACTCGGATCACAATGATATTGCCGATCAAGGCTGTGATTGCAAGGATGATGTATGTTACTGCCTTAACCCATTCAGCGGTCGGGTTGATAGGAGGATCGGTACACATTGCTTCAGCAGTCGTGTTGTTTGTATTGTCCATGGCACGACGATACCTTTCGATGGAGATCTTTTTTTCACGTACCTAAGTATATAATTGCAGTGGTTTGAATTTCAAAACTTTTTTTAAAATAGAGGCTTAGCACCATCACGTAACGGCAGCCATGTTAGATGGCAGAAACAAATACAATCGTTTTACATAAGAAAGAATTCAATTCCCGAGAGCAAAAGGATAATTTCATTGTTCTGCCATCTAACCACAGGTAGTCCAAGCTGTGTTATGGGAACGGAGCCGGCACGATGGAAAGCCTCTATTCCAGGAACAAACGTGAGGTCAACATTGACGGGAAAAAGTTATACAAGGGGTCTGTTCGAGCAGGCGCACGATAAATATGAATACTAATCGTATTTGCCATTCCGAGGTTGAGAAAGCGACTGGGTCGAGTTGGAATTGCAGTGCATTGTGGGGCGGTTTCAGGGCTTTTCAAGATGGCGTCTATTATACAAGATGGCGTCTATTTTCGTCCCCTAAAAAAGCCCCAAAATGCTTTGCATTGCCAACTCGACAAATCTTTCTCCTCATCCTTCCGAATAATAATATCCATATCAATCTCCCATCGAATTTGATGCTAATGATCCAAACCGGATTATTTTGTAGCGTGAAATTAATAGCCAAAACTTCATTCCATTTCCAAGTAAGCTTTCTAGCTCTTTTCGCCTTTTCTTCTCTTCTACTAAGTAATACCCTATTAATAGCGCTACTGTCATTACTAAAACATCGTCTATGCGATATCTTAAACTATCGACACGAGCGATTCATCAAAAAAACAGCAACAAAATTGATGAACGTCAAAAACGAGGTCAAATTTAGCATACCTGAAGAGCAATAACTCAGCTCTTTTAACTAATGGACTGCGCATTTATATTAACGATGAAAAACAATAACAAGTACCAAGAATATAAGAAGCATGTTATATATGACGTTCGTTTAGGAGGATTTCTAAGCCAGACTTCATGGGAGAGCTACCTTTCGTAACGATGTTAGTATACCATAGAAATTCTATTGAATATGGGCTTCTAATATGAGTCAGTACAGACTTTAGTCTTAATAACCTTGGTTTTTACTCATTGACGCAATATTGATAATTGCTACGGTGAAATATCTTACCAGAAGCTTTGACTTAAGCACATTTATTACACAAATATTTATAATACTGTTCAAAGAAAAAATATGCTCTATTATATAATTAAGACGTGATTGACGTTAAAGAACGATTCTTTAGTTTTGAATAGGGTTTTTATTAGGAGATGTCAAATCCTTTGGAGATTTTTGCTATTACATTTTCGACCAACATTTCATAATAAATGACTTGATATTGGAGTTCAATGCTATAGATAACGCATTAAAAATATTCTAAGTCACCTGAATAAGAAAAAAATTCCAAGAAATTTCTCCGCCCATTTAATGAAATAGATAATGAATAATCCTTGGGTACCGCGGGAATATAAATTCATTAAAACACTCTAGGTTGAAAAGCGTATAAATCGTGGCGCACTTACGCCAACCCTGAAGAAGTGCCAAAATCATTAAAGCTTAGCTTAAAAAAACTCAATTCATTTTTGAATTGATTATCACCTTAAATAAAGACATTATTCTATATAGATATATTTCATTTAATTGAGATTTCTGCCTTTTGAATTAATCTAATTGGATTGAAGGCCGGCTGGTTTTTCATGGATGACAGAAGAACACTTTGCGCCGGAATCGTTACGCAGAAGAGAAACGATTTCTGTGGGAAGTTTTCACTTGCTCTCAATCTGGCCCGGAGATGGGGACCCTCGAAGTGCTGACATAAACATTGCAATTTGAATGTACACAAACCAAGCTATTCTACCTAATGTAGTTTTAATAAACTTGCTTGTTTGTTTTATTTTATTTAGTTCTTTCACACTTCATATTCCGCCCGTATATTCATTATTCAGCGCCGTAAATAACTCACGAGAAAAGTACTGAAAGCGACCCCCGGGCCAAAACAAATTATAGGAATAGAGTATATCTATGCTATAGTTTGTGTGCAACAATTGGCAGATCAGCAGTATATAGTATTATATCTTACTACTGTTTGGCGTAATTAAATGTTGTTAGAAATAAAGACTCTTCTAATAACATAGTCGAGTCAAACCAGTTTGGGTTTTATGCGTTTGCAAAAAGAATTCCTATTTTTCCAATCTTACTAGCTGCTTCCCCAAAAAGACTTTCAAATACATACTTTACGATAGATATAATCTTGTATTCAGTGAGAAAAAAAGGCCCACTTTTTATCCTCCTCTCTCAGAGCGCAAGAGAGTTTGATTGTGTTTGAAGAAGGATTTCTGAAGTTCGTATTCGTACTTCAACAAAAAAATATGCAAATATTCAGTTTTCTAGAAATTTTGAATAGAACGTTTCACCGACCTGAGACAAAAAAAAAAAAAATCTATTTAAATAAATTGTGTCTGTAGGAGATCGGAAATCAGTGGCTGACCGAGTAGCAACGCTGCAAAATGCAATATATTCAACATAGCTTCTTACAGATTGGAATAAATATGAAGCATAACTTTGGGTATAAAATGTGTTGTTTTTTTTTTCGTATTTGAGCCAGAAGACACAAACGCACAAATATTCTGTTTAGTGTCAGATCTGCCTTTTCAGATCTCCGACAGACAACGTTTTTTGAAATTTAGGTGACCGAGACTAAGCTGCGAAGAGTCTCCGGCATCAAAGCGCACATCCAAGGATGCTGATTCTACGACAATACATCTATCTTTCTGCTGTTAAATAAAACTTACGATATATTCTAATTTTTAAATATATAAATTGAATATTACTTTGAACCATTTTCTATGATTGTCTACGTGTTTTATTCTGACCTTTTTAGTTTTATTCTAGTTTAGATAAGTGTGCTGGTATATACTGATCGTATATACAGACTAAGCGACTGCTTCAGGCGCGAGAAATTCAGATTGAGCTTTTGACATTGGGCAATATTTGAGAAAGGATTTCCGTTCCTGTGTATTAATCTTTATCAACGTGTTCACTTATTCCCTCTTGTATCCCTTCCTCTCTTCCTTTCACTTTTTTTGACATTTCTCTTTTTCTTCGTTTTAATTAGACTTTTTTTTCTTTTTCTTCTTTTCTCCCCCCCCCCCCCCCCCCCCCCCCCCCCCTAGTTTCTCTAAACTACTCGGTGTATTGCAGTACAAGGCTAGTGTTAAAATTCCTGAATCGCTATTGTGCAAGGTAGAGCCGGATTAATAGTGTTTTACTTCGTTGTAAGTCAAACAAATCATTGAGTGTTATTCATGCATTCCTTGCTATCTTGTCTCTCTCAGTTACCTAGGTATAACTGTCATTTTGATCTGTTCTGTACAATCAATCGACAATCGATTCGAAGCTAGTAAAATATGAATTGATAGGCGGCAACAAGATGTTAAGATAAGAAAAGAAACTTTTTCAGATTGAATGCTTTTCGAGCGGCAGTAATTCCCAACTTTTGCACGTTTTAAAAACGGCCATTATCCCGCTCCACCGCATCGTTACGAAAACCAGTTGTGGGCGATAAGCAAAATAATTCTAGTCGTACTCTTAAATCGTGCATACCAGCGATCATTCTTGGTTCAAACTGAGTTGAAGTATCTTTGATCTAAAACTTTCCGATAATCATTTTTTTTGCGTATAATTATGATAACTTGAACAAAACTAGGAACCGGTAGATCGGTTTTGACAACAAAATTTTTTTATTACCATCATATTCGGAGAACTTCTCTTTTTTTTTTAATTTGAGGGATTTTATTTATTTATTTCAGTAGTATACTGGAAATGGTTTTCATGTATTAGTATAAAGGGTCTATTTCTTTTGCAAACATATATATTCGTATATGGTTATTTTGATATGTAATATAAGAAAGGAAAAGGACAGAATATATGATAATAGTGTAAGATTTAATTTAAAAAAACATGACTTATGCATCCAGTCAGTCAGTCAGTCTTTCCAGTATTAATATATCTGGATCTCACTAAACTTGCAATTTTGAGCAGTTCAAATTACGCTCGACTACAAGAGGTTAAAAGAAAGAAAGAAAGAGTCTTAACAAATACTTACACGTAATTTTACGGCCACAATCAATGAATAACTATAGATTCCTGTTTCTTTTCCTTCTTTGCTCATAAACTCTGCAAGACAAAACATTTAAAAAACAAAAATAATAATAATTAACTGAAATATTTGAGAAAATCCTGAAAAGATAAAGAATCCATGAAATCAAAATTGCTCAAGTCTTTTTCGACCTAGAATGCGGTATAGAGTGTTCTTGACGGCTGATTTTCGATGTTGTAAGCTTCAGAATGAAGTTTTAAAGTTGTCGTAAAGTACCAAGCGTTCTCTATCACGTTCAACAAAAAAAATCACACCAAAAAAGCCTGACATCAGCTTTCAAGTCATTACTCTTACATCTGGTCGCCTGGCAACGAGCATTACTCCAGCTGAATGAAAGGCAAGCCGTCAAAAAAATCGTCACTCTCCTTTGCTGGCAATGGAAAACCGATTGTAAAGTAGATTAATAATATTATAATACATGGGCATTTTTATTCAGGAAATGGTACGATATGTGTGTGCACAAGCACTTGATTTTTTCCGGTGTTTGTAGAGTTTTAAAAATTGACTTTAATTAAGATAAATTCCAAGAACTTCATCGAAGAGACTCCTAATGTCCTAATCGTTATTTCAGCCATGCAATAAGACCTCGTTTTTAAAGCCAAGATTGATAATATTTACGTTCAAGCAACGTTTTCTAGATGTTTGAAAAGATATATAAACCTAAGAGGTTTGTAATGAGCGATATGTTACTAATGAGATTGCAAATGTCAATTTTTGTTGTTAAGAGCAAAAGTATTAATTTCTCAGAATATAAAAATGTAGACAATTTTTTTAAATATCATTCAAAGTGATTTGTGTTAGAGAAGCATAAGTGACGATTTGCTGTACGTTATCACTATATACTTGCGTCCTTCCTGAAGAACAGTTCCAGACAAAATTCAAAAGTGGCTTTATTGGATTTTTCGTTTTGTCTTGAATGGCTGTTTGCTTTTCATTTTGTCGCCGAAGATTATATTTTTTTAGTTTACTTTATAGCTCAGCAAGCAGGTTTGTTTGTATTATTGTATTATTAAAGAATGATGTACTGCTCTAGCAGTTCACTTATTCTAAGCTTGTATTCTATATAGCCATGCATTCTGAGTGTTTTAGAGAAAGTTCAATATCAATAACAAAAGACTTTAAACCCATTGTAAATAAATTGATCGGCGATAAAGAGTGCGCTCTCAATTCTTTTTTGGAATATGATTTTTAATGAAAGCAAATGGAGAATACTTTTGACGGGTCTCGTGGTAATAAAAATAATCCTCGACCAGTTGAAAACATCTGGGAAGATTCAAGGGGATTCGAACTCTAGTCAAATTAAACGTAGCAATATTTTGAACAGTATAAGAAAAAATATCATTGATGAAAAGGGATATTTTGTATTTTTTTAAGTTAAGTAAGTCGGTTCCACATTAAAGTCGGGCAGGTTGTAGCAATAGTAAACACAAACACATTTTGGTACGAAATTTGTCTTTTAGGAGGTTTAAAATTAAATCCCTTACAACCAACAAGGAAGTAATTGACTTCAATATACATCAATATACATCAATATGCATCGTAGACGGCAAAAATACAGAGCACAAAACTCCGTATACTGAATAGCAGGTTTGATGTTTTTTTCTCCAATTTTTGCGAGACAACATTTAAGTTAAAAATGAATACAAATTAGTGAACGATTGAATGATATGCACTTTACAGTTTGCGTAACACGTAAAAGTAAATGAATCATAAATTAAATCAATTGTTTTGAATATTTTCTTTAAATCTAGGAAATAAATACTTACCTTTGTTAGTTCGAAGCCCTAAAACAGGTTTAGATATTGACCGCAAAATGTTATTTCATTATAACCTGTATTACTTTAATGAGCTGTCGACTGAGGTCTGTGTGGGTTTTTGAATATGAGTATGTTATTTACTCTGAGGTTCTTTAAAATGTTATCAATGATTTAATGATTGAAAACCACGCAGTAAAATAGGTTGGATTTTAATTTCAATGCGTTGAAATGCCATAGATTGGTATACGGCATGCAGTCGAAAATGATACACTAGACTCGTAAAAGATATTTCATTGTAATTGAATCAGCTTCTTATGATACTGAGACAGATTCCGGAAATGGACAAACACCAGGTCACGAAATAAAATAAAAGGACAAACTGAAAGAATGAAAACATGAGGGCATAAGTGTTGAGAGCCGGCACGCTTTGCGACATCACCATACTGAAGAGTGACTATAAATCAGAGAGAATGCGTTAATACAGAAGGAAGTAATATCGACAAAGGCACTGAATCTTATCCACGAAATTCGATCTCGATAAGGAAAAGGGGAGTAAAATAAGAATGGAACTGGAGGAAAGATAAATAGATCCAAGCCGAATCATCCGCGCCTACAAAACAAACTCCCAAAAAAATGCTTTAACCTTGCTTACTGGGTACCCAGTCGATCTTGCTCTCATTAAAACACGCACTGGTCATTCTCTCTTTTTCATGATTAGAACTATTACATTTGAGTAGAGTAACTGGAATACTACTTAGAGATAGAGAGGTTTTATCAGGGAGTTCTAATGGACAAATCGAACAGCACAATGAACTTGGGGTTGGTCTGATGGATAATAAAATTCTTGAACTGACCGAGAATAAAGGTGCTTATTTAATTGAGCTGAAAGCACACATTAAAAAACATGGATTGAAATGAACCAATGATTCTTTGAAACTAGCGCTCAGCTTACTGAAAACCATCTCCTTATCAGATCTAGAAAGCTTTACTATTCGCTTTAAGCCTTCTGTACATTTAATTTTGGTACTAAAGAGTATGTTCGCAATTGAACACAGAACTTACCTTTAGTATATATTGACTTCAGTATGTTCGCTTTGGATTTCCCCCCTCAAAGACGGTTTAGAATCAATGTGTCCACACGATAGATCTCATGTGAAATTAAATGCACTTGCTCTGATCTTTGGCTTTTTTTTCTTTTTCGTAGGTCACGTCTTATTGGTTAAAAGTATTTCTAACCTTGAATTCTGATTGGTCGTCTTCCTTCCGGCGACGCTCCCACAAAATCCCGCCGAAAGCCTCTAAATGCAATTATTTATTTACTCAATTCTGGTTGGTCGAGAGGCATTTGAATCCGTTCTGAAGGTATAAACAGAGTTCTTATGTGTCATTTTTGATGGTTTTCCTTGTTTTGTGTATATATTTACCCAAAGAATAACAAGTAGTTTTTGTAAAATATATCTTGTTCACCTCAACAGCTTTTAATTCTTATTTGTCAAAATGAAACATTTAATATGAGATTTTAGACCGAATAGATCTTGGTCTTTCGACAACTTGTATCAACAAACATGGCCTCAAATGAAAACCTTGAAAGCAAAATATTTTTAAATAAAAAACAATTTCCATAGCTGTTATTCCAAATGAAGCTTTTGTTGTTCTTTCTGTTCCAAGGGGAAGTGGTTCTTTATCACATTGCTTTTGAAAACCAATAATATATTTTAAGACAAAGCTTACAGACTTTGAACTGGCCGGCAGAAAAAGAGGAAGGAATAGATTACAAGGAATAAAAATACACTTGGTCGGTAACAGGGTAGGTGAAGAGGATTATTCAGTTGTGTAGTTTTGATTGTATAACTTTTTAAGCCTTTTTTGTATTTTTAATTTTTAAATATCGTGAAATAGCGCTAGCGTTTCAATTCACTGTGTATATTCCTTTTAATATTGTCGTGTTTTTAATTTATTTCACTGATTTTTAAGATGAAAGATTGTCACAAAGTTCACTGGATTGACTCTTTCTTCCCAAATAAACAAACATTCAAAATCTTGTCTCTAGAATTGCATTTGAAAATACATAGTGTAGTCTTTTAAGCAGTCGTACATTTTCTCAATTAATTATGAATTCACACTTACCTAATAAAATGTAAAGCTTTCCTAGCCCTCCCCTACCTAGTTACCTTCAGATTTGCACTAAATCATTTTAAATCAAATCAAATCAATTTAATTACCGAGAAATGTCAAAGGACAGCCAAAAGGTCTCCATCCAAATACTCTAAATTGCTTCTTAAAAAAAGAATATACAGAAACTATTCTAAACTGAAAGTTAAATACCGAATATCCTGGGAATTAGCTCCAAACAGTTTCCATATACGTCCGTGGCAGGTCCCCTAACGTGTGGGAATTAGGTCCAACAGATTTAATTAATATCATAGCTTATGCTTAATTTTCTTTCAAACACTGAAAACCCAGCTTAGGTTATTAGAGATGAAAATTAAGGACAAAAAAGATTTGCTGTACTTGCATCAAAAAAACTATTATTTTATCGGTATAAGTTTCTAACTTAGAAAGTCCAACATTTTTTGGTAGGCTATTCTTATTTAAATCATGAGAGCACATCTTATCTTGCTAATCGTATCTCATATAGCCGTCCTTTCATCCATAGAAACATGCAGAGTCAATTCAAATGAGCATTAAGCTAGGTAACGGTGCATTTCTCAAGGAATTATGTCCTCGATCGCATTAATCGACTTTCTAGAAACCTACTCAAGGCTATTAGTAGAAACTCAAGATTTGAAGACTTATTTGCGCATGCGCCTTGATTCGCACGACACGAGTCTTAGGCACGTATTTTCAATTCTAGTCATAGCGCGAGTTTCCGCGGAAGTTTATTAAACTATCAAATACGTTGATAAATGTTTTTGTGCTAAAGGAAGTTAGAATAATATGCAATATCCCTCGTTACACGTACGTACCAAGATTAATCTTAAATGAGAGAAGAAAGTTTGTTGTTCAAGAAGTATTTCGATTTTTCTAGAAAAGAATTATCCAGAATATTCTTAGTTATTAGACATACTTTTCTTACTTAACGGCTGTGACGTACGAACACGTAGGAGGCTAGGTATTGTCCTTGTTATTGTAAGGTATTTTTGCTTTATCCGATATATAAATAGCTTATCAGAGAATAAATAGCCAAGAATTATGGTATTAAATATATATACGTTAATTAGAAACAAAGATTTGAAAGGTTATAAGCCGCCTTTTTTTCAGTCAGGTATTGTTTTACTGTAAATTGATCACCATGTGGGCGTCAGAGCAGATTTTATAAAAAGGCACGACACGGCTCCGTGCGGCAACCAATAAACGACATCAATTCAACTTATCACAGCACAATCGCAACTGCTCACTGCTCATCCAATGAAAATACTTGGATGCGGCGCCTTTACGACACTTCATCTCCGTACTGTGGGTTTCCCGGACAATACCTTCACGTGATATGTAATGGTGTCACACTTGACCAAAACACATCTTACGTGATGTCAGTAAAATCATGCGATTTAAGCCAATTTTGCATAAATTTTTGCCTCGTTCGCTTAGAGTGTAAAACATGAACAGAGTTTAAAGTGTTTTGACTAAACGGGTTTAGAAAATTATCTACAAACGCAATGCAACCTTTTATGCCCGCAAAACTCAGTTCTCATGCATGACTTTCCTTTATGTTGTACAACGGAAGTTAGCAGATAGTTCATGATGCTTGTAAAACTAAATTTGAGGACCACTGGGTTATTAGTTTGATTGTTTGAATTATAAATGTTTTGTGTTACCCTGATGAAATAAAGTCAGTTCATTTAAAAGTTCATTTAAATACTCGCATATTATAGAAGCCAGGCAAACAAAATTTAACTTAATAACTTTTGGTGTGAATGGAGAAGAATTAGTTGAAGCAAGAATTTTTTTTATATGGTGAATCAGATGGCGGCATAAAATCCATAACGTTATCATTTGTAAGACATAAGAACCTTAATACTGATCTAAAAGATTACTGTTTTTTTCTAAATTAAATTGAAAACCTTTATCTTGAACATCGATATCTTGATTTTCATTTCTCTTGTGTGACTTTTTCTTTCTCGATTCGTGGCTACTGAACTTTCTTTTTTTTTTTCAAGAAAGTCCGCCCAGAGAAAAAACTGAATCATGCACCTTGATGGAAAAACTTTTCTTTTTTTCTAGTAAGGTTTAAATCAGACGGTGATCCTGCATGAATATCAATATTTAATTATTTCCAGTCATTAGTAAGGAATGCAGAGGTAATCAGTGAACGAGAGGGGAACTGAATATGTGAGCTTTTTACTTATTAATAGAGACGAGTCTTAGTTTGACCATCACATGTATGTATTGATCTCTCACTTGATTCGAGGGTTTTTCTCAGCACGCAAAACCTAATTACACGCTAAATTCCAATTCCATCTGTGAGTTGGCTATGCCCTGACTTTTATCAGCCAAGAGGTTGTTTCAGGGTTTGATATGTGAGTTTGCCGTACCCTGATTTAGATCAGCACAGAGGTTGTTTCAGGGTTTAATCTGTGAGTTTGCCGTGCCCTGCCTTAGATCAGCCCAGAGGTTGTTTCAAGGTTCAATCTGTGAGTTTGCCGTACCCTGATTTAGATCAGCACAGAGGTTGTTTCAGGGTATCAATAAAAATTAAAGGAGATATGGATCGCAATGAGTTTGATGCTTGAGGCTTAACAATTGAGACCAAATCATTTTCCACGTTACTCTTTAATCAGATTTGAAGTAATGTTTCAAACATGCGAGAGAGTTCTTCCTCCGATTTCCAAACACCGAAAAGTGAGTTGAAAAAACGAGGCGCAGCCGACTTTGAGGTGTTTGGAAATCGGAGGAAGAACTCTCTCAATTGTTTGAAATTCCTTCTCAAACTCATGAATGTTTCTTGGAGAAAATCAAAGAAAAATGTTACGAAATTTAATGCAAATTAAGAACACATTTCCAAACCACCGTCACAGTAGTGATTTGCTTTGCTTTCTCCTCATTAAATATTCATGAGTCTTAAAAAATAATTTGAAAGGTTTTGTAAACTTTCACGATCCGATAATAATGATTTTATTCACGCCTTGGAAATCCCCAAAATCTACGCTCTTTCATTAGATTCCGCTAGAGCAATATAAGCCCTCATAGTACCGAAGTCAAGTATACTGAATTGATCGTCATAGTTATCGGTGTAATTTAAGAAAACAAAAGAGGTTGTACACGATTCTTGACACGATCAGGAGGAAGTAAGCAGGTAGATAGCTAGATTCGAATTTGGAGAAGTTATAGAATGAAAAATATTTTTGCTGAGAAACTGCATGGTGACAATTGATTCGAGCAATCATAAGTGTTGGTCTTAGTAGTGCTTTCCTAAGGTTGAGGGAGGGAGGGAGGGAGGAGGGAGGGAGGGAGGGAGATCAGAGAGATCAGATCTAGTTGTTTTTCAATCTGCATATCGTCTCTGTCATCGATACACCTCCTACATTTCATCTCATTTATTCCCCCCAGTTGTGGTTTAAATGAAAGTTTTTGTTGTTTGGAAGTCTTAGTTTTATATGACTTCCTTTGAGCCAGAGATTAGTGTTTCATTAGTGTGATTAGTGTTAGCAAATCAACTTAGAAATATTCGCTTTTAAAGAAGAGTAACCACGATATGTATTCTTGTGAACTAGATATATATTTATGCTATTTATCCTTTGACTTGATATAAGTCTTACGACTTTCATTGATATAATACTGCTCTCCATTTGGATTTAAAAAAACTTCCTGTACTATTTTTTTCTTTCTTCTTCCTCTACTACGCGCGATCCAGACTCAGAAATGTAATTCTAATTCAACTCTTTAATTCATTTATTTGTTATAAAACTGCGGGAAACGTTTTTTATTATTTTATATCAAGCGAGTCTCAAATATATTTCTCTTTAAGCCCAGGAAAACATCAAAAAGAGACATTCAGTTTTTCCTATTTTTGTATATCCGCAAGAATATGAAAATAGCACGTAAAATGCCGCGCAAATTGATATTGCAAAAACAGCTAGGCTCAGTTTTCCCGGTTCGGTGTTAAAAAAGGCTTTCTTTACACACTTAATACGTAGTGATTTTATAGCCGTAAAATCCTGATAAGCTATACTAATAGCATTGGCTGTACGTCCATAAGCACTCGATTTCCTTAGAAAGTAAGAAAAAAATATTTACAAAATCATCGACTTTACGGGATCACTTTGAAATTTCTTAGTTCGAAATCTTTTCAAAGTTAACTCAGGCTTCGGCTGTCATGTTTATATCAGATATATTTGATTAATCTCAGAGTAATCTCCAAAACACACTGATTAAAAAATCAAATCTCTTTTTAGCGCAGCACCAGTGGAATATGTCAACTTACCTTACAGATTATATCTGTGCCCTGGCACTGATGACGCAAATGGGATATTTAAAATGAGGATATCTGGAAACGTTCACTAAAGTTGAGTTGTTTCCCGTCACAGTTTGCGCGTTTGTTTGAAGAAACATCTCAGTGTAAGCAGATGTGTTTTTCTGCTTTTTACCGACGTTGGATTATACAGATGTACTTAGTAAAGCTTGGAGTTGAGATAATGCACAAGTAGTACGCCGCCGGATGTCGTACACTCGAAGTACACTCGAAAACAACACAAACTAGCTGAAATAGAACTCTCTAGAACCTTACCAAAGAGCTAAACAAAAAAAATCGTCAATTACTAGTGTAATAGAGTTACAATTTCATTGATATACCGGTTGCTTTGGAGATATTCCGATGCTATAGGTTTGGTGAATTGTCTTTTTAAGAGAGTGTCTATTCAGAGCGAAACATTTCCGAAAATTCAAAAACTACATATTCTTTTGTTTTTTAAAACGAAGATTAGTAGGCTCAAACGGTTCCGGCGATATAAACTGAAGCTGAATTAATCATTATTCCTTACCTAACGGGCTCTAAAAGTTTGATTTAAGTTCTCAAAGCCTTCCAATATTGAATCCTGGCAAAGCATACAGTGCCAACAGCCCTTGGAGATAAAAAAAAACAAAGTTCCACTGACCTACTTCAAGTTTTCTTATACGTCCAAATTCACGTAACGAATTCTTCCGCCTACAGACTAAAACGTATACCAATGCAAGAGGAAATGTTGAATAGTTTAACGTTTAAACTTAAAAGATCACAACGTGAACATATTATTTCATTGTATCTTCTATTGAAGATCTCCCATTGAGATTTTCAAACAGTTTCAAAAAGTTGTTGAGAACTCAAAGCATTTGATTGGCTGTGCTTAATCACGTGACTCTAAAACTCTATATACGATCATTATACCGACAGCTTGATGTATTGAACTTTTCTATGTAAAGAATGAGAGACAAAAATCTAATTGTTTGGTTTGATAGAAATTTGCATGATATTGTCAAAAGCCGCAGAACGCACGTACGATTTTAATTAAACCAAAGCTATCTATTTGGCAGTACTTTTGGTTATATTTTGATATTATCTAATATGAATGAAAAATTTTATCCAGAGCAGTCGTAGGATTTAAGATTTTTGTCTTCACAATGAAAATATGCGCGGCTTTCACGACCCAAGCAACTCTAAAGTAGAATTAAAGGGTATTTTGTCGGCGCCCGTTCATCGGATTTAAGACAACAAAAGGCTAAATTTGGTTATTTTTTTATTGAAAGAAGCAAAAAAATCTGTATATTTGGGTACAAGACACGTGAAAGGGCTCGATCTGAGACGATAATAGTTGAATGAGTGAAAAATTAAAACAACATTGTTCTCTTATGGGTCTGTGCGTGACATGGATGTCTTTGCCATCAACAGGTGATCAAAAATTGTTTTCCAGCCTTCCATTCTGGACAATTTCACATCATAATATTTTGATTTTAGCTATTCATACTGTTGTAAAGTTCTAGCAAGTTCTTATTCTGCAAACAAAAAACAAAAAAAAAAAACCAAACAAACAACAAAAAAAACATAAAATATTACATACATCCCGTTTTATACTAAAAGAATTTAAGTTTATCCAGCGGTCGTCCGTCGTAAGTTATAACGGTTATTTTTGTTTTAGGGAATGGTGGGACGATAACATTTGCTTGGTTAAAGCCATTCGAAAATTCAACTGAGTTTGGGGGGGGGGGGGGGGGGGGGGTAATTGAGTCTCTTCCGTCAATACGACGGAAAACAATAATAAAAGCATCTAATTTTTCAGGGGTTTCTTTGCTGCAAAAGGAGGGAGGGAGGGGGGCCTTCAGCGCCCCATTGCCCCCCCTGGAACCGCCCTTGGGCCTTTCGTGTTTTTCAAGTGCGACCTCCATGATATCACTGTACCGGCTTTTGCTCATGGTTTCCGTCCGAAGAACTGAACTACTTACTCAGGTCGTTGTTTTAAGTTTAATGAATGGAGTCCAAAAAAAAAAACTACTCTAACAAGCCGGAACCACGCAGGACTTGGAGCTGTCTGGTTTGCCAATCGACCATCCATAAATAACGGAGACAGACACCATTAAGTTCGTGTAAAATATATTTTAAAAGTGTGTGTTTTCGTTTTATTTATCGCTGTTTTGTAGCTTGTCAACCTGTATATGAATATAGTAGACTTAAGTGGTAAAATTGATTGAAGGAACATTGGTTAACCAATACCAGAGATGTGGTCAATATTTTGAGACCAGATTAGGTTAGAAGTTACCACTGGAATTCGTCGTGGGAGATTCATAAAAGGTTTCCTCTTTTTTTGAGTCAAATCATAAACCAATTCAACTGGTTGACCCCGTGCATTGATGCTAAATATGTGCTATACAGCTTGTACTACCGTTAACGCACTTTAAAGGCGAGGGGTAGGTGCGCGCGCATGTGTTTACATTATGGCGCGTGCACAAAACCGACAGAATTGAGAATCAAGAAATGTAGTTTGCGAACCCAAACCTTCAAAAACTAAAAAGCTCTAAATACATCCCATGAATGTTCCATAACTGATTTTCACTACAAGGGAAGTACAATTAGCATTGATATATATATATATTATAGTTAATAAACAAAGTTGCTCGATGTACTGAAGAAGCGCCGTGTTAAACCCTACCAAACATATACAAATCGATGCCGGGATTTTGGACGGAATTTCTCATTACCGAATGGCTGCTCTAAAATCTGATACAGTTCATCAGCACGACTAGCTTAACGAAACAAGCCTTTCGATGAAAAAAAAAACTGCTTTATATTGAAAAATTCCGGGATTGAACTCAAATCTTTGAATTCGGGTTGAAGTTACGACATGTACAATTCGCCTTGAGCACCTTAACCTTGCACTCTAAAAACCCTTCCTTTACATGTAAAATCCAAATATGGATAGTTAGATCTTGAGTTCTGTGTATGTGTGTGTGTGTTTCAAAGTGAATACACGATGCATGGATAATATTAGAATGGAATGGGTCTTATCTTAGTTTCTCAGTTTTCTCACCTCAGATGTAGAAGTATTCAGGCATATATCACATCCGTATTAATAGTCGATCGGGCCTCTGCTACTAAACCACGGCGAAGTTTGACTCAACATTTATGTATGTTCCTTGCTTTATCAGAACATCTGGTCAAACTGTGTCGTCCTAATATGAGGTACATTTCTGGACCATCAGACTGACAGCCAGGAGCCTTTTTGACTATCATTTATTGCAACGCTTTGGTCCAGAACGTACGTTTACCTCTCTATTCTACATCAACTACTCTCTGCTCTCACTAGCCCTGCTGCCAGGAAGGCTTCAGGTCAGTAGCACATTTATATTAAGTGATAAGGTTTGAATTAAAAGCTTGGTTGTTCTGAGTTGGTAGACCAATTCTTATGATAATCCCATTAACTAGTCTCGTGTACAGTGAGAGGAATCGTGTATCATTTCCAAGGCGCAATCTGGAGATGAGAATCTTTTGATTAACTCTAACCACTCAAATAGTGGTTTACGAGATTTATCAGTTATATCGATTTACATTCTTTTATGTGCTCTAAATATAACTTAAAAAATGCGGGTGATTTTGTTCCGAAAATTTTAAAACAAATTAAAAAATCAAATTTGTAATCTGAATAAAACCACCATTCATTGCATAGTCCATATTGCGTCACTGACTCTATAGTACCTTATTAATTACCTACCGATTTATAATCAAAAATGTGTCAATTCTAATAAAAAAACTACTTTCTATTTTAATGCAGGTCCGCAATATTTTATTATTATATTAGATGATTATAAACTTAGTTACACATATAATTGACTCCGACGAAGGACCAACGTCCGAAACGTCAGTTCCTTTTTTCACTACGGTGTCAATCTACGATAACTGTTTCATTAGAAACACCGACGCAGTCCACGCTAGTGTTCACTAGCCATCATCTAGATTAGTTACACATAATACTTTTTGAGAAAACTTTCCGTAAAACATTCCGTGATTTCAGTTCTTTTAGTTAATTAGATATTATCAATGAATAAATAATAGATGGTAAAGATATCATCTTAAGACCAAAAATATCTTATAAGGATATCCACGTCTAGGAACCTCACAGCAAGGTGTGAGGATGGCCGACAAGTGGCTTGCGGGTTGATACATTTGATGCTCGTAAAACCATTACTTTTTTACGACAAAACCAAAACAAATTACACCATTGATACCTATTTATCTTGCTCTCTTATGATTTGGCATTTTAAGCTTTAAAATCCAAAATTTTGGAAAAGAGAGATCTGGATTAACTCCTTGGACTGGACTTTTCCTATGTGGAATGTCGGATCGAACATTTTTTTCTTTGATATTTCAAGTTAAGATCAAAGTTAAAAGTCTGACATTGCTCAAAGAATTGCTTTAATGCAGTTATCTTTAGAAATCAATAAAAAAATGGCTTTTTTGAGAAGGAACCTGTTAAAGGTACATAGCTAGTAAATGTAAATTTATTCCACTTATTTTTCCATTTGTTTTTATCTTATTCCAAACAAAAAATAAAAACTAGCGTTCAAAAATCAATTCCCCCACTTGGGCCATGCAAGATCACATGCTAAGACAGAAAGAGAGCAATCGTACAGTCTTTCGACAGGTTTTCCCGCCAAAAGCCCAATTTGAAGTAACCAATCCCTTGGGGGAGGGCAAGGCTTGAGCGATGACGTACAAGTTTGATACTTCAGTTTGTTGTCGTAATATCATTACTTATTTGGTAGTTCTAAAGTATTTTACTTTAATATTTAGGACCATACTTCCAGACATCGAGTGCTGAACCGTCGTATGGCAGCGCGAAAGCATTTATACGGCTACGCCGGAGATTTCGACCACAACACCGCTATCCGGAGAATTACAGACTGATCAGGAGGTCGGCCGAAGCTTAAGGGAGAAGTTAGTCGGCCCCTATACCTTAGATGATTAATCCATTGCTATGACCAGCATACTCAAATTTTTGTAAATAACGCTGATGCAATAAAGGCATACTCACTCCTGATCAATATATGTGGGATTTGTTTTGAAAAACTGCGCCTGCGAAGATTTTTGCACAGCGCTAAGCGACATTAGTGCCAGTCTCTCTCCCAATCGTGATTTCAAGATGGCGGACGTGTTTTGGAAAACCACATGGCACCGATAACTATCCAAGAACATTCGTTTTTGGACTGATTTGGTGCTTTTTCTTCTATACTAACGTAAGATATCAAAATGGCAAAGGAGAAAGGTAAAAATCCATTCAAATTTCAAGGATTTTCGGAGCGTATTGCGAATATCAGGCTTGATATTTCACATCGTGTGGAAAAACGTGCTTCAGAACCAGAAGAAACAGAGACTTTTTGTAACGAGGCGCTGAACAAATGGCGAGAATTAAACTGTACAGTACAATTCCAGGAGTTTTGCAAGGAGATAAGTCCATTAATTCAAACACTGGCTCAATTGGTTCACCATGAACAATCTGTTATTGCGATACTACAAAAGTATCTTCTTCAGCAAGACAATTCTTTGGCGATGGAACCGCTGTTAGATGTCGTAGTACAGATTTCACGAGACTTGCAGTCGGACTTCTATCCACACTTCAAGGATTTCTTTAATGTTTTTGTTACCTTGCTGAAAAGATATGCATTGGATAGTGAAATCCTTGAGCTGATATTCACAGCTCTTGGATACTTATTTAAGTTCTTATGGAGATATATGGTGAAGGACATAGAGAATGTGTTTAAGTAGGTATTATTAAACATTTAGAAATACCGTGGACGAAATGGTTAACAAACCACCCTAACAGAAAAGGAAATTTGTTTTTACACTAGGGATAGTAAATAGAATCCTTTGGGTTACCCTTAATTATATTAATGACCTGTAACAATCCCTGGGTTGTTCTTAGTCAGGGCATAGCTAACTCCCACACACTTCGAACCTGAAATAACCTCTTGGTTGATCTAAGGGAGGGCATAGCTAACTCTCACATCGCACCTTAAAATAACCTTTCAAGTTGGATTTTTAAGTCAGGGCACAGCTAACTTACAGATTGAACCCTGGAACAACCTCTGGGCTGATCAAAGTAAGGGTGTAAGGGTGTAGTTAACTCACAGATGGGACTCTGAAACAACCTCTGGGCTGATCTAAGTCAGGGCATGGCTAACTCACAGATTGAACCCTGAAACAACCTCTGGGCTGATCTAAGTCAGGACATGGCTAACTAACACATCACATTGCAATTTAGTGTGTTTGGTTTTATGGAGGGAGGGAATTAAATCAGAGAACCTAGAGAAAACTCACAAACTCAATATGAGGTACCATCTGGTTATTTCTGATTGACCAAAGCAACAAAAAAACAAAAAAACCCAACACACATTTCATCATGCAGCTTGAAGCTGCTTAGTGTTCATTTTATAGGAAACTGCTATACTTCTTTCACCTATTCCTCTCTTGCAGGCTGTACTCTTCTCTACTGAGCATGCACCAGAAGCCCTATATTCAACAGTTTGCTGCTGAAAGTTTTGCATTTTTAATGAGAAAGGTTAAGGACCACAGTAAACTACTGGATTTCTTGTATGGATTCTTGGCTACACATGAAGACATGGTTGAAGGCATGGGTTTCCTGTGCTTTGAAATGATGAAGGGAGTGAAGAAACAGTTTCATTCACAGACAGAAAAAATCTTTCCTCTGATGCTATCAAAGTTGGGTCCAGTACAAAACGAAAACAGTATTAATTTACATACAGCATTACCTTGGCAACTGGTAGGTTCTTAAATGTGTAATAGCAGTATATTCATGGTTTTCAGTTACTTTTATGCAATTTGATAATTTCTCAAATGGCTTTCTCTAAGTCAAGCCATGCAATAACAAAGCTCGGAGCTTCATCTCGTCCATGATTTTGTACATGTATATTATTAAAATTTAAAAGAAAGTGCAGGCAGAAGTTGTTGTCATGTAACAATCCTTTATGTGTTTGGGATACCTGTGTTACTACTATAGCCCTCCTTTCTTTCAGATCTTGAATGCCAGTTATATACACCAAACAAATGTTTGGGATGCCAGTGTCTAATATTATTGTTCTTTTAATGTATGTAATATTTTTCTAAAAGGTGTGAAAATGACCCAAAATCGATCAAAACCATGGGCTATAGTCCATGCTTTTTGCTTGAAAATGTCCAAAAATGACCTATTTTGCATTCTTCATAAATTATGCATATTTTTACAAAAGGTGTGAAAATGACCCAAAATCGAATTTGGGATACCTGTGTATACAAGTTGTGATTTCTTTCAGGTATTTGAATGCCAGCTACATACAATTAAACTAATGGCCAAGTACACAAGCAGCGAAGGCAGTTATGTTGTAGAAAAGTCGTTAACTCGTCAGTTAATGAAGCTGTACAACATTTCTGAGAATATTTATGGAGAAGAGGAATGGAAAGCACTGTCCTTTCAACTGTCTTATGTCCTGCGGTTAACAGATTTCTGGTTGTCTTATAAGGGTGGCACTTATGTGTCTGACCATTTGATAATATTTGATGTAAGTACATTGCTGTGTCCAATTTATCATAACACAATTTTAGAAATGATATCTAAAAGTGGGAAGCCAGGGTGGCGTAGGGGTGAGAGCAATCACCTCTCGCCAATGCGACACAGTTTTTATTCCAGCGGCTTGGTCTCAATTGTAAGGCTTCACATATTTCATAAATACTGAAGTTCCAGTCCTGAGAACAATGTAGTACCATTGTAGGCATTCCACAATTCCTTATTCCTTATATCTAACAGGTTTGCTATTCTTTGACTTCAAAGGTTGTGTCAGCTCTCCTTAAGGCACCACAGGTATCCCAACACATCCCTACTCCTCTTCTCAACCTCACCTCTTCAATTCTTCTGGCCGACTTATCTGGTTTGCATAAAGACATACATCAAAAGCAGCTGATTAAAAACGTTTTTCAAAGTGATCGTCACCCACCTATCGAATACCCTTTGGACAGAGTGTTGGATTTTACCAGAAGTCTATTAAAATGGTCATCATTTACAAGTAATGTTTTACCTCTACTCCTAACATACTGTCAATCAAAACTGTTCAATGGAGTCAGTAATGAAGACAAGGCATCAATAATCCTAATATTGACCCAGATTGTATTATCAGGAGTGGTTAACAAGGATTATGGTGTAGATATCACGTCTAGGAAGGGGTTGATATACTTCCCAAAATCTGCAACAAAGAATGGAGGAAAGATACTTGACTGTTTATTGGAGTGTTTAGAAGTGGTTGATAATAGTTCTAATCTTGGTCTTGTGTGGGGAGCGTTGGTTTGTGTACCATGTATCAGGTAAGCTCTTATATGCTTTATGGACAAAGTGTTTGTATTATTGAAGTTGTGCATTCTTTACTTTACCGTTGGTATTTGTGAATATCTAGACACTGATGGGAGACTAACCCTGTGTAAATGAGTCTGTAATAAAAGAATACAGTGGTATTTAACGAACACAAAAAGGCTCTTCTGATTTGCAGTCACACGCAAGTTTACTGCTTTGCGCATGCTCGGATGATCGTTTTTTTTGCGTCAGCCAATCAGAATTCATTTTCCGACTCCACTTAGTTACCGTTGCTATGCTTCACAATTTATTACCTAGATGACTCGGGATAAAAAACGCAGGAAATTTAACTTTTTTTCTTTAAATTTTTTACAGGCCTCTTCCTGGTCCAAAATGTGCAAAGAAGATTCTAGACTTTTTAACAAGAAGCCTAGAGCATCTACAATCAGGAAAAGATATCCAGAATACACAACACTGGCTGTTCGTGATCTCACAGGCTGTTATGTCATACCTTATCATGAATCCTCAACCTAAAAACAAAGACGAGCAGCTTGGAATGGACTTTGTCTTGGAAATATTGAGGTAAAATTGCCTTGTAGTAGGATAAATTAAACGCGCACGGATTTACACCTCACATTATGCCGTATCATCTACGTAAAAGATTCCTTACAGCAGTTTTCCTATGACTGCGGAAAAATGCGTGGCTCAAGTATGCCGTGACCGTGACGGTTTCGTGTCCAAGTATCCTGATTGGTTAGGCAGTGATATCGCGCGCTGTGATTGGGTTGAAATGATCGCATCAAGCCCTTACCATGACCGTGACGTTTGGTGTCTGTGCAATCTGATTGGATAGGCAGTGATATCACGCGCTGTGATCTGTCGTCAGTTCTGTACTTTACCGTGACAGTGCCATTTCCAAGCGTTCTGATTGGATAAGCAATAACCAAGCGTTGTGATTGGTTAAAACGATGTCGACATTTCCAAAACTGCAAGTTAGGAATCTTTCATGTGGCTGAATTTATTTTCTTTTTTCTTTTTCTGTAGTAAATATCCTGATAATGTACACCTTCTCCATTCAATCGCCGCCATCTTGTCAAATGCTAAATCGACCAATCAGAAGGACTTGCTGTCGACAGATAATTTAAGGAGAGTTTATCCTTTGATCAAAACGAACTTGTCCAATCCTGCACATCTAGTCAGGCAGAAAACACTGGAGATATTGAAGGAGTTTGAGCAGATGAAGCTTATTGCCACCGAAGAGGTATGTTTAAGAGCTGAATTATGGTCGTTTTGATATATTTACATACGCCTTTTGGAGACTCCGAGAAACGGGTATAAGACCTAACAATGTTCCTTCTTCTCATTTCTCTACGTCTTTCGTACTCTTTTTTCCTCTTCTGGTCATATTCTTTGCAAATGACAAGTACCAGATTCCTCTTTTAGAGCAACTACTGTAATTTCGGGAAAAAAAGATTTCTTCGCTGTACATAAAGAGGCCTTACAAAACAAACTAACAAACAAAAAATCTCGTTTTTCTTGGAAGGAAACCAACGAATTTTCTGCTTCAAATTCCACAGGAATCCCAACCAGGAAAATGTAACCTCTTCCAGATCTGTCTTGAAGCCGAGTCCACTCTTCCCACCTTCCAGCATTATCGTGACAAGGAAATCCTTCTGCGCAAACTTACCTACTCGACGTCTCACCACAAAAGCCTACCTGAATTCTACCATGACGTCACACCAAGGTTTTTGATTGGTCAGCTGTATATTAACTTTAGTCCCACATGGCAACCCGTGATAGAGATATTGAAGTCCCATGCGCATGGACAGGATGTGAAGACGTTTTGGGCGGTGCTTCATGAATACCTTGAATTGGCTGCAACCAATGCTGGTAAGGAGTCGGAATAAAAACGAGTCTGGTTCTAATTTCATTTGCCCGCTTGACAAAGTATCAACAAACCATAGAATAACTTTTAGACCTTCGCGTGAGTTTGAAATTGTACATCGATCACACTGCGTCATGTTTATTTCCATTAGTTTAAACCCACGTAACCTTATTCTAAAGCGCCTAACGTGGGGGACATCTATTGCTGCTATTTACATGCCTGCACGTGAGTAAAGTCCATAACATGAGCCTCTTTCATGGTTTGTACGCTTACGGTTTAAATCATTGATTGTGATGATGTCATCTATAAGTGATACCAAAACGTCAAGTCATTAAAATTGTAACTAGATTTTAACTATAGAAGCTTTGCACCATCACATCATGGCAGCCATGACAGGAGGCAGGAACAATTGAATCTGGTCTAACCTGATTTATATGAGAAAGAATTTTAGTTTCCGATCCCAGGGGGAAAAGACTATTGTTGTGCCTTCTGTCATGGCTGCCATCGTGTGATGGTGCAAATCCTCTATAATGAACTTTCAAACCTTAAGAACAACTTATCTTAAAATGAAAAGTTCTCTGGTCGATACTTGTGTTACTTTGTACTGACAGAAAAAGAACTTGATTCTGAGGAAACAAGAACAAGTGACATCATAAGATACGAGGAAGGACAGACAGACAGCCTCGATGAACTCTTCACCAGCCTATTCAATGTGGCCACCGGACCAAGAGAAGACAACCGCACGGACCATATTAATTTTCGTCATCTGTTGTGGAAGACGATGGCGGAGTTCCCTGGGATCGTGGAACTGAAGTCACGTGACCTTGTTCCTCTGTTGTTGAGATTTATGAGGTAATGCTGATTGACATGTGACGTCATATTGTTGTTTTGATTATTTTAAGAGCTTTTAAGTTGTGACATACTTCCGGGTCAAGTTGGTAAACTGCAAAAAATAAAAATAGAAATTAGGTCCTCTATTTTTTTCATAAAAAACGTCATCACTTGTTTGGATTAATCGTGATTTCTTTCTCCTTTTCTTAAATTTTATTTCTCAGCAACGAATACGAGCGGTGTGACGAGAATACGATCCCTTCACAAGACATCCGCAAGAAAGAGCGACAAGACAACCATGTCGTCACTGTTTCAATGGCAACCGATCATGACGAATCAGTTGCGACTGACCAAGAAAAACCAGAGCACACTCATACAAAAAGACGCAAGGGAGCTACCAAATCCCTTTGTGTTCATCTTACTCTCTTCAGTCTATTTCATAATCCCAAGGCTTTGTCAAAAGAGCCCCAGGTCAGGAGAATCTACATGACGATGCTGTGTCATAGAGACAGTGAAGTACAGAAAATAGCGGTCAAATGTCTGATGTCGTACAAGTTCTCTTATGTTATGCCGTATAAAGATAATCTTGAGCGGTTGTTAGAAGACGAGAGCTTTAGGGATGAGCTGGCTCTTCTGACTGAAGATGAAGGGAAGGCTGTAGTAGACGCTGCTCACCGTGAGGGACTGATGCCTATTGTGATTAGGTAATACATACTACAGATACCACCACACTAGACACCAATAACACACCACTCCACCCCACATCACAAAATCCATCTCAACACACCGCATTGCGTTGCTTCTCAGCTTTGCACCTCACCATACAACACCACGAGATGCTATGCTTCAACACCCCCTTTTTGTACCTCACCACGTCAACATCACTTGCGAGTTAACTCTCTCAATTATTCATAAAAGATCTGAGACATTATACTCTCCCCAGGCTTCTCTACGGTAAAATGCAGCGGTGGACTGGGGCAGGTTCCTCAGGCAAGTCTGGTATTGGCGTCCGTCGTGCAACTGTCCTGCGTTTCCTTGGAAACTGTTCGTTAGAGGAATTGACAGTATTCATGGATTTGATCCTTGCACCCTTCAAACACTTATGCATAGGTAAGTAGTTGCCACCCAACATTACAACCTTTTATGGTCATAAACGTTTGGGGCACTCGAATCATAACTATGATTTCTTTAGATCCTGACGTCATTCCAACACCACGTGACCTATCCTCAGTCGTACCAATCAGAAAGCAGCTTGGCATTCTCAACATGATGCAACATCTTCTCCTCAACCTCGGAGGAGCCTTTGATACGTTTTTACCTTCTTTGCTTCAAATATGTCTGTCCCTTCTCTCAACCTGTGTCT